>OZ022420.1:16790355-17172855 GCA_963989365.1 Rhimphoctona megacephalus | reverse complement strand
GGGCAAAAACCAGTTTTATGAGAAATTGAAGGTGCATTTTTTCATGAAGGCAAACATGTATTCTTTGTAATATTAAAAAATAAAAATAAAAAAAGAATGGATAAGAACAATGAATCAGTGAAAAGAAATAACCAAATGAATGCATCGAATACAGAGTAAACTAATTAGCTGGTTTTTCGCAGGCGAGGAATTCCGTTTATTATAAAAAAAAAAAATCAATAAAAAATATGAAAGAAAAACTAAAGAAATATATCTATAGAAAAATACAAGGAGGAAGAAAAATATCTTTCGAAGTAGAAGACGAGCTATGACGTCATTTCACCATGGAAATTTTATATCCTAGCATTCATATTGGCTTTTATACACTCGATACAGGAGCAGTTGCTTTTTGGAGCGGATGCATTCGATATGCACGAGAAACTCGATACATTTTGTATAGTAACACTTGATGTATACCTGAGAAAAGAACTTTCTAAGAAAAAGCGATTTATCATCAAGAACTATTTGGAATTAAAAAAGCGCAGCACAAAAATAGATAAAGACTTTTCGAATAATATCAAAAAATCGATCATTTTAAGTAATTATAAAATAATATTGATCAGCTTATTTTTGAAGATAATTGTTCAACAACTAAAAACTATTTTCAAAAGGGATTTATTTACTTGATTGTGTAAGTTGGTGTCAAGTGTTTTATACTACTTTATTTTAACAAACTTGAGTTATTCTTTATTGAATTGTAAAAATGTTTTCTTTTACCAATTTTTTATTGTACGACACATTTTTTACGCACCGCATTTTTATTTTTTATTAATCACCATAAACAACATATTGAAAAAGTAGATAAAATGGAAATTGATTATCTACACAGTCTGTTAATTAGTTTCAAAAAATAGATCGTGAAAAAAACTTGACTAAACTTCTGGTTTTATGATTTTGACAGTCAAATGAACGCCCCGTTGGAGAGGGTGGGAGTTGAAAACCATATCACGTTTCCTCGAAGCGTATAACAGCCGAAATCATATCAAGTGCCATAAAACACGTTACTTACTGAAAATATCACACGCAGTCGCCTCGGAGTTAGGAAAAACGAGTTTTCACCGGCCCCCAAATTCTCTCTCCCTCCCTTTACGAGCATGTTCTTTCAAACTCGTGAAAAAATCGAGAAGCCAAAATAAAAATTGCTTAAAGTTTTGTTAATGATAAAATGATATATTTTGCTGTCTTTATTATTATACATTTTTTCAAATGTTTCATACAACTATTCTGTTAATACGTTTATTATTTTTCTTCTATTATATTTTTATACTATTGTGTTATTTATATATTTGTTGCAACCTGATATTACAGCTCTTCGAAATGTTATATTTTTTTTCAGTTCAATCTTAGTTTACCAACGGATTCGATCGATCGTTGATCTCAACCCGGGAGAAATGCAATCTGTTGCTTCTCTTTAAATATATATGTATACATATGAACACCATAATTCCTTGCCTGGATATTCCTAATTATCGTATTGGATCGAAAACTTGTGAGAATGTTTAATATTATTTTTTAAGTGGACCTATCTATTTTCAGGGTTAATTTAATTATTTTCGTCATATTTAGTTAACAATTTTTTAAACTAATATTCATTGAAAGGTTATTTTTATTGAGTTATATTATTTTTATTGATTTAATTAACCAATTTTACCCGGTGCGAAACGAACGAATAAAGGATGAAAGAAGAATTTAACGAGGTGTTTATTTTGAATTTTAGTGCTTTTTAAAAATTTTTATACTGCGGGAATTCGTCGATCGCGGTTCTCGTAAAACTTTCGTTGATCTATCGAAAGCGATAAATAGTGAGAGAACAAGAGTTCTCTAACAACCCTGTACACCGATCTCATGGTATAAGGGATGTTTCGATTTACTGGATCGCGAGGAACCTGCGAAGCGTTTCGCGGCACCGTGGCCTCTGAACGTATATCGTCCGATGTACCATCCTGCCCTCCCCCCTCCTCCTCTTCCCTTCTCATCCCTTCTCGTATATGTGCTTGTGTCGAAACGTTTTCCCTCTTCGAACGCGCAGAAAAGGACTTACTCAACCCTCTGACCGCTCCGAGTGTCAATGCGCAGGTCTCCTGTCTCGTAATCACCCCCTCCCCCCTCCGCCACCATCAACCACGCAAAAACCCCTCGCCCTGACGTGTATACACATTTAGAAACACTATCACACCGAGCATGAAGGAGTTCTCTATAACCACCACACCGTATACCAACCACCATAGGCTTCTCTCTACAGAACCTTACAAAACAGACACCGGAGCTTACTGAGCCGATTCACCATTCCATTTTTGAAAAATACATTTCTTGTTTTTAGGCTGCTGTATAGATACTAATATTAATTTACGGTTTATTATAGAAATTTAGTAGTTCAGCCCTTTAATACCCTTAATACGTAGAGAACGTCTCAAAAATCACATTCAATATTTTTGCAACGTGTTTTATTTGTATTTTACACTCCACACGTTATTTTTTTACTCCTTTATCAGTAGTTTCTTATCGTACTTTCCGGTTTTCATGTTTTTTTTTCTGTTTTTTGCAACACTTAATTGAATTTTTTCTCATTATTCATTCTTTCTTTTTTGGACATAGATACTAACAAAACTGTTCAAGTTTTCAAGATATCGCTGACGCAAATTGGATATGCAAATATATCTGATGAATCTACGATCAGACGTAATACGATAAACAACGAAAAAACTTTTTCACAGACCACCCCCTTAAATTTTTGGCAGAACAGATATTTTCTACACTTTCGAAATGGTTGGCATTTTGAAGAACTGGAAAAATCCTACTTAAATGTATTTTTTCAACACGTTTTGGCTACATAGGTCACCCAATATGACCTTTATGACGTTTGTAAAGTTTACCCTTCTACTCCCTATATCTGCCGTTTTTGAACATTAAATTTTGCAATAATTGAACAAAATAGCTCTTTAGTACTAATACTTAGAACTTTTACTATCGACCGAATGTAATTATTTTTGAAGTAACACAATGGAAGCAGTTCTTTGACTATTTCATAAAAATCAAAAGTGCATTTTCTATTTTTTATTGTTTTACTTTTTTCATTTTAATGTATGGATTCGACTTTATCATAGTCTGTTTCGAGAACTCGCTTAGAAAAAAATTCTCGAGCAGCTCAGTCGAAAATGAAAAAAAAAAACTCTAGTTTAAGGGGAGATATACACCTGGAAGATTTAAAAAATCAATGAGTAAAAAAATTGTTTTTTTGGAAAACTATTGGAGTAATCGGATGAAGGTTTTTCGTGGTTAAAAATGTACATTTTTAGAAACATTTACAATTTCTTTTATTTCGAAAAAGTGAAAAGCCTCCTTTTTTAAAAGAATTCCAAAACGGTAACGTACCTTCGTCAAAAATCAACTGACAACAGGAATGGAGTGGGATATTAAACTACATACTAACATCTGTGGTCTGACATAACCGATTTTGAAAAAATTCATTTTTTACCAAACAGCGAACTGTTAAATAAAAAACAACGCAATTTCTGAATCAAAAATTTTTGGGTTTCTGTCGAAAACAAAAAAACTAAGAGTCATCAAAAAAAATTCTATGGTACACGATAGATAATTGGGTATAGAATGACCATGAAAAATTTTCACCAAATCTGTCGAGTAGTTTTTGAAATTCATCCGTTACGATTTTTTTTAAACGGTAATCTATTGACGAAGCCACGTCACCATTGTGTGCCACTTTTTTCAATGAAAAAAATTTGCAATATTTCTCGAAATGTCTTTTTTTAGCCACAAAAAACTTCGCCTCATTGTTCGAATGGTTTTCAAAAAAATTTCTATGACTCTATGTTACTCCTTCTAGATGTATAGATCCCCTTAAATCTAGTCTTAATTGAAAAAAAATCTAGTTTTTTAATTCCAAAAAATAAAAACTGAAACCATTCTAAATGTTGACGAAAAACATTTTTGGACGAAACGAGACAAATAAAATGAATCAACGAATAATTATGATGACTTAAGTGTTTTGGAAAGATCAACGTGCCTTTTAGAAAAGCCTGTATCGCAGCTCGAACTTGAGCCGCTACAGCACATATGCATCGATGGCCAACGCGGGGATTCCCAGGGATATGGCAAAGTACCATGTTCATACTGCCTCTTCTGCATCGCAACATCGATGACCCTGATCCATGTTTCTATTTTTTTTACCCGGTGACCCGTGTGGCCAGTTCGAGAGGTGATTAAAAGGGTTGATGCGGCTGAGAAGACTTATTAAGGATATCTTCTTTCTTATTCGAGATAGGAAGTCGATATTATGAATCATCTAATGAAAGTTAAAAAATTTTGAGGTAATTAGATCTTCGTAAAAATTTTACTATTTGTTAAAGTATGTTTCCCGAATATACTGGCGAAAGGAAAGCGCAGGTTACCGCATTCATTTTAGAGAAATTAATTGTTGAAGTTCAAGAAAAATGGTACTCCATTGCATTAGTTGTATGTGGTAAGGCCACTACCCTCGTACTTTTTTACGAATACCGTCCCTAAAAATAAAGAAAATTACTGAAAAAATGGAGTACCGTATCGAGTAAAGCATATAGATCAATTTTACCGAAGAAAACAGATAGGTAACCGAATTAATTAACGAGAAACCATCAAAAATAAACAACAACTTTCCGAAAAAGTGAAGCTAATTCAGAAATCTCTATTGGAATGTGGCAACGTCGCAGCTACGGCTATAGCACAAGCAGTCAAAGATTCAGCGCGGTGGTTTGAATTTTGTTACAATCAAATACAAGTAATGAGATCTTTTTTCATTTCATTTTATTTTTCTCAATGATGATACGATGCTTGTAACAATGAGCATGGACGAATCGTTATTTCTATCGACAATTTAGTGACTTACTAATTTTTTTTTGCAGTTTATCGTCATTTTTCGTTGACACCGACATAACCTATAAAAACACGCGCTATTACACGTAAAACAGCTGTCACAGGTTTCACTGAATTCAATCTAACAACCGTACATAACCAAAGAACGCGCGACATTAAATTATCGAAATTTAATTTTCCGATAATCCTAATTAATTAAAATGAACGTATATGTAAATAATAGTCAAGATTACTACTATATAATTGGAAATTTTTGCATTATTCGTTCGTACACATCGTTAATATTCAACTTTTATAAGTTGGCATATTGTTGACGTCACCTAATGCATAAGCATCATAGGAGCTTCTTCTCTTCCCCCCACCCTCCAAAAAGGTTTAGCAACGACCTTAACAGAGATTACAGAAACCTAATTCAGCATTCGAAAAAAACTACTCGGACACGCTTCCTAAAAATTCTATACGCTGTCAAAATTATTTTCCAGAAGAATTGATATATGTTAAACGAATAAAATGTTAATAACGATTTACATACATTTTACTAACGTATAATTACCATTCACAAAATACACTTACATTTTTCGAAGTAAGACATTAGGTTTGTTCGTGCTAGTTGCACTTTCTGCACTTTCTACACTTTTTTTTGGAATTTATATTACTATATATTACAAAAGTGTAGAAAGTGCAGCTAGCACGAACAAACCTATTGAGTCACGTTGGGGCAGCTGACCTGTATTTAAATGTCTTTTTAACGGCGCATTTTATTGTTGGAAAAAATCGAACACTAAATTTTTAAAAATTAACCAAATCAGCAGCATCAAATTTTCGTATTGTACATCGCTCTAGTTTTCTACACTACATGATAAGATGATAACTTCTCATAAATCTTGAGTTTATTTTTATGTACCGACGCCGTTCTTCCTCTTGTGCCGCCATCGGACGGTGTAGTACGAAAAGTTCAAAATATAAAGTCTAAATCGTTCAAATTATATATTGCATATTCATTTAATCGTAATAAAATATTTATAAATTATTTTGCATTATATATATTAATTACAATTACTTTAATTACAGATAATCGGTCAAAAAAATTATGTGGGTGAATTTATTACCGGTTGGTTCAGAGAAAATCTACAGTTGACTCTCCGTTGTGTCACGTTCCCATGTGTCAACCGTTCTCTCATGTCCTCTCCGTCCGTTCCCATGAGTCAACTTCCCCGACCGCCACTCCGAAAGGTTAAATATTTACTCTCTCGCTCGTTTTGTATTCCCTCTCTTTCCATGCGATGTTCCCTCGTATCAGCGGTATTAAGAGTGGGGATGTAGGAGAAGTTGACACAAGGGATCGGGCTTGGTTCCGTCGTGTTGACACATGGGAGAGTTGACTGTATGAATAAGTCAAAATGGCGTGGAGGTTCTTGTTTCCAACCTTCATTGGGACCAGGTAGACTAGAGAGGAGTGGACACAGCGTGCTTTAGAAATGTACACGGAATCCCAGTCTGAACGGGCGGCGCTGTGATCGGAAAGATTATAGCTATACATATATTGAGATTAAACTGCGCAAGCGCGAAAGAACGGTCACTTTCATCATATGAATTAATTTTATTACTATAGTTACGATCTTTCCGGCCCATGCGATACTGGTGGCAGAGTGGAGAACGAATTCAGGACGAGATTTTGAGGACGCCCCCACCACTTATTTTCCTATGCTGGGTCCACTCCTCTCTAGTCTCCCTAATAGGGACCGTGCGCGGCGCTTACAACGCCACGAAGTGGGCAATTTCTACATTAGCTAGGTGCTAAGTAATCAAGCACGTATACGCGGGTGACAAGATTTTTTAATTGATTTACGATACAAAATTGATTTGTTTGTTTTTCTTCGTGAAAAAGACATTGGTAAATGCAGAGCAACTCTCACACACTACTTTGATTTCAAGATGATTGACCATTTTTGAAATACTGTTCTTTTCCCGAGAGCGCTGTCCATTTCGCATAAAAGAGCGAGAAACAAACGGCATGAATTATATGGCCGATTCTCGTCGCCCGTGCTTTGTGTTTCTACGACATTTGAAATATATCTTGAGTCACATTTTTTTTTAATTTTTATATAATTTTAGCCCCCAACACGATCATTAATCACGAGCTGAAAACCTTAATTGCCCATTTTTAACATTATTAATCGTAAAATTTGTCTTCATTCCTATCATTCAAAGCCAAAATAGCACTTCACAAATTACACATTCAGACACGAGAGAGCGCGCACATCGGCGATGGTGATGCTCTCTATAGCTCACGCACGGTCCCTATTGTACTCTACCTGCGAAATCGACAAAAACAAACGTGGAAAACCCGCAACATCAAACGCTTTCTTTGATTTTATTTTGTGTAACTTATGTTACAATTTTTCATTTTAGTGATTTTTATAAAATGAGATAATAAACTTCTTGAAAAAAAATGAGTTTTCCGTCATGTATCAAAGTCGTAAGTATACTTACAAAATTTAATCTCAACTTTTTAGGTTATGAGAAAAAATAAATTTAAAAAAAAATTTACACATTTGAGCCCTAATATTTATGTGGATATTATTATTTATGCCTTCTTTCATATTTTGAACATTTTTAACAATATCCCCCGACTACAAAAAAGAAAAAAGGTATTTTAAAAAATTTCGGTCATATTTTTTAACATTTCAAATTTTAAAAAATTCATAACGATGCTCAAATTTCTTCATATACATAGCAAAAAATCTTGGTAATAATAAATTTGCGGCAAATTATAACTGCCAATTAAATTATTAAACCGGAATTTTTGGATTCAGATTTCTAAACCATGTACTTATTTGATTTTTCTTAATTCAATTTTGATCCCCATACAATAAAATTGAATGAAATTAAAAATTTTTCACTAAAGATAACAAAGGGATAAATTAAAAAAACTTATGCCTTCCGGATGGATGTCGTGTAGAATTTTGGCGTATTGTCAATGTTTCTGAAACGCTACAATTTGGCTAAGTACTTACATGACATCCATTCAGAAGCCCTAAACTTTTGTAACAATAATGGTCGTGAAAGCCTCAAAACTACAAATTGATAGATATTTACCCTATGAAAAAAAATTGTACTTCCAGCCTGGAACAAAAAGCAATTCTGTCTTACAGAATTTGAACAATAATTCTGTAACCAAAGATCAGATGGCTTATGAAGAATTGATAGCAATAGCTAATTCAGTATTCGGAGAAAGCCGCTGGAGTCATGCTACCACCAGTCAAACAGTAGGTGAGCATAGAATATTTTTGTTAAGCTTGCCAGAATTCTTAGATTGGCAAAAAATTGCCTCATTAAATTCTAAAGATTTTTTCCTTGATAAATCAATTTAATTTTTTGGGAACCTTCTCAATGTGCAGGCATGAAAATTGCTGATTTTCATGATTTTTTTTTTCAATGAATAAAATTCGTGAATCAGTCAGATTTTCTTTTTGTTTATTCGAATGAATCATGTAGTACATAACAAATTTTTTTAATGTTTTTTGTTTTTTTTTTTTATAATGTTTTGGCCACTACAAAATGGTGCCTAAAAAAATAGTGCCTGACAGTGGACACTCCTACTCTAACAACAAACCCATAAAAATGATTAATCATTATAAAAAACTGTAGAGCCGTATGGAGGATTTTTTTCGATGAAAATTAACCAAATGATGGCCATTTCAAAATTAAGTGTCAAATTGGGCCTTTTTTTCAACAGTTTTTTGTTTAAAAAAATATGAAATTTTCAAATAAAAAAAAGCTTCCATGCAACGTTAAGAAATGGCTTGAATGTGGCAACGTTAAGGAATGGCTTGATGTGGCAAAATTTGAGACGGATAACTTAAAAACTCATTGTTTAAATATCGACGTTTAGAGAAAAAAGCGTTTAAACGCACCGGGTCTTATGTAACTGGTCAAATCCCCTTTTCTAAGAAAGAAAGTTTAACAGCATATTTATGAAAGTCCATATTTTTGGATAATGCAAAAAAGAAGTCGTTTTTCAAAAAATTTTACACTGAGAAGGTCCCGTAAATGAGAAGTAATTTATTAGTTGAATTTCTTTATTATGAAACTTCAGAACATTAATCATCTCTTATCCTCAAAATAAAAAAAAGTAATAATTATAATATTTGTAAATAAAATAAAATTGACGAAATAAAAAATAAATTAGGATTCTTTTTGTTTTTGAATGTAACCAACCATTTATAGATAGAGATCATCTTTAATTGGATTTCATTTCTGGTAATGACAACAAATTACAATATCCTTATGAGCATTATTTACAATTAAGTATCCTTTGATTTGGGTCAAACACAATTATGCAAATGACAAAATAGAAATGAAATATCATTAATTTAGCACTACGAGTGAATTGCATGTATCAAGTAAGGACAGCTTCAATGTCATCAATTTTTTGGTTTCAACTAAACATTTTAGCTCCGGTGAAACATGTTCTGTGGTTTAATATGCTTATTAAGTCTTTAAATGGAAAAAAATTAAGGTTGTTCTTGGTAAATATTGAGGTCAACCTCTTAATATGTTAAAATTTTGTAGATTTTGTTGAATACGTGATGGGAAAATATCACATTGGTTGCGCCGCTTTTGTTAGGGTACAACTTGCGGATGGAACCTTCCACGAAGATATGGGTTACAGTAATACGGAATCCAGCATAAAAGGTTCTGCGATAGAATCAGCTCGCTCTGTATGTGATTTTTTTCAATTGACTGACGTAATAATTTGTTTGTCAGAGGAAAATAAACGATAATAAATTTCAGTTATCGATCACAGTGGCTCTGAAAAAAGCCCTTCTGTGCTTCGGCAGCATAATTGAAGAAAAGATCAGCGAGAGGACGTGTAAAACAAAAAGATTTAAGCGAGAATCCAACAAATCGCAAGAAGAAAAAATTGAGGAACATCCAATGAAAATGCAACTAGTTCGAACGGAAAATACCCCAAAGGATATCAACACTGTGGAAAACTATGTTCACTTCGTTGATGATAATTTAACTGTTCAGAAACTGTCTGGTAAACCGAAAACTCCTTCGACATCCATGCGCAACAAAAGTCCCATACCCACAGATGCCAATGGTAAATCATGCAAACGTCAATTATTTATCTTTTTACAATTTACACTACTATAATTTTAAATTACTCTTTATTCCTTTCAATATGAGTAATACCCCCACTCGACCTATTTACTTTAAAATAACATTTTAGCCTCGATATTTATTCCAATTTTTTTTTTTCTAAAACAAATATTATTTTTTTGTATCAGTCTCTTCATTTTAAATACAATTTTATTTAGTTAACCTGTTTCTACCTAGGAGCGGTTTGAAAATCAGAAATAATCGGAAAAACCTCATATTTTTGTACACAAAAGTGGCCATTTTGCTATTTCTTTTAAATTCTCTATATTAACGTTTGGCGTCGAGCCGCGGCCGCGTCTCTTCATACCCTACTCCGCGTATTTTTGGAATTTTTTTTTATCTTGGTATTTTATCTTAATATGATCAAATAGTTTTGGCTCTGCACAAGTATACATGAACTCACACACATCAAACATAAACTACTAAACAAAAAAAAACTTTTTCACTTTTCATGGTGGAAATGATTTTTCTTTTTGTAATTTAAATTGACTTTGAATGAAAGATTTTTTTAAAATTCAATTCAACCCCTATTTGTGTGTATCATTTGTAATGCAGTGTTAATGGCTTATCAACAATTACTACAATTCATTAGAAAAGTAAAGAAAATAATAGAGAATTAATGATATTTCAGGTGAAGCTCCGGTGATTAATGACCTGGAGGTAGTGATTGCAGAGTCTGATAACGCCGTTAACGATCCTAACAATCTAGCGAACAATAATGGCGCCATGCCAGCACCCTTATGTTCACTGACCGAAGATGAATTGCGTATGGAGAGAAAGCGAAGGCAAAAACAAAAACAGGAGGAATACAAAAGACTGATGAAGGAAAAGTTATCGAAAGCCGATGAAAAACCAAATCCGAAATTTTGAATCGGCCAAAAATTGCATTGATCTTTTGTCAATAAACCAATGGAATATATATTTTTTTATAGCATGCAGAATTGATTCCACGAATAAATATAAATGATGAAACGTTTCCGTGCTTTGTCTGATCTTTTGCAGCATTTTTCCTATTCTCATCAATTTTATCGCAATATTTATCGATTGTCCGACTCATTGATGAATTCAATTTCGCCAACAATCATCGACAAACGATTAAGTCTCTCTATTCAGGGGGAAAATCCAATTAGAAGACTGTAAAATGAATCAATTTTCGGAATTTAAAAACGAACGTTTAATCTTTTATATGCGGAATTTTGGTATATATTTTCACTTATTTTTTACAATTCAACGGTATTTTTTTCTTTACAAATAATTCAAAGTGACCGACAAATAGCATTGTCTTTCAGGACTTTTAACATGGCTGAAGCTCTAGATTCCGGTATATTTATCCTAAACACATGAGTTCAGAAATTCGTATCATATCCATAAGTCCTATTTCATATATCCAAAAATATCCTCATAACCAAAAGTCCCAGTTTTGAGACTTCCACGGCCATTATTGTTACAATAGTTTATGGTTTCCGGATGGATGCCGTGTAGAGTTTCAGCGTATTGCCGAAGTTTCGCAAACGTTACAGTTTGCATCATCAGGGCTGAGAGCTCCGATACTGAAGCTCCCTGGTCTCAGGTAGTCATTATACATGCATGGTCATCGTTCCGGATGACTGCACCAGCCAATCAGAGTTTTTGATTGATCTGGTCAATTAAAAAACGAGGAGAACAGTGTGCCAGATTGAGTGGGCCTGGTAACCTCCGTCTCTGTTAAGATTGTTCGAGTGTTTTCGGATTTCTAGGCCTTCTCTATGTTTCCTAGAGAAATAACTCAGTGGGTTGGTCAGTATTTGAGCTTTGTCGAAAAGGATGGAGTGTCCTGTTTCCATCTTGTGTTCGGCTAGTGCTGACTGAAGAATATGGCCATATCTGACACACCGTTGGTATTCCTTGATCCGTGTACTGATTTTCCTCCCGGTTTCTCCTATGTACACTTTTCCGCATGAGCATGGGGTATTCTTGTCAGCAAGAAGGGTATTTATTTTATTACAATATTCCTCTTTGTCCATTACGACAGTAGCGTTGCCTTTATCTGCCGGCTTACATGCAGAAGCCATAAACTATTGTAATCAAAAGTCCTATTTAGAAGTGTGTCGAATTTTATTTTAACCCGTCGTTGGTCGTGCTATGAGACTTTTTTTCACACTTCTATTAAAATGATAATTACTCGGAAATTTCAAATGACATAAGCATTTGAAAATTTTTCTATCTTCTTCAAATGTATTCTTCTGTATGATAAAAAAGTTGAGAAATTTTTTTTTTTTCAATTTTTATTTGTTTATTTTTTTCATTATTTATTTTATTGTAACATCAATTATCGTACTTATGGCTTTAACCAGTCAGCGGTCGCGCTACGTACACTTTAAACATTGGTCGCGCGATGAAAGATTTTCTCACATGTATAGTTTCAAGTGCTTAATTTGATAAATAGGAACTTGAAAATAAGTTCACTACAGTGATTGTGATTATTAAACATTTTTATTTTTACAAAACCATAAATACAACAATAATTGACACTAAAAAAAAATAATTTAAAAAATTCAAAAGTAAACATTCAAAAAATTTGTTTAACTCTTCTGTCATACAAAATAATAAATTTGGTGATAAAAAAAATTTCAAATGCTTATGCCATTTGAAATTAAAAAATTAAGAACTTGAAATACACATGTGAGAAAGTCTCTCATCACGCGATCAACGTTTAAAATGTAAGTAGGCTACCGCTGACAGATTAAACCTTTGGAATCATAATCTTAGAATGCTGTCTTAACACTTTATAAACAGGAAAAAAATGGAATTTTTGAAAGTTCTAATTGGATTTCTGGCCCTGTTGTAGTTGTCTCGTTACAGAGACGTCCAAAACTTGACTCCCCTGTCAATGTATAAAAATTATATATAACTTTCGAAATATCCTAATAATGTAAGTTGTTATAGCTTATAGAAATGAAAAAACTTTTAAAGAAATAGAATAGAAATGCCTAATATAAGATTTTGAGTCTCAAAAACATTAACGTTTCCCACATCAAACAACATTAGTCATATGTTACTCTGCTATTGAACATTTACAAAAAACATCTGTAAAAAAGTTTCAGAGTTACAGTAAGAAATGTAAAACTTTTACATGCTTCCGATAAAAAATGAGAGAAACTTTAATAGAAAATATCTTGAATCTATAATGATGAATCCTTGTAAAATTTGACACGTAATCACATAATAATGTCCTTCCAAATTTACAAAAAAATTGTAGACCAATGCGTTGGTGAGATAACTACCTTAAAAAGTGGACCTTCCAAAAATAGGGTTCCATAATCAGTTCTACTGGTTCCACGTATGAAGATAGAATATGGACCTCACTTCGACTAAAAAAAAAAAAAAATCTTCGTCCAAGTTTTCCTCACATAGATTTTCTATCCAGCAAATAATGAAAATTACTCAGTCGTGTTTTAACAGAGCAAAAAAGGTTTCTTATCGATTTTCGTAAATATTGGTTGTTGAAGAAAAATCTTGCAAACAAAAACAAGTTCTCTCTCATTCTTAAGACGGCTCAGTCAAAGTGCATCTCGTCCCAAGACGATTCGAGTGCTGGTTGATTATAGATAAAACGAAAATATTGAAAAGGAATATTATTATTATGAAAAACTCAAAAAACCGTTCTCCTTTGTTTAATTTCGAAAATAACATTATCCGCCAATCATAATATAATTGTACTAGTTCCAAGTATCAGTAAAGCACTATTACGATAAATTATTTCAAATTTTCAGTCAAAAAAACTACGGAATTAAAAAAAAGGAGCAGTATTTCGAAAACTTATTAATTACTTGTAATTATCATAGCAGGCGATTTATAGAATTAAAAAAAATAAAGTAAATCATAGGGGTTCACAATTTTTTTCTTTTTATCCTCTCAACAAATTAAATCCGCTTAATTATCTTAAAATATATTTTTTCCAAGCTACAACTTTGGCTTCATTTTGAAAACCGTAAGAAATATGACCCTATGACACACATGACGTAATTATAAGGATGCCTAGGATCTATGGAGAACCTGAAGATCGGAAAAAGATCCTCTGCTCATTAATTTAAAGATAACGATCGAAGCGGAAATGGCAAAACGTGTGAACTGGAAACGAAGACAATATCAGAAGCCGGAGGCGCCATTTTTTATAAGTTCAAACATTACTTACCATTTTTAACGACTTCGTGTGTGACGATCTTCACAATTAGCCACTATTTTAGGACCTGCACTCGAACCCTGTCGAGTGGATATAAACCTTAAATACGAGAAAAAAATTTAATTGGGATGAAAAACAACGAGATTTCGTATGCAAAGTTTAATTGCCCGTCAATTCATTTTAATCGTGACATTAATTATCTATTATGCGATCTCGGTATTCTCTACGACCCGCGTTAATGAGATCTACGATTGGGGATGAATGTAAAGGGTTTGGGGGAGGGGGAGATTCGCTCACAAAATCGATACTATGAATGTCCACGGGATCGCTATAATTATTTTTCCTCGTATATACCGCCGATGCTCTTAATTAATTTAATTGTTAAAAAAAAAACAAAATTGATTAAACAATTAATTTTTGTTTTTTTTTCTTTCTCGTTCACAAAATTTCGGTTTCACGCGGCGACAATATAATACTTATATAATATATCCAACATTCAATATTCATACGTATTTACGAATTAACTTTCTGTGCTCGATTAAATTCATTCCGGGTGGGCATGAGAACTAAATATTGTGAAACATTTATAAAACTCGTATTATCTTCAAATCCTTCTTTATTATTATTCTTGGTGTGTATGTGTGTGTGTATTGTTTTCCTCTTTTTTTTCTTTAAATTTATTTATTTCAAAATTTATTTTTCAAGTGTTACGCAAGGTGATAAACAATTATAAAATTGTTTATTATTTTTTTCTCGCTTTTTCTCGCGAATGCCAAACGCTTGTTGATTTTTTTCCCGCCTCGTATTTTTGCGGTGTACACTTTATT
Source organism: Rhimphoctona megacephalus (assembly GCA_963989365.1). Lineage (NCBI taxonomy): Eukaryota > Metazoa > Arthropoda > Insecta > Hymenoptera > Ichneumonidae > Rhimphoctona > Rhimphoctona megacephalus. The sequence goes on along the minus strand of OZ022420.1, from coordinate 17,157,792 downwards.
GATTTCGCACTCAGTTGTTTTTTTCTTCTTTTTCGCGAGCCCTCGTTGTTTTTAATGATTTTACAATTATTTCTTACTATTTTTATATTTTTATTTTTATTTCCTCGTGTATTAAAGTGTCACACTAATTGAGCTTCGATTCGGTTGCAAAAGCTACGCTGAAGGCCCAACCGTGCAACCGAAAAATCTTCCCCTGGCTGCGGTCCTGATATTTCCACATTGTTTTTTTTTTTTTTTTTTAATTAATTATTCATTTTTTTTACCTAACGTATTTTTATGACTCGGAAATAAGATGACTTCGATCTCTCTTGCTCTCTCTCTTTCTCTCTCTCTCATTATATTTGAAACATACTCGGAATTCACTAGTTTTTTTTTTTTTTTAATAATAATATAATGATAATATTTTTTTATTTACTCATTTACGTTGACTGTTCATTCCGATTTCGTACTTCCTATCTACGGTGCATGAACTTCGTTCTCTTATAGTATACCTGAATTTCGAGTGTGTGTATGTTTTTAACATTTTGTTTTATTGTTATTATTATTTTTTTTTTCAATGCCGTAGGTACAAATGAAAGAGAAAAATGCAGTTAATCTAAGCACCCTGTGAGATAGTCGCCGAATTTTTTTTTCTTTATTTTGTTTTGTTTTTTGTGATTTTTTTGTTTTTGCTTTTTCTTTAATCTTTTTCTTAACGTAATGGTCCGTTCGCTTGTCCGCGAATTTTTTCTTTATTAAGCTTTCGTGTACAACTACGCGACCGCTTATACTCATTCGGTTTCGGCGTTTCCTTGAGATTTGAAAATCGGAAAATTTGCCCGATCGAAAATGTGGCGGTGAAGAAACAATATTTTGAATTTTTTTTTTTATCGATCACTTTTGATTAAAATTTTTTTTTTCAGCGTTACTCTAGCAGTTTTCTGTATTTTTTTCATATTATTTTTAGAGAATTTAAAAATTAATAAATCATTAAATTTTAATCGCTTCAACTCAAATTAATCGCAAACGTGAAATTAGTTCCACAAGTGATAAAATTCGAGCTTAAATTTTGCAGGAGCGTTAGGACGTGGAATTCCGAAGCCAAAAGTTTTTTACCATTTTTTTCTATGATGCCCTGTTCATGAGATAGGAATAAATTAGTGATAGCCAATCAGGCGTGTCGATGGAAGGGTGGGCGGGGCAGGCTGACGATCCGCCCAGTTCGTCTTTCCAACGCATGGGATTGGTCATTTGCGAATCATTAAAATCTCATCAAGGGTATGTCAGAGAGAAAAATAGTAAAGGAATTTTTTCTGGAAAATGTTACGGGCTGCATACCCGGCAAGCTGGGAAACTTTTGTAATACTGTTTATCGCTGCAAACGGCAAAAAGGGGGCCGATGTGGGTATTCTCTTTTTTTTTTGTCAGGCGTATATTTATACAAGGCGGTTCAATAACAATATTCCGTCTTGACGATTTATGGAATTCGTGTTTTATATTATTAGATATTGAGCATTTACAGTACATTTTGTTAAATCCTTTAGAACGAACAAAAGATTTTCGGGCAAATTTTTGAGTCGCGTATTAATGACATTTTACTTAATATTGAATAATTTTTTTTTTAATTTTAATTGAATATCAACAATATTAGATATATAATTTGACGAAATAACAGTAATAATATAAATAAATTGATATATAAGATTTTATAATAATTAAAAATATGTAACGAAATAGTTAGATACGGATAAAATTTGTCAAATATTGTTTTCGGGATTCAAAAATTCATGTTAAAAATTCCCTGTCCTCAGCCGCCCTGTATAGATATGATGACCTGATTTATTTTTCATATTATTTAAAATTATTTACAATATACGATGCGGAGAAGGGCGCAACGAGTTTTTTAAATCTTTTTTTTATAATTTCGAAAATGTATGATCATGTTATTCGGTGTTAAAACGCTCTCTCATTTAATTTATTTACCATGTAATAAGTGCGACCATTAAACGCTAACGTTATTTTCATTATCCTAAAACGTTTTTGTCTATGCTCTCTTTTGTGATTTTTTTTTCATCAATTGATTCACTTTTTTTTGTCTTTTTTAATTCGCGATCCACCACGTCAAAATTTCAAAAAAAAATCTCTTACGACCATCGTGCCGCAAAATCGTAACGATCAATTTGCCGTTATCTTTTTTTAAAAACTGTCTCCGATTTTTCTTTGTTTCGATAAATTTGGCATTGTTTCGCTTTTTTGATTTATTTTTTTTTTTTTTTTATTCTGTTCTTCATCTCGCGTGGAAGACCGATTTTATTACAAACTTCAAATTCACCGGATCCGACAGTTTTTTTAATCATAATCGTTTTTAAAAAATAAACTATATATAACTTTGACGATCTAATGTGGTAATCTGTTGCTTTTTTTTAAATTTATCTCTTCGACGCTTGTTTGTCGATCTTTGAATTGGGTTCAATTGATTAATCGCAGCAAAAAAAATACTTCGAACGAACAAGCGAGAGAACATAAAGAATAATTTTCTACCCTCCACTTCCGGTTCACGCCATATTTCTTTTCCCATAAAACGTCCAAAAGAAAAATATGTACATATATTGTTTTTGAATTTTATTATCGTTATTGTTTTATGAAATTAACGATAATGAAATTCGCGAGCAAAAATTAATTGACCGAAGAAACACACACACACATATATGTATATATATATATATATTTATATATGTATAGTACATATATACACACACACACACATATATATATATATATCGTTTGTCAAATTTTGGTGGATTTTTTTTCAACGATGTCCTCATTTTTTTTATCATTTCTATTTCTTTTTTTTCCTCAATTTATATCTTGATTTTATTTTATTGATCTTCATTCGTCTGGCAAGAACACATGGTTAGCGAATAAAAACACGTGTGTAAAAGTGCACCGAGCCAATCGTCATTTTCGCCTCGTTCACATATTTGATTCAATTTTGTATTATTTTTTTCCTCCATTTTTGAAATTGTCTCCTAATTTCTGTTTTCTGCTATCTGTCCCTTATTTTTTTAAATTTATTTTTTAATTATTTTTTTTTTTCGTATGTCACAATTCGTACTACACGCTTACGTAAAAAGAATCAAAATTTCCTCAGGCTTTTTTCGATACTTAGTCATAATACCGATTAACTACGAAGAAGGTGACCCCTAGCCCCGTTGACGGTGACCTTTCTTATTCCCATTGATATATCAACGATCGTATACAATCATTTCTTTCGTTCGGGTCGTTTCTTTTTTATTTCTTTTTAATTGTGTAATAAATTTCCCTTTATCTCGACAATTTATTTTTCATTTTATTTCATTTATTTAATTATTATTATTATTATTATTTTTTCTTTTACGTAACTACGACAACTTATCCGCTTAAAAAGCTCGTATCGATAAAAAGATCGGCTATTTTATTCACCCGGTCTCATCGTCTATAATACTGTTCGTTCGTGATTGGTTTCATTGGTTTTCTTTCAGCAACACTTTGTTTCTCCTCGTTGAGCACGAATTGTTCTCCCCCAATGATTTTTATTTTATTATTTTATTTTTTTAATCTTTCTCGCATTAACGTAAGAACGATCGACTGAGAATTGAGGGGCAAAATCGAATCGATGTTCGATCGTAATTTCGATTTTTCGCGCGCTTTTTTTTTTGTTTTTTTCCGATTTTTTTTTACAAACACATGGCCAACGGAATAATGTTGTGGCGAGGCTAGAGGTCGTGTACATATATATAAAGGAGTCACTGACTGTTGTAACAAGTTATTTTTTGGTTTTTTCTTACTTCTTTTTTGTTCTCTCCCCCTTCTTCTTATTTTTCTTTTGCTTCTCGTGTTTAATCTCGACGATACATAAGTGTAATAATAATTTTTTTCTGTTTTTTTTTCTCCTTTTTTATAAATTGTTTATGCACGTAGTCGTTTAACAGGCCGTGGCTATACAAGGCCCACTACATTATTTTTTTTTTTTTAATGTCACTTGGTGGCACGCGGTCTTCCTCTCGATAAATGCTATGGCGATATTCTCTCACATTCACACTAATGAATTTCTTTCTCATGTTCGCTTTGTTTTTCGGTGTGTAATTTTTTGTTTTTGTTTTTCTTTTCGACCACTCTTTCTCGCCCAACTCGTTTTGTGCTTATACAGAAATGTTCCCAGATTTTTTTTCGTAATAACATTGAGCATTCATTCATCCTAATCCCTTCTTCTCTCCCTCCGGTTTTATCATTCCCGGATCGACGTGAAATTTCATTATTTACTTATTTTTCTACCACTCAGTTCACTCGGTGGATTGATTTTTTATCCTCGCCCGAATTTGCGCAATGTGTGCATAATTTGGGAATAAAAAAGAAAACGAAAGAAAACAGGGACGTTTAATTATATTGTTGAGAAAGTAGGGCCTGTTCTTTTTGGACTTTTGCAGGAGCTCGTACAATCGAACGTGACTTTATTACCACAATTCAGAATGGAGCAGATTCCAACCTAAGAGTCTTCGAACCACAAGATAAAACCATCATCTTTCCTTATTGATTGAACCCAACAATAGGTTGAAAGAGTCTGCCCCGCATTTCAAAGGCCCAACCGAAAAAGTCCCATTTTCTCAATAATCGATCTCTCCAGGCCGAAACTAGCATAAAAATCATAATCCCTTTTCATACGATCGTGTTGCTGCCTAGATTTTGAATCCGGGCCTATTGAAATTGGAGCCCTTTATCAAAAGGTGCGATTAATTCATTTTAGCTGAGTCCTCTTCCCGAAAGAGATACATGGACCAATAGGCGAGATTGAAGAGTACAAAGGTCAAAGGAAAACCGAAGCGTGCTACAACGTCGATCCGGGCGCTACCCTTGGCGTGACATTTAAAAAGGTCGCGTGAAACGATGCCCCAATATTTGTCACTTTTGGGGTTGGGCAAACGGGAGAAATCTTGGGAATTACGTTGGGAGAGAATGGGTGGTGAGGGTGTCATCATTCGCGATGAAGCCGGTGAAGCTGATGTTCTACCGGAAAGACGCAAAGTTTGGGACGTTATGGGTGACGATTGGGTCTCATTGTCACTCTGCAACGATGAAGTTGGCGAATCTTCCGAATGATGTTGACGAGAGGTTCTCGAAGCCTGATGATTGTGGTGATGTTGCTGATGATGATGATGATGGTGCAAATGGTGATGGTGATGATGTTGATGATGGTTGGACCCACCCGTTCCAGCCCCTCCGTTACGACTCGATGAATGATGATGCCGCGCACGATGCCTCGTGTGTGTATGGTAGAGATGACCGCGAGCCACTTCCCTCGATCCAAGCGTTGTCTCGTCACTTCCACCCGTAATCACTCCTTGTCCGTCTCCTCCCGAAACAGGTACGTGGACCAGTACGCGAGGTTGAACAGCGCGAACACGAGGGGGAAGGTGATCCGTGATATGACGTCTATGCGCTTGGACCTCGTCGGGAACTTGGACAGCCACGACCTGCAGCAGTTTTTTTTCGGCGGTTGCATGTGTATTTCGCACTGGCGCATCTTATCCGACAACGTTTCCTCCTGGCGTCGGACGAGAGGCTTCTGAAAGAAATTTACGGTTCTTGGTTTCCGGCTTTTTTTTTCTTATCTTTTCTCTTTTCATTTCGGAAATCAGCAGTCCATGGATCGGAGAAAATACTTTTCGGTTTTCGGATCACCGCAAAGCTATTATTTGCCGATCCATACTTTCTGTTCTTTTTTTGCAATTAATTTTTTTTTTGATTTTATTTCTAGTGTCTCTCGTTCAAATGACTCTTGTCCGATCCATGTAAACTTCGTACATCTAAGATTCACGTGTGTCCCTTCTGAGGTCACCGCGGCTAAAACTTGCTAGGCCCCTTCGTGAGAGTGGCCACCATTTTGTTTTCTGTTTTTTTCATATGTATTTCTTAATCGAAACATGCTGGGATAATGATCGTGGTTTAAGTGTTGTTGATTAATTGTCCATTCGCTTGACCAAATGAAGATTTATCGCCGCCGATGATGCCTCGGTCATTGCCGATATTCTCAAGTCTGTCCCAATGATCGGAACATCGCCGAGTGCTTCACTTCGTTTGGAGATTCGCGTTTTTATATATACATGTATATATATATATATATATATATATATGTATATGTGTGTGCATTCGTAGCATCGAATCCACAGTCCAATAGTGGAACACTCTCAGGACGCCTCAAGTTTTAGTGATACGGTAATAACTGATCCGGGAGGCAGGCATGCGATGCAAGTTCCAACGGAACCAGCGAAAAGTAGAAGCGACTCTTTTCTGACATGATTGATGAACTGATGTGTCGAGAGAACGGTCGAGAAAAAAAAATATGTCCTATCAAATTCAATTTTAAACAACAAAATCAATGAACAATTAATGAAACCTAAAAGATTCCAAAAAGCCTGGAGGACTCAGTCAGATCCAAATTGAAACCTATATGTACATAAATTAACATAATCAATTTGAAAGAAATCAATGGCCAGGAAGAAACCCCAAAAAATTACAAAAATTTGTAAACGGACGCAAAAAAACGCCAATCCAAATGAAAATGTTTGTAAATTAAGGTAATTAAATTCCTATTTCGCGAGCGTGATACTGACCATGGCGAAATTAGTTCCACTGTCTGCTTGTAGCAATTCCGTAGCTGGATCTACGGACGACGAGTGCTCCATTTCACGATATTTTTTCTTCATGTTTTCCCGATGCATATCGCTCCGGGACGCGTAATTTACCAACGCGAATTCCAGTAATGCACCGAATACAAATGTCAGGCATACGCCTGTCCACACATCGATGGCTTTTGTGTAGGATACTGGTGGCAGTGAGGCATTTATTCCAGACGTCTGAGTCGCCATTGTCAATAGTGTTGTTACACCTGCTCATGCCCCCCACCCCGCAACAAGTCCCACGAATTAATTCATTGATCGAAGTGCTCCTGACTTAATACTAAATCTTTTAAGGTTGTTGTCGGGATTTCCGGTCACTTTAAGGGTAAATTTGAACTAAGAGTACTGAAAAGGATTTATAACTTTGGGTTGGTAGTTTTTCTACCGGGTCATTCTATCGCAGCGTTTAATTGGTTGAACTCTGGGCATGTTATTTTTCTTAACGAAATTCTACGTTAAAAGTTGTGGACAATGGATTTGAGCACAAACGACAACGGTGTTGGTTATTTGAATCAAATGAGGACCTCACGAAAGTAGGATTTCGTAATTAAGGCTACCGGATCCAGGTGAAGAAATAAAATAACGTACTTTATTTGCATAAAAAACTCACCAAACACATTTTTAGTTCGACATAAAAAAAAAATACTTGTTAGTAATAAAAATGTTCTTTAGGACTTTCTAAGATCATAGCTGGCGATTTATGGGACCGAAAAATATACAAAAAATAGCTTTGAGTAGAATTTTGGCTACTCTTCTAAATGACACCCATTTTGAAGTCTTTTTTGAAGTCTTTCTTCCAAAATGGAAGGAAGTGTCTTCGTATATTTTTTGTTTTTCGTATAACGTTTGCCTTTGGGTTTATTAGCTGTATTTACATACATACCAAATTTCATCTTGATGTCTTGACAGCTGTATGAGCAGCGACCACAGCACCAAAGAAATAAACTCTCGTTCCATATTCATAATCATCGAAAAAATTGTCAATTTTGTTCAAGAGGATGAATTCATTTTGGGGATCGTGGATTTTGTATGAAACTGCGCCTAATACGAACGACGAAATAACAACACAAAATGGAGCCCATTATTGGGATACCGATGGTGAGAAACAGATATGCCACGGTTAAAAAACCAACGTCTCGGAGAATCTCGCAACAACCTTAAATGAAATGCTCAAAAAAAAAAAAAATTACAACACAGCGTAGCGCAAAAAATGATTTCGAGCGTCGCCGCTTTTCCTCACCCAATGAGACTCGTGCCGGTACGGCACTTTGATCTAGCCAAAAAGACACCCAAGAGACGATGACAAGCATGCAGCATGGGATGTAGATCTGGATGAGATAGTAGCTGAATTCTCTCTTGAAGAGCAAGTCTACCTTAAGGCAGCTGTACTCGCCTGTAAATCATTGCAAACTCTCGTACTGATCCAAAACAATAATAATCCTAACAACAACAACCACAACAGTAGTAATAATAATAATAATAATACTTTTACAAAAAATAGTATAATCTATTTTTAAGATGAATATTATTTTTTATTAAACATACAGAAATTAACCCTTAGGGTAAACACTGGGGTGAAACGTGACCCCAGCTTGTAGACTATTTAGGATGAAAACTATGATTTCGAAATCAATAAACATTTCAAGAACAAGTTCGTCAGAGTGTATACTTTTCATTTATATGAACAAAATTGATTCAGTGCATGATTATAATTGATAAGCTGGTTAGATCTCATTTTTACAGAACTTCTGAAAACACAAGTGTGTACCGTAAGGGTTAACAATAGCCATAACGATGTTAAGAAAATAAATAATAGTAATATCGTCTATAAAAATAATAACAATGGTTTAAAAAAGAATTAGTATTTTCTTAATAAAAGTTAACCATGTAAGTAAGCAGTAAATTAATATAAATGTTCTTATCTGGGATATCAATAGCAATGATAAGGAATAAAAAAATAGTGAAAAATATAAATAATTCAAATAAGATAAAAATAATCAGAAACGAGCGATAATAAATGCATCTAATTGAACTACGAGTGTCGTCAGCGTAGATTGCTTTCCTTCGCTTCCGGTTTCCCGCTCGGTTTCCTTCGAGAGAAGCCCCGATATTGCAGGCCTCGAGTGAAACAAAAAAATAACTCACCTGTGTTGGTCTTGCTGTTACAATAATCGGTAAGAAACTTCTCGAGCGTGAACCTAGGTAGGTGTAAGTTCTTAACTATCTGGACGGGGTCACCCTCTTTCCATACGAAGACCAAATCGTCAGTCGTCCATCCGTCTACACGGTCAAGCATTCGACAGAGCAATTGAGTTAGTACTTACGAGGATGTAGGTTAAAATGGGAGTGAGGAAAAGTACAAACAGAATGAAAATAAATACGAAGAAATAGTTCATAAAAAAAAAAAAAAAAATTGTCCACGGGTGTCTCCGACTTTTCCTTAAGCAGGACCAGTCTCAGTACTGTGGACAATTTTTCAAATTTTTTATTCTCCAGGAAGGGAATTTTGGTTTTTTTTGGATACCACTACGTGGATACTCACAGCTAGCCATGCGTAACGAGCAGGTTTGCCGATCGAGCGGATAGAGCTTCAAATTCATCGGACACGATAGTGTGAGTGATATTCTGAAACGAGTGAATGTTCCCGTCAGAGTCTCGCGTCACGCATATCGTATCTAATCCTTCGTTGTAGTTGTTTTTCATTAATCTTTTTTTTTTATCACGCTTCGAACTTTTTTCTTGTCCTCCTCGTCTTATTCCCACTCTTTCGTGGGACACTCTGGGACAAGGAGAGGAGGGAAGCATCTAATTGGTCACTTACCGTATGCTGTAAAGTACCGAGCCGTTTGGAAATATTCGTATGTATACATTCGGCATGATAATGTTGTGAAAATGTCCTTCCTTTTCGTTCGAAAAGAAAAGATCGGGCATCCATACGCGATTTGATTCCGTAAGTGTTAAGTACTTGAGACGTCCTGGAAACAAACAGAAATATGTTCCCGTTCAAGGACACCTTCTCGTACCGTTTCAGCCCTCTTTTTGTACACCTTTTTTCAAATTTTTTTCAGCTCAATCGACCTTTTCTCTCAACCTTTTACGTTTGCGGAAAAACTTTCCAGAACGTATTTCTGATTTTTAACGCTTTTTTTTTCTCAGAGTGCATTTAATCTTGAGACCCTTTTACGATTTTTGTGAAACCTCAAAAAGGAGTTTACTTATGGATTTTCGAATTGATTCTTTAACGCTTTTTTTGAGGAATTTTTTTTGTCGGTGTTTTTTAGGATTTTTAGGACACTTTTACTGAACTTCGTGACACAGACAGGCGGCTTTAAACGACTGTTTTTTTTTCCATTATTTTTTTTTATTAGTACGTACCTCCGAAATCGTTAAATTTCAGCCTTTCATCCAACCATTGTTCCCGAAACGTCAGCTGTACCGAATATTCCTGTCGGCAGACGATCATTATTCAGTGAGAATTCCTCGATATGCGTCACGAATAAAACGCGAGCTTTTTTTTCATTTTTATTTTACGTACGCGAAACCCGTTCCAATTATTTTTTTACGTTAATAAATGAGAGGGAAAAAAGAAACGAGCGCTAAAAGCTCCTTCCGAAAAGCTTATGAATTTTTCTCGTTAAAATTTCTATCAGCTACTTTGGTTTTTTTTTTACACTATCAAATTTATTACGAAAGGCTGACTCGAAGCCCTGCAGCAATTAATCAATTTACTTACTTGTCCAACTATGCACGACCGTTAAGATGGCTCATATTGATTTTTCTCGGTATAATTTCCAATTTTCTTTTTCGGTTACTAGCTATCAATTTTTTACTGGTTAAAGTGTATTTCGAAAGAAATGCCCTTAAGTTACATGCATAAATAAGGGCTTCGGAAATCCCTAATTCCATTTACAAATCATCATAAAAGAGACATTTTAGGATATCGCACATTTTTTATACCGATAGAATTTTCAAGGTTTGTTTTTTGTCGTACTTTTTTTTTCACCGGAAAATTACATGCTAAATGGATCGCGAATGGTAGAAGACATGAGCTGAAAGTGCCATCTAGTGTGCCAGTAAATTTAGGTACAACCTCGTCAAGAATGAGAAAGAAAATATTTTTTATTTTAATTGCCAGACTTCTATTTATTTATTTGGCTTATTTGAAATCTTCCTTTATTTTTCTCATTCATTCAAACGACTAGTTATTAAGCACCTGGCAATATCAGCTAGAATACCAGATCTCGCGATTGGGCATCGAGCTAGCGTGATGACAAAAAGGTCACGTGAATTGCTGTTATTAAAAATTTGCGAAGCTGTAAATCATTAGTTTTGACAATTTTTCTAAATTTTTTTAAATGAGAATGCTCGCTGAAAGTGAACATCTAACGGAATCAAAAATTAGTTTGCGAAGTTTGGCGGATATTGATATATTTCAACTACTAATTTTTCAAAGTTTTGTGACTCGTGCCACAACTTTGTAAATTTGAACACCATCGACCTCTTGACTCACTTGATTCCCCAATAACAAGAGGGAATTTTTTACAGTAATTGGCACGTGTTATCTCCCGATGAATTTTAATTTATGTTATAGCATTCTGAAAAAGCTCTAGCGGTACAGCGAAGCATTTTTAAAGCATTGTAGGCTCGAGGGTTTGGGGAATTTATGAATGTTGGAACGCATGCACAATAAATCAAAACACCAGAGATACGTGGTTACTCTTAATGTAACTTTACGAACTCTATATAATTCTAGTTTAAACATTGCGTCAACATGCATTGTAGCTCACAGTTTTGATCGCTGCTCGTCTCTGGCAGGTCTCGGTCAGCTTCTTCGTTTTTTGTTTAGCAGACCCTTGTCACGGCGTATTTTCTTATTTATTAAGTCTCGAAAACGTCGTTCCATTTTCGTGGATCTTAAAAATTTGCATCAAATAGCGATAATGTGTACAAACATTATCGCAACATTGTTCATCCAATGCTTGATCAAACTATTTATATTAAAAAATTAATTTAGGCATCGTTGGGATCTTATTTAATTAACTGCGAAAAACAATTGATAATTAACTATTAAATTTTCAATGAATTAGTATACTATTCTGCATACAAAAAAGTTGCTTCGCCACAAAAACTGAATTGACGTTTAATGTTTAAAAGCATATCCATAAACACAGAAATTTTTCTATTTTCTGTTAATTAATTATGAAATAGCGACAATCCGAGTATGTGTTTGAAGAGTGATCGTCGTAAATTCACGAAAATTCAAAGTATCCTTCGAAGATGTTCATAATACATTTTTATTTTCGATATCCCTTCCAATATTCAAAAATAAGCGTAACAGTTTCCCTGGCTTCTTAAGGCGAGCAACCACTTTAGATGCTTCAAAAAATCAATTTTTTTTTTAATTTCATAAATCGTTAGCAAAATATCTTAAGAATACACCATGAAAATTTCAAAACGATATTCGGATTCCTTCTAACGGTATGTATATAAATGATAAAGACTCTCCGCTCGACTCCCAAGCGCGCTCAAACTTTAAATGTGTTTTTCTCGAAACAACATTTTTTCAATTTGCGGGAATCATAACTCAAAAACTAATTGATGGATCATCTTCAAATTTGGAACACGTTTACATAATGTAATTTATTAAAACATGAACCTAAAGTTGGAAAGATTAGATTGTTTAAAACATATTTATTATTACAAAATGCCGGGGAAAAAATGCTAAAAAACGATCCTTTTTTTCAAACACGTTCCAACATTCAATTCTCGATTTTTTTTTCAAAATTTAAGTTCATGCTCTTAAAAAACATCTCAAGAATGTATAAAAATTTGTTGGACTATTTCAGATGCGAATTGCGAGCTGCACAATTCCCGCAAATCGACAACGATGATGAGGACACGCCAAGAGACACCGCGGATTACACCTTAATTAATGCATGAAATAACTTGAAAAAATTACCAGAGATGTATGAAAATATGAATAAATTATTATCAGAGTTGCGGAAATTTCCGTTTTTTTTTTTCACAATAAAAAAAAAATCCAAAAATCATCTAATTTTCGGTCTCCTAAAGTGGTTGCTCGCCTTAATTGTTAACTGAATTACTTAAAAGTTAATTTTTCATACTGAGATGCGAAGATATGCCAAAATGGTAGATTCGATGCGTTGCTTGTTTTGGCTTCAACGATAAATCGAAGATTTTTTTTTAGCAAAAATAAGTGAATTTCTAAAAAGCCAATTTTGCAGTAGAAAAAGCCGAGAGTGGTCAGACACGTGTAACGAATATCATATTAAATACTGGCAGATAAAAAAATAAATAAAAAAAGGATTCTTCCTGCGTAATTGTTGTCCAGGGCACACAAGGTTGTTCTTTATTGATTTTCCATCGTTGTAGGCAGTAAAGTTTCGTCATGAAATTTATATTGTCGGACTTGACAACGACCCCTTGCATGTTCCAATGCATGAAGGACATATGGCCCTCGCCACATCAAGGCAAACATAATTATTCAATTATATGAGGAAAATTCCACGAAGGGAGTAATTTCGCTCTTGGAAAGCTCCACGCGAAAAGCGTAAATCAATTTCTCAACAAAAACACGGAAGCTTTTTTTTTAAATACTTCGGTCAATTTAAATTTAGCTCTAATTGAAAAAAAATAACTCGTAACATATTAGAGCCCTTCTGAAAACGTTAGTCGATGTTTGAAGACATAAAATCAGTCGAGCAAACAATAAAGTATTTGCACAGTCATGTGATGTAAAAAATGGTGATTTTTAAAAAATCCAAAACTCTCCTATGTTGGGAAGCTAAAGATATTTGGGCCAAGAAAAAATGTCTTTTTAAGTGGCGTAATATTGTCCCCTTGATCACAGTTTAGTGCTCTCGATTGTGTTTGCACTCTCGAGAAAACATCTGATCCTACAACTTTTATCTTACGTATACACAATGTGGTACAATATAGTTTGTAGTATAGGCAAACAAAAAGAAATTGGATATCTTTAAACGAGGAACCCGAGTATATTGAACCAAGCGAAAAAAAATCTCGTATCACATTATCGCACGCATTGTACCTTCTAATATTATTTTTTTTTCCAGTTTTCCATTTTTTCGATAGCGAGGTCGAGCACTTGTTCATTTTATTTTATTTTTTGTTGATATTGAAAAACGTGTGTACACGAAAATGGAATTGTAATAAATCCTTATGTCAATTTTGCCTGTAAAAAATGGCATAGTGTGGTACGTTTTTCCATTTCTGCTTTAGTGGAAATGGTTATCTGTTTTTTTGTTGTATTTTCTGTAATCGAAAGTAAACACTGTTGTTTTTTGTTCCCTTCAGTCCATTGGAAAATAAAGTCGAATGAGTACAACTGCTCTGTACTGGAAAACATACAATTGTTGAAGTTTTGCAGTATATAAAGCGTGTAGTAAATGTGCATTAGGTATATAGCGCAGTCGTGTGGTATTTTGTTAACATTTTTCGACCATTCATAGCAGTGTCAAAAAAAAATAATAATAATACCTTTATAAAGTAGTATAATAAGGTTTTCCTGAATATCCAAACGTCGCTAAATTGAAGTCGTTGTTATCAAATAATTTCTAATAATTTGATTAAATTTTTACGAAGATTGGTGGATCGAACAAAATATTAATTGTGCTTTATCACATAAATATACATATATATATATGTGTGTGTATTGTTTATAGAAAGAGAGGACGCGATGTGCGTGAGCATGTTAAGCATCGATCGTACTTATCGACGTAGATTTTTTGCCAAAGCACTTGACACAACGATGAATAGGCGAGGCGTGACAAAAAGGGAGAGAAATATTGTAAATCATGTTTTTTTTTCTCTTTATTTTTGTCCTCAAGAAAAGAAAACCCTATCGCTGATAAATTTTCATTGAATTTAGTATCTACCGATGAGCTTGGAGACTCTTTTATTAACCAGAAACACGAAAGAGACTGAGTAGCCAATGAAAGTGACCAATGAGTGACGTAGTGAAGAAGGATTTTTCGAAATAATTCCAAAATCCACAAAAAAAAGTATCCATTCTTATTCTCATTCTTTTTTAATTTTTTCAGAAACTGAAATATTTCTCAATGAATTCTCAATTTGAAAAAAGTGAATATCATAACGCACGTGATGGTTGAAAATTTATTTTCAAACATTACACTGAAATCAACAATGCAAATTTAAATAAACAAGTAAACACGGAGTCCATTGTTTCGAAAATGTTTCACGAATATAAATTAAATTTCGTAATAAAAAATAGGCTCCAGTAAAATAAAAAATTTTTATTCGACAAAGATCGGGAAAGTTCGACATATATTGTCAGTTCAGTATATATATATATATGTATATCATGTATATATACACACATATATAAGGTATTTACTAATAAATGCTTATAAAAAATATAGTAAAATTTTGAACAACCGTAAAAAAAGAATAAAAAATTCACACGGATTCCCACAAGACACACGAGATTATTATAGTAATACAGCCAATCAATCGAACAATCAATATCATTATATATTTATATATATATGTATTTTCTCATATAAATATATATGCTTGGTAGATATACATGACAACGTAACGACATCGAAAGGTGAACGTTCGACTGGTAGCACACATCCACTGGTTGCGCGACGTACAAGTATATCATACGAGTACAGTACAAAAAAATGCAATTTAGTTTTTTTTCATTATATATAAATACATTTATTGTATATGTATGCATGTATATATAATATATATAATTATGAACAGATGAATATTTATGAAGTATTCTAGATTTCAAACATTTATTATCCTTACCACCCCTATTTAGTTCCGTGAATTATTAATTTTTTTCGAAAATCAATAAATTAATGAATAAATTTTGTAGCCCTGAATAATTTATATTTCCTTCGGTATAAATAGCAATGAAAAAAAGAAGGCAAAAAATGCATTATTTTTGACACTATTATTACTGTTACTATTATTGACGATTTTATTAGTTTTGTATTATTTTTTCTTTCTATTTTACTGCTCATAATATTTTTTTAACCAATTGATTTTTTTTATTAAATGTAATTTTCATGATGATAATAAATTATTTCTATGGTATGGATGGAGCGGAAAATGAAACAACAACTGCGAACAAATAATGAGCTTGTGGATTGGATGTGAATGAATTTGACTTGGAACTCCTCATATATATTCATATTTTTTTAAATATATATATGTATACGTACATTTATGTATATATTTATATTTAATGTATTCATAAACACGTGACGTTATATAGATATACATATTTGTGGATATATAGACTGCCTTGCTGGTATTTTGTTGTTGTAACTCACCATTTTATTATCATGTATTTCGCTGATTGAGCGGATATACAAGTTGACAGTCACGTTTGTCGGGCCATCTAACACGGTGCCGGAACAGAACAAAACAATCGAATTAATAAAACATTACGAATGAAAAAAACCCGAAATTTTGACCTTGTCTTGGTTATATTAAATTTTGAATATTTTTTTTCTTCCAAGGACGTGTTAAACGAGTAGATTTATAAGGAGAACATTCGAAATGAGAAAAACAGACAAGATTATATGCGTGAAAGAATAAATAAATAAATTAATGATAAAAAACGAATTATTTTAATCGTTAAAAAATAACAATAATAATAAATAAACCGTGTGGAAGAGATGGATTCGGATGGAAACGAGCTGGGATTCATGATCACGAATTTTACGTCTCATTTTCGTTTTTGTTTTTGTTTTCTTCACATTTTTCCCTCCCTTTTTCCCTCTTTCCCGCATAGTTTCGAGAGGGGCAATATATTTTGACAGAAATTATAGGAAGTTGCGATGCTTCGGGTCAATAGTTAGGACATTTCGGAACTTTGGAGTGCCAGACGGGGCAACTCCGTCGCTCGTAACCGTAGAATTTTTATTTTCATACGTCCATAACTTCTTGAGTAATCGTTATGAAAAAAAATAAAATAAAATAAATTTACTAATCCGCTAGATGGCCACAGAATCGTCGTAACCGTTTTTACGATGTTTCGGGCAAAGGGTAAAAAAACCAATTCCTCTTTTCGATTTGCAGCTGTTGCAAAGCCAAGGAAGGACGACCTATGCTCTGAAGGTTCTTCTTCGAATGGCATCTTCGAAACTCATCAACTTTTACTTCGAGCCTCAAGGGAGTAAGATAACTCCCATTGGACAGACCAAAAATACGACGAAACGCTGTGATACTCACGTTTAACTCGCACCAATTCAAACTCGAATAAACGAGAAAAAATCAAACCGATATTAAAGTACTTTCAACTTTCAACCCTCTGCATTAAAGGAGATAGTGCGAAAGTAATACAACAGAAAAAAGAGTTAAATTTTTTCTTCTTATCTGGTAATATGTTCCACGACCATAAGGTTAGGAAATTTTCCACTAAACATGAATTTAGTACATACGTAATTTTCAGAGCAAAAATTTCCGTTAAAAATTCGATATAACTAAATTTTACGCTCGAATCAATTTTACGAGGGTTTTAAACACTCGTTCCGTTCATAACACATATGCAGAAACGCATAATTAGTGCACGGCTGACTAGTTACAAAGTTGCAACAACTGGTACACGATTTGAGCGAAGGGGGTTGGGAACATTGCGGGAGAGATACCCGTTCATACGTTATATTATTATATAACCTTCCGTCCCCCTCTTTTGCCTCGTCACTCACGTTGATATTACCAAAACTCTCGGGTTTCCGATGCTTTCTCATCGTCCAATGAATCACAGTCACAGTTTCCCTCGAGTCACATCAAATTGTATTCATTTGTATAAGCTAGACAAATAACTATTCCATCGGAACTTACCGAGCCCCGGGAGACATTTACATACGTATCAACGAATTATAACTGTTTTGTCAGCTCATTCGCTTATTAGTTTGCCTGGATAATCAGTCGCGACAGATATCTCATTTTATGAATTAATTACATCGGGTGTTACAAACTTTACGAACTTATATCTCCGAAAGTATTCGTTGCAACGAAAAATGTTTCCTTCAAAATTTGTTTGATCCTGAGAGAGAAAAATAACAGCGAACCCACTCTGACTTTGGATTTAATGTTAAAGATCATCTCAATAAAATAAAATTGAGTTGAATTAATTCAATTGGCCAGTAGTCTGTTCTCCTAAAATTTCAGATCGAACTTTGTATTAAAATTTTTATTTGGACCTTTACATGGCCCCAACTGTTAGATCCAAAGTGAAAATTTCCATTCCTTTTGACACTCGAAACCAAACGAACTTCGGTAGAAATTTTTTTACGTCGGGTATTTTCAGAAAAAAGCTTGTAAATTGTTTATAATTCAATACTTCACTGATTGTTCATTCGTATTATTAATAATAATAAAAAATGCATTATTATTTTTTCTTATGGTAAGTGCCTTTAAGAGCTTTATTAGCACTTGCTAAATCAAGCAATGCAGTCTCAGATGCATTTTGTTTTTATCATAATACATAGTGTTGTCTTTAAAATTTTTTTTGTTTTGTTTTTGTTGATCAACTATAAATAAAAAATGCTTTCCTAGCTAAATACATAGTTTTGCATGTCTCATGAATAATATGTACAAAGAATGTTTGTCATCACGCTCAGTGATTCGATAACGATAGCTGAAAAATCCGTGCGATAGAAAAAAAACACTTTTTCGTTCACATTAACATACATAGTATGTATTAATTTCTGTACCCTGAGTAAACAAAATTTTGTGAAAATGCGATTGTTATCGGTTTTAATGATATCTTCGAAAAGAATCAAAAATTTCCACACTTAAATTTTTTTAACGCTCAACTGCAGGCTCGTATATTGTGTTCTCTTCGATAATAGAAAAGAAAGTCGAGAGCAGCTGAGGGTTAAATTAAAGAAAAAAATTAATTATCTATAAAAATCAATCGTGAGAAAAATATTTGCCAAACAATGCCACTCAACAAATTGCCACACATCACTTAGTGATTTATCGCGAAAAATTTTGTGTTCGCATATGTATACATATTTTTATTTTCACTTTTAGACTGTGTAAAAAATGTTTTTAATATTTTATTTTCGTGCTCTTACTCGTCTATTCGCAGTGCATGGGAAAATCCTGCGACCGTAACACACACGTGAATGAAAAAACGGGATTCCTACGAAATAATCTACCACACATCAGCAGATCAGCGATACTATTAAATATCGAGCCAAATTTACGAGCAGCGTGATTCCATAATTTATGTCATTTTTCTGTAATACTTTAATTTTCGTAATTCTGACAATCCTGCTGCTCGTAATATCAAATTTAAAATACTAAAAAAACGTATACAATGGTTATCTTAGATAAAATTTTAATTGTAATTAAATTTAAAATAATTATGGCGTGAACAAAATATTATCGAATATCTACGCACGTAAAAAATTTTAAAAGTGTTTTTCTGTATGTTTATGAATTATATTGAACGATTTCGAAAACTCGAGAATTTTGACATTTCAAAGAGCACTTTCGAAATATATATTTTTTATCATTTTTTGACAATGAATCATTAATAATTATAGATTTTGTAAATTTGTTCCAATTTTATTTATCGTATATCAAAATGTGCACGAGAAATAGTACGTGCCTGACCATTTACTGACCGTAACTACTGCGGATTCAAGATTATTTCAAAAAAGTCAAGTTACAGTCATTTATTAATAAATCCAAAAACAATTTGACATATTTCTTAAAAATAATCATTTACGCATAACAACAAACAACTTTGAATAACTGATTAAAAATCATAATGATTACGTAGAATGATAAATTGTCAGACATTAATTGAGAAAAGTGATTCTTCGATTTTTTCGAAATCGTATTAACAATTCGTGTTAATTTTTGTACTTATTGAAAAATTTTTGGAAAAAAATAGCTTTTCATATTGTTGGAGCGTAAACAAATAAATAGTAATTTATGTAAGTCAAACCCAAACAAACACCCAGCGAATGCGTGTGCGTGTATCTGTGATTTTTTGGGCGTAATATTGTATTTTTTATGATTCTTATATTTTTTGTTTGTTTTTTTTTTCGTTTTCATATTCAAACTTACCATCGTAACGTCATCTATTTTTGAGATACTTCGAACAAATATGTTGACGTGGACATATGCGGGTCCATCTAACATGGCAAAAAGAACACACAAATTGATCAGTCTTATTGGAACATAAAAATACCTTTTTATTTTTAATTTATTTTTTTCGTAATGATTTTTTTCTTATGTGTGTGGCGTACGTGTCGTTTTCAATGTGAATCTGGCCCCTCTCTCTTCCTATCTTTAATACTGAGGATAATTGAAAAAATAACAAAAATTGTAACCAAAAAAATGGTATGATTTTATAAAACAACAAAAACATAGATCGATGCTCTTTATCGCAGATATCATTTCACGTAAGAGCTTGGACAGATATTCAATTTTCATAGTATGCAGTAGAGCAACACCACATTTGGTGTCTGTCATTTTTTTAAGTAAATGAATTGTTGAGTCACGAATAAAGCTTTTTTTTAATTGATTTTTTGAATATTGATTCGAGCCTAATTGTATTGACGACGATAATTTGTATTAATGTATTTTTCATTTGCTGATAACACACGATTTATTTTCTACCTTCCTCGGGAATGACGAAATAAATAATTCGTAGAATACGGTACGTAAAAAAAAAAAAAAACTAGTGCATCTCGTATTTTTGTTTTATTACCGGCAACCAAGGTAAGTTCATAAATCTCGATAAATCGTCTCTGGGAATCCCAAACACGACAATCGTCCTCACGCTTGGTATAGATTGAGGCACGTACTATTTTTATCACGTTATTTCTATCATTACGCTTGTTTATTCTCGACGTTTGATTTTACGAGGTCACGATTCTCGACCTCGCCGTTATTTCTTCAACAGGAATAATTCTCTTTTAAAAAAAAGTAATATATCTGAATGAAACACGTGGGGAATTTTTAAGAAATTTAGATTTTTGAAAAGCAACGGTATTTCAGTAAAAAATGGTTTTTTACGTTTTTTTCACAAAAAATCCAATTTGAAAAGATATAATTATTGGTTTTTGGTTGAAAATACATCAAAATGAGTTATTAAAAGAAATGTTTTTAATTGAAAAATTTCGATTTTCTGGCCGGTTTACAAAAATGGTTGCATCTCGTTTCTATTTGGAGCTACAACTCCAGCCACCGCTTATTCGCTTCTTATTTAAATGATTTTTTTTACATACTAGCACTTGGTTTATTAATTTGTCGATTTTTGGTGAATTTTCAAAGATATCGATCGATAAATACTAAGTATGAAAAACACTTTTAAGGTTTTCTTTCGCCGATTTGTCCAACGCCATTTTCTAAGTCTATCAAAATCCTCGTGGTCAAAAACGCCCCATCAAATTTTTTGTTGAATTTAAAAAAAAAATCTAAGTCCATAAATAAATACGAGGTTTTCTAAAAGATTGAGAAGGCCACTGCGAGTTTCGAAGCTTGACTTTGACGTGACGTAACGAACGATACGAAAATTTGGATAGTGTGAAATTTCGCCCTATATAAAGCAGGACACGACGCCATTGTAGTTTCTCTAAAGGATGGGTAGAAGCTCCGGTTATTACAGAGACTGAAAGGGATATCGTTATTGTCCGGTCGATGCAGCACGTGCACGGAATGATAGCTCGTCTGTATTATCACGTATACTCCCCCCGCATGAAATGTTGCATAGCCACCTAAATAAAAGATGTTAGCAAAAAGTACAGACTCAATGTCCACCATTTTGAATTTCGTGATATTCGCACGGTTTTTCAAGTCCGTGACTCGCCACTTCAACACCATATATATCCGTATGATGCAACACAAATTGAAGTATCATCAGAATAAAATCGTTGACTGACTTACCTTGGCAAGTCGAGTGAACGGTAGAAGAGTATAAGCGCGTACACCGGCGCCGAGGCAACTTGGACTGTGTAATTTCTTTTTTTTTCTTTTTTTTTAAATATATACATACATAAATATATAGGAAAGAACGAAGCAAAATTGAAAACTAGGGAAAAATGGGCCGCCTAAAAACGAAGGCTGGATGAACAAAATGAGACACAACTGTGAAAAATTAAAAAACAAGAAAAAAGAAAAAAAAACAACATTCACATGTTTTCCAAAGCGATGTCTCATTCTACCTCTGTGTTCTACTTTCCCTGGCCTTCCCTACTCATAATCATGTATGTATATTTTTTGTTTGTGTGAAAACGATTATACAATTATCACGTGTATAAATATCGAAATGTATTTGGCAATGCAATGGTATAGACAAACCATGTACCGATACGTCTTGATGTATGTGACCTCGTGTGTAATGTCATTATTTGTCGAGCGTGCAATGAGTTTTTTTTTTCTTTTTCGAAACAGTAACAAATTGCCTGCTCGCACAGTTCTTACTTCAAAAAACACCACAAATAATAACGGACAATTTCCAATACTCTTTCCTGCTAAAGGATTCAACCGTGTAGCTGCATAATTTTTTTATAATTTATTTATCGTTTAATCCTAATAAAAACAAACAATATGATTTCGATGAAAAGACCAACGATGAACGAGAGTGAGAGAGAGAGGGTCATTCTTTTCAAGGAGGCTCGATGCCTGACGTAACGAGAAAAAACTCGGAAACCTCTCAAAATCTATTGTTTTTTCAATTATTTTTATCATTTGTTTGAAAATTCTATTACGACGAATATTTATCGTAAATGGAAAAATTTTTTGAATAATTCAAGTATTGAGCGTCCTTAACAATAACCTTCCATCTTATCGTAAAAACTTACATTTTTTTTTTAAATCGCAAATACATTTCGAAGTAAATAATATTCTTTTATTCGTTATTCATTTATTTCCTCGATGCCTGATGTCTGATGTTCATTCAAATCTTTAGTTACCGCAACTGCCAATCATGAATAAATGTGAATTGACCCAAATTCGACGAGATTAAAATATAAATGAATTATTTTGCATTTCGTATTATTGTGAGCTGAATCCTTTGTGAAAGATCATGTATTGAACAACACAACCATAGATAAACGTAAAAGTACTCGTTCGATTATTTAATTAACAAATATATTTATATACCCACATATATATAGATACAAATATATGTATTAAGGTATTTCCAGTAACTTTTATTGATAGAAGAAACTGTATAAACAAAAGAAATGATTCAATACAAAAAATTCATTGTTTCTCCTGTTCAATATCCATTTTTCGTTATTTTACCAAAAAACAAAATTTATAACCTAGTCACCAGAAAATAAATTATTAATCAAGAGTCGTGGTAGCGGCTCGACGCCAAGTATTTAAAAAAAAAGCCAACGCGAGTCCTGCCGCACTTTTATATACTCAAATATGACGATTTTCGGGCGTTTCTTTTTAATTTTATACAATACAGGAATTTTTCGCTGAATCAATAAACAACATCATGAAAAATAACAGATTGCAACAAAAATAGTTATTCTCGTGAATAAATTAACTTCGAAAAAATTAAGAAGAATACAACAGTTTTTAAAAGATCCTTACATTCCCAAAATCAATACTGGAATACTTTTATACATAAATTGATATGCATATTTACACATATATATATATATATATATACATATATATATATATGTCCATCTTCAGGCACCAGCAAATAACACATCATAAAACAGTACATAATATAAGATTTATATATATCTGACGAAGATAACATCGGGGGATGCGGATCTCGAGAGACCTATGTAATATTTTATATACTTGATTGCATGTGTACGATATGCCATGTGCCCAAAAAAAATATCCACATACATAAATATATGTATATATATAAATATTTTCTATTGTATATAAATACATATACGTATACCTACCTATACCTATATATATATATATATATATATATATAGGTATAGATACCTAGAGTAGGAGTGAAAAGCTAAAATGCCGCATGCCTGACGTCTATGCTAAATGCTAGTAGGTTTTTAAAATTACGAGACACGAATGAAGAGGGGGAGGGGGTTTAATGTGGTGTGGTGCGGTCAGGGGATCGTAATATTATAAAAAAAATGCTCAACCGAGAGAATGCTCTATAACTGGAGTTTTCTGGCGATCAGGTTTAGCTGCGCGCGTACATGGCTTTTCCAAAAGTTCTAACCTACTTGCGCCTAAATTTGCATGAGAACACAAGTATATATATATATATATATATTCATACACATGTGCATAGATATGTATGTTTATATATTAAATTTTTTATATTAATATATATTGGTTTTGAGATTGTTTAAATACAGATAAACAACTTAATGTAACCGATAAACAATTAAGGTAATTCAATGTTTCCCATAAGACCGTAAATTTGGTCAAGCCGGTAGGATTAAACAACATGACCGTTGTTCATACTTACCATCTTGATGTCACTAATTGTCGCAATGCTTCGGACAAACAGGTTTACCCGGACAATGGCCGGCCCATCTAAGGGCAAAAACAACAAAGCCCCTTTTTAATGAGTCAACTTCATAGGCAGCACACCTCAGAGATTTTGTTTTCTTTCTGTATTCATTTTTTTCAGAGAATTTAAATAATATTTTAGTATAATGTAAGATTATTTGAGTACATCTCGTAATTGTTTATTTGTTCCGTCATTTTTGGGGGAGTAACGTTGTGTATACATACATGTACACTTTTTTGTACATGTCCAAATGGGTTAGAGGACTACGGGCTTTTTTGTTAATGCTAATTAAGTGTTTTGACATTTGGTAATATCTAGTAGTTATTGATTGGAATCCCGAAAAATAATATCATAAATATCATCGCTCCGAAAAACTTGTGAAGGTACGTATTACTTCGATTTAAGCGGAAAAGAAAGTAAAATGGGTTACTAGGGCAACCGTGGTTCGAGTAGAGTTTCTCTAAGGGTAAATTTATCATCCCCTCCTTCTGCTTCTTTCTCCCTACTCACCACCAATCTCAAGTGAGGGCGAGAACGCTGGGGTTAACACACGTGTACCAGAGAACGCAGAATACCCGGAGGGGTTGTTTTCGATTTATTCACCCTAAATTATTGTAAGTATCAGCCATCGTGATTAGGTCCAGAAGTGCGGGGAAGCTTTTGAAAATGGTTAGATCAGAAGATTCTGGAGAGTACCATTTTTGACCATTATCATTCGATATTTTGTTATTTTTTTGCCATTGTTACTGCTATATTTTGCCCTTGATGCATCGTTCACGCGATATTATCTAAATATATAGACACCCGCTCTGGCGGGATGACAAAAAGCGAGAGTAGCGAGCGAAGCATCCGCTGATCAGTTAATTATGTAACTAATATCCCATAAACGAAACATCAGGCAAAAAGCGACAAAAGACTATTCGCTTCAGTATTTCACAATCTATTAACTCTGCGATAAATCCCACAGGAAAATTGAAAGATTTTCCAAGCGAAGGACGCGATTGAGGCTACTCTTATCCAAAAAAAGATGATACCTAATGAGAGCAGACTGACGTGAATATGACTATCCGTGATGACAATTACTTTGCCTCTACTAATGCCCTGCAGTACATTCTGCCCCTGTCTCAGTTTATGAATTCCAATGCTGTAGGAATCTGCGGGTCCAGATCCCTCAAAAGCGGATTGGGTGATTCCCCATCTCTATAACTTTGTTCTTGCCCATCTTACGCTTGGATCGCGAGGGAGGGTTGTTTACGGGTTAGTTCAGAACAAACAAGAAGCCCAAAACTATCCGGATTTGTGGAACTATTCAAACTGGAGTTCTTTGAGTTTAAGTGAATACCCGGATTCTGAGATGAACAAATCTAGGTATGTAATGTATACGCGAACATCGATACCCCTTTGATGATGACAGAACAGGCTGCAGTCACCTCACTTTACTGTCTTGTAAGAAAACCCCTTCAAAGGTCTGCAACAAGACGGATGATAATATTGGAAAGCGTAGAGTACTCAACGGGTATACGAAAAATGTTGGAAGGAAGAGGGGAGGGGCAAAAGAGGAAACTTATTCGTCAGGGACGTCAGGGTGAATCTGCGAACGTTGGCAGGCAGACTGACAAGTACGAGACAAAAAGTATATAGTGAGGTTTGTCGTTGGGGCTGGGGTAACGATGTAATCGCTGGCCACGAAAGGCCTTAAGTAGCACGGGCTTAATTGCATTGATACAGAGATAAGACGACCGGGGCATATACTAACCAGGGTCGGTTAATACCCTCGCGAAAAAGATGGTAACTTCAAGTTCGCTTTCGCCTCTTTCTCCCCCTCTCGCTTCGTGTCTTTCCCAGAGACAAGCTTTCTTGAAAGGGGTGTTTGATGTTCTTTCTTCTCTGCAGCTTGAAACCCTAGACGCGTTGGGTACAAGAACTGAACGAGTCTAAGGAACATCACCACCCTAACTGAGCCAGCCTAGGTACTGAAGGAGAATGAAGTGCTTCTCATTTAGCAACCTGCCCAACACCATCATCCCCTCGGACTCATCACATATTTCCCTTGACGATCCAACTTCCTGTTACTTCCGGACTCTTGTTAAACTCCTGGTTAGATACGCCGTCGAGAGAAACATTATAAGTAGTCCCTAAGTGATCATTGACTGTCCTTTCTATTTCTAATATGGCAGGGTTCCAATATCGCGATGTTCTAACTGGTCCCGAAATGGTTCCTTACTGTCCTGCTGATTCCTGATGGTGAAATACGAATCTTCCAGCATTCTAAATAGCAGTTAGCTGATTTCTAAAGGTACTACTAAACGTCCGATGACAGAAATCAAATGTTCCGATATTTCAACTAGTCTCTACGCGGTTTCAAACGATCCTACCAGCTCCTCATAGTGATAGGATGATGGATGGTAGGAGCCCAATATCCTAGCTTTTGAACTGATTTCTGACTAATCCTTGGCCAGTCTAAAGTTATCTTACTAGAATTCGATCACACGACCAAAGTAGAATAACCCATGCTGGGTCAGAACATAGAACTAAAGATAGGAATCAACTGCATGATGTAAGGCTAATTAGTCAATAATTGGAAACCTTCTCAGGTCATGAAGAGAAATCCTGTTGGTGTTACAGATCGGAGAATTGGTGCAATTTCGACATCAATTGAATGCGAGGAATGGAAGAATTCGAAGTAGAGCAGTCCCAAGAGTATCACAAACGCGACACTCACAATACGAGAGTCTGGTAAGTAGTATGAACGATCAAATACATAAACCCAAATGGTAAACGTGTTGCTGCTTCTAGGGACGTGCTACACGTACTCTCAAGTTTACGTCGCTTCCGTATGGACATAATACGAGATTTTAACAGCTAGAATACATCGGCGTAAAGTTAAACGTTATTGCACATTGGGACGAGTTTCCAATCTCTATTGGCTGCCGCTTCCGTGTTACGAGTGTTTAAAATTGTTCCTGCTGCGATTCATCGTTTCAAAGATTAAGAGAAAAGAACTGAGGCATACCTAAGCTAACCGATCAGTTGAAAAAAAAATAAAAAAATTAGTGAACTAGCAAAAGTTTTTAGTGCAGTAGAACTTTTGTGTGCCTTTAGGAGCAGAAAAGTCAGCACTTAAAAAATTTGAGCCATTAAATTCCGTTCGAGCCCAATTTTTTTTCTCCGTGTTACTGTCATTATATACGAGTTTTTTTTTATAGATTTATGACGTCGTACATTTAATTTACGTCTTACTAAAAAAAAAAAATGTACATACGGCGAATCGAATTTTTGCACGCCTGTCGAAAGAAAGATGCTTCTTTTACTACTCCATAACTTTCATCTTATTTTCTCTTTTTTACTTTTCAAGTTATGGCCTCGATATTAATGCGAAAGACGCTTCAACGTCGAAGACGACACGGAATATTTTCTCAGGGTGAAAAAGCTTCTATGTATACACGTATCAGCCTATTTTTACGATCTTTCTTGAACACTTTAGAGGATTTTATTAACACCGTGAAATATGGGATTCGAAGTAACGTCAAAAAGTATTGAAAAAAATTATAAAACATCTTTGATCACCTGACACGTGCTGTGAATTTTTTTTAACTGCTTTTCTAGCGTAACGGAAATATTATTTTTTATATTGAAAATATTTTTATATTTTATATTTTATATTTATATTTTTTTATAACTAATCGATTTTTATATATTCAATAAAAATCCTTTAATTCCTATTCAATTGTAAATCGCTGCAAGAAGTCTTCTTATGTCAACTTTAAACTTTTATATTGCTTCCGATTTCCAATAAATAATAATCATCGTAAAAATAAATATAGACATTTTCGTTCAAGTTTGTTTAGCATTTGAAAAATCAAAGTAGTCCGTGTTGTCGTCAGTAATAATTTTTCCTTCCTCGGAAAAAATTCCTTACGGACCCTCGGAATTTCAAAGGAGGGTGAAAACTCTCGTTCACGAAAACATCCCCTTGGTGTTAGATTTTCCCTGTTGTTTACTCATAAATTTGCAAGTTAAATTTCTTGGAAACTATTATTTTGCTTCGTCTTCAATAACCGGAATATGATAAAACGTACATTTAAAAGAAATTTAAACCGTGAAAGTTTGTGAAATTTTTCACGCCCTTAAAATAGGGCCACCTCAATTAATTTCGAGGTTAAACATATTCCTCAAAATTAATTCCATGCTAAACATTTTTTAAATATTCAAATATTTCATTTCGGCCTCACAGAATAGAAAAGATTCAACGTTGTCGAGAATGCAAGCGAAGCTTAAGTTACAAAAAGGGAGACTAGATAACATCTGAAATTGGTTGTAAAACTGTTCGTACGACAATAGAAAAAAAAAAATAAATCAATGAAAAAACCTCTCATGTCATTTAGTCACGCATTTGTCCGGCGATTTCACAGAAAATTGCACATTCGCGTATGCAAACCGGAAATAGTAATAGATTGCTAGGAAAATAAGGACAGGCTGTGCAGAGGGGGGTAGAAAAAAAATACAAAAAACGGGTCATCGATTTAGGTCGATAAATCTCCTACCTGCGTCTATACATATATATATATATACATATAGACACAGCTTTATATGGGGTTGAACATGCGAATAAGACATTACGTGCTCTTTCGTAACCGTTCTTTTTCCAGGATTATCGTCCTTTCTATTTCTGCTTGTATGTAGCTATATATATTTATATATATACGCATGTATACATATACATATGTGCAATCATCAACCCTCACTCTCCTCATATCTCTCATCACAAACGCACTCATCGGGTCTTTTTTCCGTTGTAGTTTTTTGTTCTTTTTTTTCGTTTTTTTTCTTTTTTCTCTTCGTTTTTTCCTCGGCCCCTGATACAGTGTGTGCGTAAGCGAGTTTGCGAGTAGTGAATGAATGAATGACGCTCTCTTGTTCGGGGTTATTTTTCCTTTTTTTTTTATTTTCTTTTTGTACTGTATTTTTTTCTTGGGGAATGAGCTCTCCATTGTCTATTTACGAGTGAACCCGCGACCATGGGGTAGAAAGAGTGAAAAAAATGGAAAAGAAAAGTAAAACATTGTTGGACCTCGGCGCGTTCGGCGTTGCGACGCGTGATCCAATTTCTTCACGATTTCTCGATCGTTTAAATATCTTTTTTCATTTTTTTTTTTTTGGATTCCTCGTTTCTCAGGTTTCGGAGCTTTTGTCGATGTCTACGAAATTTAATGTTTGCGCACATCTTTTGTTCACTTAGTCACAAGATAGTTGATTGGAAAATAGAAAAATTGGTCGAAGGCAATTTCTTTTTTTTAGAAAATTAATTTTTTTTTTTAATAGAAATACTAGAAATAGAGGCGATCTAAAAAAAGTAAATAGAAATTCAGTTTTTTGATCGATTTGCAATTATTGATGTGCTTAGTTTTGTCGTGATAAAAATCATCGTGCTATCCAATTTTTTCGCTGGTGTTTCGATGAATTCCATTTCCATTTTTTTTTTTAATTAAAAATTAGCGCTTACACCGAATATCAAGTTCTTTATAAAGCGAGAAAAATAACTCACTTCGATTAACCCCATGTTCTGTAATGATTACCTAGATAAATATGTAAAAATAAAATAAAAAAATGTTACATATAAATAATTGTCGACAATTATTATTTTTATTTACTTTCCTTGCAATATAGTCGATCTTTGTGTCAACGATGTAATATTGTAGAAGGAAAGATATGTTCTTTTTTCAATTTTTTGGAAGTTTCAAAAAAAAAAAGATACAAATTATTGTAAGAATCGTGTTGGAGCGATATATTCACCTGTTCCATTTTCCCCGCTCGGGCGAATACGAGCATCGTAGCTTTCCGGTCCGAGGATGTCGTCCAGGACCTTCTTCTCCTTCTCCCTGAAGTTTACCTTTCCCTGCGTACATCTGCAAAAAAAAAGACCAATCTCTCTCGTCAAGGAAATTCGTTTTCTTTGAGTCGATGAAAAAACGAAAAATGAATTTTATCTTCGTAGAAATTGAATAAAAACTTTCAGAATAAGATATTTCGAATTAATAAATTATTAAGGTTTATGAAGTCGAACGAGAAAATTCAATTTTTTTTATGCCAGTACAATCATGTTTTTAGTGAATTTAGTCCATATTTGGGTTTAGGGCTTAAGATGCCATGTTGTAATCATTTGCAAGTCACCATTTTGTGCTGCCCAGATTGAAGATGCATATAATGCGTGACAAGTGCTAATCGATCAGGCAATTACTTGAAATTTGTTTACAACAGTGAGTAACTGGATCTACTAATGAAATCGTCAGAAGCACTTTGAATCTATTGAATATTCCTCCAAGAGTTTAAAAAGCAAACATATCACAAATTTCCGTTACGAAATGAAGTTAAACTTTAGCGCAGTGCTTAGAGTTTCCGGAGATTCGTAAAACTTGAGTAATTAACGATAGGTGGATAAGGATTTCAACAACTGTTAATCTAAGGTTGAAAAAGGAATGAGAAGTACGCTGAGAGTTGAAGTTGGCTAACGTTGGGCTTGATTGAAAGCCGTCAGGGCTATCAATCAGCGAGAAGTACAGAAGGCTGCCACGCTATGGCGCTGTCTAGCCCGGAGCTATAGACTCCGAGGAAAGAGAGAGAGAGAGAGAGAGAGAGAGAGAGAGAGAGAGAGAGAGAGAGAGAGAGTAGAGAGAGAGAGAGAGAGAGAGCAGATTAAGCGTTTTCTCGCTTGGCGTTCTCCAGCGATGTTCCATGTCCTACGGAAACCGGGGATCTTTTAATTTTAATCGATCCTCCTGACACCTCCGTATAATCGTTCACGTTTCTCCAATCGCTTCGAACTCAAACTCTTGCTTTTTTCATTAGTCTTTGCCTCAATCACTCCTTCTAACCTCTATTTTGTAATTGTCTCTTGATCTCTTACTTTGTTTGCGATAAATCTTCCTGCGAAGACGTGTGACGAGGATCCGTCAAGATCAAAAAAATTCAAACTATTTTTATGTTTATTGACATTGAAGCTTTCACACTTTCAACCAGTTTTGTTTATTTGTATACATTAAGGTACATGCACCGTTCTTTTTTCCTTTCTATTCCTTTAACTTGAATTTTATTTATTGAAATCATGACATAGAGACATTTGGGATAACCCTATAATTGAATGATTATCTTCCTAAATATCACCAAACTTGGCAAGCACTTTTTTCCCAAAAAATTCTTTCATTAAAAAGGTTCACAAAATCTGGATTTTCGTGCAAAGGGGCAACTTCTTTAAGGTTGTTAATTATTTGGTCGAAAAGCTTAAACAATGCGCGAATTGAATACCCATTTTAGCCGCAAACTCTAGACACTTGGACCTTTCAAAAAATGTAAAAAAGAAAATTGATCGATCGACCAAACAAATATACAGTAAAAACCCACTCCTAGGGATGATATATGCTATCCTAGGCAAACAATATAGTATTTTCGAAAATCGAAGTTAGACATTGGGAGCATTCATAATACCAACTCTAAAAGCGCCAATGGGAGCCAAGAATGGAAATTAGACATGTCATCGCATAATGAAATCTGTTGGTGGGCAAGCATTTGTTATCTCTATATTTTTTCATGATGCAAAGCAAAGCTAC
This sequence comes from Rhimphoctona megacephalus, assembly GCA_963989365.1. Lineage (NCBI taxonomy): Eukaryota > Metazoa > Arthropoda > Insecta > Hymenoptera > Ichneumonidae > Rhimphoctona > Rhimphoctona megacephalus. The sequence continues at coordinate 17,125,984 of OZ022420.1, read as the reverse complement.
AGTGTTGTCGGTTTAGCCAATGTAACATACGCCACGTGTAATCCGCATTATACTAATAATAACGAGAGAAGCATGAGCGAACAATAAAAGGTTATACAAGCCACCCCTTTTCGGAGCGGAAGAAGAAATACGAAATATGCTTCTCGAGGCTGAAACAAGACCCGGGAAATGGTGAAAGAGGTGGCTGATCAGAGTCACAAGGATATAGGGCCACGCAAATCTATGCATCCATATCGGAGCTGCTTGCTTGACCTCAAGAGTTTTGACAAGGGGCGCTGAAAGAGAAAGCGAGAGGGTTAACTGTCGGTCGTACGAGGCAGGCATTAATAAGGTCGCTTCGACCCGACGTTAATGAGAGCTTCTCGCCCATGGTAGTTAGGAACTTGAGTGGTATGAGCATCAATGACGAGCCTCGGAGTAGTGTGACCTTTTTATTTTCTCCTCTTGCACCAACCACAATTGAGTGTGGGGGAAAGAGTTTCGGAGGGAGTTTGACGAGTGCTCAAAAAACGGAACTCATCTTTTGGGTCTCTTTCGTTTGACCTCGAGACCTGCTCTGTCGGTTTTTAACCGACGTGGTCGTTGAAGACCGAAACCGGTTTCAATTTTATCTTATCCTGGACAAGGCTTTATTGTCAATTGTTGCAATAATGTTAATTGGCCTTGATCCATGTTCAATGACACGAATTTTCTTCCCAAAATATTTCTCTTTTTTCCGGCTTCATTTTGAACAGTACCTCAACCCTAGTTCTGATGGATCACATCAAATTGAAGGTGGAGGCTTGCACCAGTAGTCCATGGGGAAATTTACCACTAATATCGAATACGTAGGGAGAGAAATGACTCGAAGGAAGACTATATAGATAGGTAACGGACATGGAGAACGGAAAAAAGTTCCCTCATCGACCCGAAGCTTCCCTGAAGGCTCGTTGCGAAGAAAAAAATGCTGATCACCCCGCCCCGTTTGGGGAAATCTGCCCAAGCTCGTTGGGATTGCTTCATACGGTGCATTGAGGCCCCCAAGTCATATTTGTTGACCATAACTGGGCTGCTCTTAAGATGTTTTGTTAATTAACAAATCTACATTAAGAGGCAACAAGACATTTATTTTTGGTCCAATTTACGAAGACACGATTGTCTGTCCACGTCAAAACAATTTGGTGCTTCGAGTTTCTACGGGATTAATTTTTTTTTATTTCCAATTCAGCACCGGTTGTTCGCAGAAGCTTATTATATTTTTTACAACTTTGCCTTTTATCACCACCCTACGCCGAAGGGTTGGGGATGTTCGGGGGCGGAATTTCTCGGTACATAAGCAAGGCGTCGGGTTGGGAGAGGTGGAGACAAGCCCCCAACCAATTTGAATCAGAACCATCCCACAGAGGCTTATTGGGATTCATGGGAAGATACCCAAGCGTTATAAGGGATGATGGAATTGCGCAGGAGTAAAGAAAAAAATCGATCATGAATAATGTATTGAACACTGGAGGAATAAACATCGTGGCTATATACCTGATGTTCGGATCTTTTTGATTTCACGTGTATATATAAATATAAAGGTCAGTTTATGAATTTAATAATCTTGTATATTCGATCTTGTTCAAGAATTTATATGATGATGAACAATAAAGTTTATAAGGCAAAAAGATATCCAAGAAATTGATCTGATGCTGTATAGTTGAAGAAGAGAAGTATATACTTTAATATGGTCAAACAATCGCCGGAAGTGAAGAACAAAGTATTAAGAATAGTAGGAGGAAGCCAAAGCTGACGAGAGTTTCAGCCAACTTCTGATTATTAGTTTTTGCATATCTTGTAATACAACTATGAGGTATTGTGTTAACAATTTGAATATAATTGATCGACAGTATACTTTTTAGAGATTGTAGTTTTCAACGAACACCGATTGACCTGCAGCTATTCGATAACAATAAATAATCTCACATAACCAGATAAAATTAGAGGGGCCGAATGGAAAAGAGCATCAGTATATCAAAATTCGATTTACACTGATTGAAAATGGTTTAGGAAAAAATGGCGTCCAAAATATCTGGGAGAAACTCTTCGTATGTCTCGAGGTAATGGTTGATAAAAAAAAGGCCGCGTCAAGCTCCGAGTTTACGGAAATAACGCTCCAGGCTGGTAACACAGATCGATATGTGATTATATGGAGGACGATAGACGAAAGAGAGTTGCACATAGCGGAGAATGTCCCCCGGCGATGGTGTTGGCAACCCTTGGAGAAGGAACAGAAATATTGAATAGAAAGTGCGACGTATAAACTCGAACGCCATCCTCGGCAAAAAGTTTTGACCTGATGTAGATAACAAAATGGCGTTTCAAGAATAGGTTTCTATATTCTTCAAGATGTATGTCCCCGAAGGCCCCGATTGTTTCGCAGACTTGTTCAACGAACTTCCAATCGAGACGGATCGAAGCGGCTGGTTGGTGGAAAAAAATATTCATTTAAATATAATCAACGTCGGGTCAATGAATTGGCGTGACGAAAACATTTCGACATTTGCTGCCTTTTCAGAGTAGAGAATTTGACCGAGACTACAGGTTAACCTAGTATTATTTCAGATATTTGGTTACTTAAACCGGATGACCGCTCGAAAGCTGCCAACGATCTTTGACCTCTTCCTGAACTTATTTTCCCAGAGCCTCTAAAATTTCAGAACCCTCTTTAGCCGCTTTAACCTTTCTCTCGACTTGCCCTCCGAGCAACTCGGCCGTTTTCCATCATCTTTTCCTCCTGCTTCATCGTACCACTCTGCCAGCACAATCGCCCTCTTCTTTCGCTCTCTTTCGCCACTTCATCTTTTATCCTACTTTCCCGTTGCCAATATCTCTCCTTCACTCTCCCTCTTTGCTCCTCATTTGCCAACTACCCTTCATCCTCCATGTCCCTGTTCTTGCTCCAGCCTTTTCCGACCCTTCCCTTTCAGCCCGTGCCTTTTGTTGTCGCTCTTCATTTCATTCCTTCCTCTATCATCTTGACCCTCATTGTCTGGGAGGAACGGACTTGCCACCACCGACAAATACCCGCGTTATTATAATGGTGCGAGTTAACTTAGCCGTTTTATCCATCCTGTAATCTCCAGAGGAATATATTCAGCCTGGTACTCAATTTGATAGGTGATTTAATGAACGCTTTTCATACCACCTGTACCCAATCTAACCTTAAATTCATATCTCAGATACAATTCCATCAGAATAGAATTACCGACTGTGCCATTACTAATCTAGCTTTATTGTTGGTTATTCGTAGATCCAAGGAACACCCCTAAATTGAAGGTGGCCTTAACAGTCTGTCACTCTCAGCCTTATATAATTGCAAAAGGGTACAGGAAAACTGGAGCAAATCCAAGTCAATAATCAAAACCCCCCATTCCTGTTCCTGGATCGTTTTGCTTACCATTGAAAATGAAAACAGAAAAGTAGCTTTTCACTTTGAGGTTTCGTGTTTTTGACCCCTCGTCCTCTGGCATACAGCATTTTTTTCATTACACGAAACCTCCATATGGGGGATAATGTAGCGGCGAAATATTTAAACCAGTCTGCAGCCCGAGGCTAATCTCTGATGAGAAACTTCCCTCCCATTTAGTCGACGGTGTGCCCCAACTTGGAACAGCGAGGAGAGAGGGGAAGGGAGAGCCCTTCGGACATTGCTGGTTTTGCTGTTCGTCGGTTGCACTCAGAAATGGCCTGTCTTGTGATTCTACCCGAGTTGACTATTCAGAAAAGCCTCTTGTACCCATACACTCCTTCTGACACCGAGTTAATACGCTACAACGCTTCCTAAAGCCTCATTCAGAAAACACTCGCGTACACAAACTCAACACATGCATAATCAACAAACATACACGTACATTACAATGTGAATAAATTTCAACTTCTAGCCTACACACTGTCAGAAAAATTCCGGTACTGTTGCTGGCCACGTGCTTTACTATTTATGATGTATAATTATTGTACGTATACTCGGAACATGATCATTTCAGAAAGATCTGAATCATTTTGCATTATGTTTTCAACAGTATTGTTTACCAACTTAGCAACAGAGTCAAAATTGAAAACTTGAGCACATGCCTGGCATACCAGAATGTTTTTAACAGACACAGCAATTTTTTCTTCTTTTCCTCGCAGTAGTGTCCCATTTTGCACCATAGCTCCATTTTACCCTGCATGGTCTACCCTTATTGATGGTTTCGGATGGTTGGATTTTGGATTTATCTGACAATAGTATTTGAAGTATGACGAAGGTATGCGAAAAATATACAATGTAATCTTCGTTTGAAACAGAGTCACATGTAATTGTGAAACGAAGCGAAGCAATGTTACAGGTTGGAAAAGCGTGTGGAGAGACATAAACTCGCACCAACGAAACATCCAGTGTGTTTTAAGCTCGTGGGGAAGCTTGTCAGGGCTTCGAAGCACTTGACAGGGCTTAACGACTGCAGTTTGAAACACACGAGAAAGAGAAGGTGGGAGGGGAATGGAGTATCAGTTGCAGGTACGGGAGGGAGTAAACAAACATGTACCGGGGTAGGTGAAGCTCAATCAACAAGTGTCGCGAATGAATTGGACCGCTTAATTTCCATACGAATAAGTAAAACATCCACTCTTGTTTAAATCGTCAAAATAATTTAATAATAACTCCAACCAGACTCATACAAAGTCAACGTCTCCAATTTGTGTCAAAATTTGGTTAAACATGGCAAACCGTTATTTTTCTCTTCGTACTTGTATCGCTTACCACTGGTGTGTTGCACTACTGTACTGTTCTGACCAGAATAATCAACCTCAATTAACACGTTTTGTTGATTTCGGCTTTTAACCATATTTCAGCAGCTTATTCAAAAGACCCTATACATATAGGTTTGGGTCGCTTAAATTTTAATAGTCTTTTCCTATTTTATTTGAAAGGATTTCACAATCTTTTTCGCGGGATAATTTCGCTTGGAAGAAGCGTCTTGTTCCATGAACTAGGACTTTATACGTAGGTTGATTTTTATGTTTAAAGTTGTTTTTTAGCATAAAAATTCGAACTTTGCTTACCTCGAGGAGTGCAGCAGGACTGTTAGTAACGCTACCAGCGGTAGTACTCCAGGCGACATAGCGGCGGCCTGAAAATATAAATATAATATCACATAAATATAATATAAATATAATAAAAACATATAAATATAATAAAATATAAATATAATATCATTTGTATATCATTCGTTGATAATCTTTGATTAATAATCAATTTAAGATTATGTGAAATGCCAACGTCATTGGTAAATATCCTAAACTCAAGTCGTTCAAAGTCAAGAAATTGATTACATTTTGAGCCTATAACGAAACTACTCGGTCGTGATTTAACAGAGCATTGTTGTGTATTGTTCAAGAAAAACATTGGGAACGCAAACAGGAGTTTTTCACTCGCGCGACGGCTCAGTTAAGGAGCCAGTCCACTTTGAAAATTTCAAAAAATCGATTTTTTTTACTGTTTTCGAAAGTACATACATTCAGAAATATTGTGTCAAAATTTTATGAAAACCCGAGCTCTCTAAGTATTTTTTTTTACCTGAACGTCAGGACCTCATTTCATCTACCTGAGCGTATAGCGCGCTCAAACGCGTTTTTCTCGAAACAACGTTTTCAAATCTTAGCTCCATCGTATCTCTAAAACTAATAAACCGATTCTCTTGAAATTTCAACCACATATTGTAAACATGATTCGTAACAAGATGACTCTCGATGGTTTTAAAATTTGGATTTTTACTCTTTTTTTTGTGAAAAACTGCGAAAAAATCGCGTTTTTTTACTTTTTTCGTTTTTCATATGCCATTTTTTTATTTTTTGATAAAACTTTACATGCAAGGGTCATTTTGTAGCTGATGTTATACTGAATCTAATGAACTTTGATTTTTTTTGTTTCAGACAAGCCGTTGCCGAGTTGTGATGGAGCTACCTAGCCTACCTATTTTTGAGGCGTTACGTTAAACTACAGTTTTTGTACTTAAAAATGAATAAAAATGAATTAAATTTTTTTTTTATGTATTTCAAGACTTTATTTATGAAGCCCAACAATTTTATATTCATATCTTTTATAAAATCCTCAAAAAAAATCGCGAAAATAGCTTTTTTTTTCGTGGCTCCAAAGTGGACTGGCCCCTTAATAATTTATTTCGCTTTAAAACGATTCGATTGCTATTTGGTTAGTCTATAACCGAAAAAATATAGTGAAGGAACTTTATTCTCATGATAAACTCAAGCAACCGCTGTTTTTGTGTCATGTTCAACCGCATAATAATTTTAATTGAAAATACTGATAATGCGCTAATTGAGCGAAATATTTCAGATTTTAAAGCCAAATAATTATGACGGTGGAAGAGAGAGGAAAAGGCAAAGTAAACTTTGAAGCATTTATTAAGGGCATAGTGGGCCAATTATGCACTGAAAAAATGTTCAAAAATCATGTTTGCGACTTTTATAAATAACATTCATTTTGAAAAGTACCCAACATTTTTATCGTTCATCCCCTTGAACAAATGAAGACGGTGATACATAAACATTTTTGATTTTTCGTGTTACGTCTTTCTTTAGGTTTGTCAAAGGGATTTGCAAATTTAATTTCATCGGGATATCTTGGAAACTGTAAGAGTTATGACCCTGTGACAGAATGACTGACAGATGAACATGACGAAATTGTAGGGGTTCTTAACATATATATGGAACCCTAAAAATACTTTAAAACTTTACTTTTCGTGTGAACAACGCTTGTATGTGGGTGAAACGAAGATCGAAGGGATTTGTAGAGCATGGACGATATAGGTCGTACATCATGTTTCAGAACCCCGTCACTTTCAAGAGACGACGCCAGTGGTACATCAAGAAACGTAATGTATTGCTTTTTCAAAGAAGAAACGAATCGATAGTGAGTCGTTCGGAGGATACAACCCGGTTATAGTAATGGTATAGTGTCGTCAATGTGTGATAGTAGATAAAAATGGAGGAACCGACGGCTCGCATTGTAAAACTGAATGCTGAATGATGTGGCTGTTATATTTGCTGGATGAAACGTAAATTCCACGATATTGGATGTGCTGAGCACAAATACAAATTTAAATTAGTATGAAAAATTCCCATTTTTTACAGTTCCATAATTTATGGATACTGTGGCTTGATTTATTGCAGTTTATAACATTCAGTTCACGGATAATCACAAAATGAGGTAAAAAGGTACAAAGAACATTTGTGATAACTCAAGAGCATCTAAGATCGGCAAAAAATAGTGACAAACGTAGAATATATTGGGAAAATTGTTCTGTTTAACGAATAGGATGGGATAAAAAGTTTTCGAAGTTATATTTCAGCCAGATAAGAAATAATTGTCATCTCTAGGGGTATCTGTCAATTGAGAGTGATTTTTGTTGAATTGACCTGGGGCAATGATCCCTAGGAGGAGTAATTTGATAATAGAGGGCTTGGCTCATGAGTCAGCCATAAAAACGTTAGTGGAACGAGAAAAACCAACCCAGACGTAATCCCCAAGCTTTTTATTCACCCACCAATATTTTTCTTCTTGCTTTTCTTCTTTCGTTTCGTTTCGTTTCGTTTTTTTTTTTGCTTTTCGTATATTCACCGCAAATGTAGAAACAGGACGAAGGGAATGGGACCGAAAAATGCGGATGAATTATGGGGGGAATAAATGCAACGTAATCCGCCTGGGGAAAAAAGTCAGCCATTCCAATGTGTGGAAGAGATTTCACCACGAGCTTAACCGGTGCTTAAGAGTACTCGGAGCATTTTTTTACTTTTTTTTTTTTTTACGTTACCAACAAATGAACAAATATCGATTTTCCTAGCTCACTTCTTTCTCGCACCATAACAAAAGTTACTTTTCGAATTGATATGACAAAAGAAACGAATTTATAGCGATTCACAATTTGTAATGTCATATGTGCGTTTTATTCGTATATTGTTAAATACTACGTAAAAAGTAATCGATGTGAAGTGAGCTGTTAATCGACGAGTTCAATACATTCAACATATTCAAACAAGTTCTCCTTTTGAAGAAGTCTTTTCGCTGCATCGTATTGCATCAATTGTTAATTAATGCTGTTATGATGTAATTTTTTTATTTATAAGCTAATAATGGAATCACAGAAATCCCAGCAAACCCTAGAAACCCTACGAATCTCAGCTAGAATTATGCAATTATACTTGTCGTCTACGGTTCCCTATTCTGAGACCTGTGAATTTCAGAATATTCGATAAAATTACATAACATGCGTAGGTTACTAACCAATGCTATACCACACCGGATTGCATCATTTCTACGTTTTCATAAAAACTTCAAAACGCGAATTATTATCAATGAGGTAATTCTCATTCCTTCAATTTTTATATTTAAATTTTGCATTATCCAATTTGATATCATTTTTTTTTTTATATTATCAAAATAAGATTTGACGACATATGTTACAAGGCGCAGAGTTAAATGTATAAAGATGAGAATTCAATTGCTCAATCAAGTTGTCACTAAAGAGTTCTAAAAGTTTTTCCCGTATCAATGGTGTGTATTTAATCAACACCATATTTTAAATATATTATTTTGTCCAATAATGGAGCTTCCGGTACGATTACCTCAAAAAATTGATCTCAGTGAGTTTTGATCGAGTCACAATGACTCATTTCCTAACGCTCTGCTGGGATGGCAGAAAATGTGAAAAATGAGATTATAACTCGAAAATAAAGATGCTTTTATCATTGTTATTAGAATTTATTCAACTCCCTTTTGAACAATGAAAAAAGATAGTGCAAACTGAACAGAAGAGAGACAGAAAAGCGGAGGAGGTTGAAGGAAAGGGCCAAGAGCTACGACTACAACCCCACCTGCGCGAAGGGACGCGCGCGGTTGCGTAAAATCAATACAATCCCGAAGTGCGAGAGAGGGAGAATCAGGGAGAACAAGAGGGAGAGAGAGAGAGAGAGAGAAAGAGGGACTCGCAGATAAGTAACTTTACGCCAATAAATCGTGATTAAATCAAGTTAACGGGAACGTGACTTTAATTTCCGAAAAAGCCAACAGATTGATCGTCACCCCTTTCCGTGGCGTTTCCGCATCTCTTCACCCCTCCTTCAACTATCGACCCTCCAACAACCCTTATCTATTTTCATCAGGAAATTGACGCCGGTTTGTATCACTCGCACCGACTTTTTTTCAATCTTTTTCCTACCGGATTTAGATCAATAATACTATTATTAATTAGTTACCGTTGTAATAAAAATAAAAGTGGTCAAGTATAAGTTGGACCTTCCGAAAATAACATTCCGTACTTAGTCCTATCGCATCCGAGTAAACATAGAAAAGGGACTTTATTTTTATCCAAACTTTGAGAAACGGTTTTTATTGACATTGTCAAAGTAATTATTATTCAATAATTGTGACAACGTTACTTTGAAGTACTAATAAAAAGGTATTTAGGAGAATTGTCTCCAACTTTTGGGTAGGGCCAATTTTTGGTGTGACAGAAAAGAAACTTTTTTTGGGTTTTATCCGTTGTCAGGTTCATTGACAAAATGATAAAAGGTTTTAGTAAAGAAGCACAAGAAAAAGATTTATGAGGACTGTAAGCATTCGTGGTTTTGGGATAAACATGTGAAATCAGCTGTAAAAACATTTGATATTCGATCCATTTCGACGGTTAAAACGATTTAAAAGATTCTTATACCTCGTGAAAAAGTTGTATCACTTTGAGTGTTGATCGGATCGAAATAATTCATAGCCTATTTCCCATGTAAGAATCAACAGAAGCGCCATACTCGATTTGGTTAAGAAATACTTCGAAGTTTGGGAGAACATTCGAGAGAATTAAATGGCGCCAGTTCGCAGTTCGGCACAAAACTTGGGACATCATTCTTTTTTCAGAGGGAGAAATGGCTGGAATTGGGTAGGGGATCGGGATTGAAAAATGGCTGAGTAATTTGGTTCAGGGCACGACCCCAAGTGGGCCACTGGATGGATATCCCGATACGGAGCATCCTGTATGTATTCTAGTTTTTAGCGAACCTTTGACCTTTATCGGAAGTAATGGGATCTTCGATAAAGCTGGACGAAGCGAGGTTTTTATCCATCAACACAAACACACGGGGCTCCGCGACAATGATTTCCTGCTCTTTTTACACCGTTTAGATTCTTCCGCTTATTTTTCTGGAGCTCTCGGAAAAAACTTACGTCTCAATTTTCTCACGAGATTTTGTCTTGTACAAAAAGGAATATGGCGAAGGGAGATGACACATTCGAGATAATGCTTATTCGAGTGTGTACACAAAGCTGACGCTCCAGTATAGAAACACACATACTTATACAGAATCCGCATCGCGATATAGAAATATTGTTGTAAAGTGGGTACAGCTGCGTAAAAAGAGAACTTTCTCTCTTTCTCTTTCTCTCTCCGTGTTTTTGTTTTCCCGTTTCTTGTTCCCACCGTTCACACGTTTTTCCCTCAAGCTACCAAATCTACCCCCATACTCCCTGCTCCAACCCCTCAATCGTCCCTACCACCCTCTCGTGCTACAGTCTTTGCCTCTGTGTTTTTCTTTTCTCCAACTTCGACAAGAAACGACTCAAGTTTCGTTCTCGTGTACCAAAACACTTTTACGGAATCATTTTTCAACGTGAACCTGTGGCCTCTCTGAACCTCCTCCTCCGCCCCCCCCCCTCCCCCCACGTATATAAATATACGTATATATATTTGTATATATATATTATTTCTTCTCCTTCCCCATCCTCATCCATCTGTTACTCGACTCGTTAAAATAACACGCGAAAGTTAGTGTAAACTTATGTTACTTTAGCTTCTGCTACTTGCTGAAGCGAAGAAACAAGTGCGCGGAAAGAAGAATGAGAGATAGAGTATGATATAAATGGAGATAAGTACTAAGAAGTGCTTTTTGAAAACTACGAAATCGAAAACATTAAAGCGAAACTTCGATACAATATAATTTTTTGAGAAATACTTCAGACAATATTCGCAAATATTTGTCAACGTTTTCGAAATAATATATTTTCTATTTGACTTATGCATTTATTTATATATATATATTTTTTCATAAAATCCCTTTTCTTTTTACTCTTTTGATGAATAGTCCTAATGCACACAGCCCTTTTACTGAGTAATGAAAATTAAAAAAAAAAGATTTCACATCTATATGTAGGTGTACATAAAATAGGAGAATAGTTACGAGGTTCTCCGGTGGATTTTTGACCGTAGTTTCGTTCACCGCGAAGCCCAGGAACTTTTATCCGAAAGTCCATGGGCGGACATGTGCTTTAGTCTAGAAGATAAATTTGAGCGTCCATCTTCCTTGGAGCTCCCATTTCCCGGTGGTACGTAATCGAGACTCTGTCTGGATCTGACCAAACGTCTGGTCTCTGGACCAGACCTCTTCCCTCCCAGGAGACCCAATAGATACATATATATAGATCTAGCCACATTTTGCTCCGTCCTGAAAACCCCAACGTTTTCACTGCAGCTCCGTTACGATCCATCTTCCTTTCCCAACGTTTAAAATTCAGTCGATCTTTTGCACTATGCACTAGCCTTACTCCACATTATTTACCGCTCTTGTCGGATTCTCGACTGCATTTTAAAAAGAGCTTTAGAAATATTTCATCGCGAAAAATGTAATGGTTCATTAAAAACAAGATTTCACCAAATTTTGTGAAATATGTATATTTAGAAATTATTCTTCATCGAGTGTAATACACTATTTGAATCGTACTCAAATACTTCGAAAATCCAGAGTGTCATTAAAAGCTCGTAGGGAAATCGTAGGGCTCATAGAGCTCTCAGGAAATTTACTTCCGATCGCAACGATTTAGAGCTTATTACACAATCCTCAATCTACAATATCCGTGTGCAGAATATAATGGCTTTCGTTCTAGCCTTTACAAAAACAGTTCGTTTTTAGATTACCCGTAATTTCGCTGTCGGTTATTCCGAAAAGTATATGGAGAAGGCCGGAGTAATATGGAACAAAGGGGCAAAACGAAGAACCCTCTTCTGAAAAAAAGATCCTGTCGTCAGTCGAGGAACTTTAATTATCTAATTATTCAATTTTGAATGTATCATACATCCAATATACCCCGGAAATAATCGTTTAAGCTAAGGCTGCCAGGAAAACTGAAATAAATAATTTTCCCCGCTATGCCAGTGTCCTTTACCGATTTACCAATAGGCTCTTATCTGAAAATTGAGGCACAACACATGCCTGGCTTAAAATACATCAAAAATATTGTAATGTTTGAAATAATAATTGTTTCCTAATTAATCCTCTCCTTCTCCCTAGTCCATCATTTTCAGATAGCCCCTTTTGCCTCAGTGTACCATTTGGTTCTGGTTTCCCCTATATTATCAGGGTAAAATATAATAAGGTGTCGTAAAAGAGATTGGGCCCAAAAACCGAAGGGGAAATTGGCCACAAAAATGGTAATAATCGACCATTATGTTTTGTCTATAATGACGTTAGGATTCGTAATTTCATGGGTGAATAAACGAGATTGGCTAAAGGGCAGAAAGAAAATCTTCGATTTGACCGGTTATCTGGAATATAATCTCCAACAATAATAAAGTTCTTATATACGCCATGAAGAAGTTTCATTCAATAACTAGAGTTTAGACCCCCCCCCGCCCCACGCTCCCTCTCTCGTCCTCCTTTTGCTCCCCTATTAATCCCTGACTGGGGAAAAGTTGCGCTCGTTTGTGGCCACACCAAGTCTCAAGTCAGGAAACGAACAGGAATGGGTGGGAGATGGAGAGGCAGTTAAACGTTTTCACCTCTAACCCTTCAGTAAGGTTTGGAAAACCTCGTCCAAATCTCTCAAACGTTCTCCTTGGAAATCTCCCATCGAGTTATAATAATCTATTTTGAAAGGGCCTCGTTCTCTCTTCTTCTCTCTTTCTCTCGTTCTCTCTTAAGCCCTTTGCTTCAGCACGTTGACTGATCCTTTATCAGGAACGTGATTGCATGAAAATCCCACTCCGGTTTCCCTGTCTCTCCCCATCTCTCTCTAGCTTACGCCCAATTTTTTTTCACCCCGATTTCGTCAAGATCGCGTAATACTCTTGAATAAAAATGCCACTTGTGGGGAGGGAGGAGAGAGAAAACGGTTTTTTTATCTATTTTCCTCTTTCTCTTTTCCCTTACAAGCTTCTATTATATAGCGTTGAACGTGCTTAAGCTGCTGAATTCGTTTTCGCGACCCTTTGAAAAACAGACGACGTGGCCTCCGTCTTAACACCGGTGACGAATTTTTCTTACTGCTTTATCCCGTGCCGAAACTCCCCCGATCTCAAGCTACCAATTTCCTTGAGAAACTCCTTTTTTCATCCGTTGAATCAGAAGAAGAACGTGAACCGAAAGATTTTTTTTATTTCTACTGAAATTTCATTGGAAACTAGAAGGTGCTACTAGGATTTCATTAAACGTTTCTATTTTCAGAAGTGTGAAAAGGATCGCAACGATTATAAGCTCCACGAATCAGGAAATCCTCGCACCAACATTAGTTAAAACTTTTCATGGTCTTCCGTAGAATATCATAATAGTCATACTTTATTAATTAATGACTCGAGCGATTTTCAGGGGGTTCCCATGAAAATAGCCTCCTTTGAATAGAACCTAAACTAAATTTGACATACAAATTCGATCTTTGAAAAAAAAAAAGAAAACAGCCGTCCCAAAATTAGGAGAAAATAGAAAAAATCGGTTGATGAAAAAAGAAATAAAAACGGCGGAAATACGGGAAAAATGTATTTTTTGCGAAATAACTGTCAACTTTTCTGTTTATCAACATTTTCAAATAAAATATAAAGCTGGAATAAGTCGTCAATCGTTGTGCTTTGATTTGAAAAAATCGTTTTTCAGATCACGTTGAAAAAATGGCATATTTATGCGATTTTTTATTGCCAAAATCGTGGCTTAGGTCATTTAGACCCAAAGTGACCACGTAAGATTGATTTTTGAGATAAAAATGTGCCGCCGTTTCACGGTAGTGCCGTCGGTGGAGTTCAGAAAAAGCAAAGAACGCGGTGAGCAAGGTTGAGTAAGATTTTCCCGAGGTTCTACGAAATAATATTAAGAGGAGCATTAAGTAGTCCCATTTGTCCATGTGCCATCTTAGGACTCGAGATAAATGAAACGCAAACAGCCAAGAACGAGTACGGTGTGTTATCGCGTCTCGTCCCTTCATCATCCAAGAATAACCTAACCTCACTCACTTTACCAGGCGTTCGAAGAAAGGAGAAAAGAAGATTCGCTCACTTGTCGAGAGGGCTATACGTAATGGGGACTGGTGTAGATACATATAGAGCCGTCGTGGGATTCACGAAGAGCGTGAGAAAAGGGGAAGCCTACGAAGAAAAATGAAATATTGCTACTTTTCCTGTGGTTGATCGCCGCACGCGCCATGAATTGCCTACAGGAGAGACTATTTTTCTTTCTCCCAGATCATTATGCACGCCTTTACACCTTTCCTTGCTCGTTTCACCTGTACCAAGTTTGAGTGACGCCTTTTCGAGCAGTCATTTTTCATACGGACTGTCGGAAGTAATCCATAAACAATTCTAGAAGGCTAATTTTGTATCAAATTTCCTATGCATAATGGACTACTCCCAATTATCGATCACAACGTACTCGCGCTGTTGACTCCCGTTATATCACAATCTCCTGATAACGTATAGCCAAAATTATCGGGTCAGGATGTACATATATGTAATAGATAATAATATCCGGCTAAACAGACGATGTTAATAAAAACGCCATCATTAGCCTCAGAAAGGAATTTCTGATTTAATGGCACTGACGTGATTCACAGATAAGAAGGATGTTTAAAGAACAATAAGAATAACATACTTGAAGAAGATATTTTAAGAAAAAAAATACTGTTACGTATAGCTAATATCTCTATGAGAATACCCCCAAACAATAACTCCATTATCGTATCGCATGAAAAAGCGACACTAATTTGTTTGCTACTTGTTGCTGGGCTTGACAAAAATGGATAAAGTTGAAATTCGTGCGATGATAACATATTCGTGCTTGAAGGAATTTAACCTCTCACGTCAACGTGCAGCTGTAGAATAGGGTGAAGCGTTTTCCCCTAATTTTTGTTGTCAGTCTTGAAAAACTTGTTCGGTAGTAAATTTTTTCAAGCACACATATTTTATCGCCGCACATAATTCAATTTTATTTATTTTTGTCACATCGCAACAATCAGTAACAAATGAGTGATAGTTTTTGATGCAATATCATAATAAAGAGATTATTTGTGGGTGTCCTAATTAAGGTCTTAATCATCGATAACAGTCATTTTTCTTTGATATCTTTTTTAAGGGGTTTCACCAGGGTAGCGAGCCAAAAAATTCAAATGGTCTTGGGAATTTTTTTAAAGTAAACAATGTAATATATTAATTTTCTGTTTTGTGACACGTAAACTATGACAATGGAACAACGCATTGCAAAAAAAAATCATTCGCTTTGGTGGTGTATGAAGTGGGATATACGAATTTGAAATAGATGCCTCCAAAAAAACACTGCCGTACGATTGACAGCAAATTACCCATACGCGTCATCGGAAATGGAAAACCCAAAAAAAAAAACTTGGAAACAACACGTAAGTCTTTCTTTGCAGGAGAATTCAAAAATTTTGAAAAATAACAAAGCGGCGAGCTTTTGAATAAAAAACTTGATTTTTTACTTACTTTATTATCGGTAAAAAAAGTTCAATAAAATTAGGTCAGTTTTATCAATGATGAATCAGCCACGCAGGACGATAGCGATAGGCATTTCTTACAAAACGAAATCTTCATTAAGGCGGTCATTAGATTTTTTTTGCTGTCAACGTGGTCAAAAATGGAATAAAAAAGAAAAACGCTTTTCAAGTACGATTTTGAGATTTTTAATACGTAGGAATACAAAATTCTTAACAAATTCTAGGGTAAAAAGCGACTTTTTATTCCCCTTTATTTTTATTTCCCCTTAAGTATATGATTATTATTACTTTTTGAATACCCCTTGTATTTCACGGATTCGACTATAATGCTCTCTGCGAAAATAAATCAAAATATCGGTACAAACGTACCGTGATTGTTTTTAACAGCATGACGTTATAAATACTTTTGAATCCCATTGGACGTTATGTTTATTGAAGAATACATATAGTTATGTCCATCAAATTTTCTATTTCAAAATATTCCTCTCGGTTTGAATCCGGATGTGTAAAGCGAAAAAAGCTTTTAAAATAACAATGCGAATGCACGAAACATTCTTTTACATTACGTTGCATCGATTTTTTCTTTGTTATGGAGCGGAATTTTGTATGAGTGTATCCTGGGAAAAAGCATTTTTTCGATATTCAAAATGAATCGTAACGAAAAAGGGGCATTCTTTTTTCCTTAAAATAGCATTTACGGATAGTTATAAATAAATTTATATTGAAATCGCGACAAATCATGAAAGAGTAGAATTTAGAAATGCGTATGCTTTGTTTATTTTTATCTTTTTCAAAATAAACTGAAAATGGATTAACAAGACTCCTGTGAATAACCATGGCAGCCGAATGAATTTATAAACGAATACAAAAAGCTTCGCTATTTCCGCATAGATCTGATAACGTAAATGCCATTTTCTCGTTTGTCGATAATTTTCCCCGACTGTGGGTGAACAGTGGTACGTGCGAAATAAAAATAATTAATTTCTATAGCCATGCGTGAGCAAGCCGGTAACCCGAGTGTTGATCGTTGTACTAGGAGTGAGGCTTTTTTATTTACCGCAGGTATTTTTTCCCGGAGTTATTGAATGGGAGAATGAGATCGGTCACGCAAGGCTCGTTCTCGATGACATGCAATATACTTCAACGTTATAAATCCTTTATTTCCGACTATATAATCACTTTCAGGTTGACAGGTGAAGCGTGTCTAACTCTAACGAAAAAAAACAACCCTCATCCGAAAGTTTATTGGCCCGCAAATGAATTTGCACTGTTGTTGCAATCGTGACTTTGTGGCAAGCGGATAAGTAAAATTTCCGATCGTAAAATAATTATTCTGTCAATCATAAATAATAATTGAAATTTTTAGTTGATTAGCTATCGGTATTTTTTTCATTACAGTTATTGTTATTATTTATTCTATTTGTTCGTTGTTATTATTAAGAACAATTGCAAGAGTTGTAAATCTAGGACAGGTAAATCTTTCAATTTATGTATGTACACTATAAGCATGACAAGTGGGCTCTGAGCCAGACGGGACTTTTGATTCAATTCCTAAATGAAATCCGAAACGTTATTGCCTCGAGTTTGCCTCACAGTCTATAGAAGCGGTAAGATCGATGGGCCAATTTGAAGGGGAGGGTGGAGAAAATATTGAAGCTATATTGTCCCATCCGTGGATATCAGACACGGATGCTGTCGTTGGAATGGGCAAAATAGTTTTTTCTTTTGTTTTCAGGAATCCGGTGCAAAATTTGTTTTAAATGTCAAGAGACTCGACGACACGTAGTTTAAAACCTATTTGCTGAGGATTCGCCAACTATACATTCTCTTAGTAGAACAATTCACGATTGAACGACACAAAATTGTAACATTTGGAGCCAACCTGAAGCCGGCGGAGAAAGTCATTCTGACATTTCGGGCAAAAAGCCTTTAAGCTCAATTTGTTGATGGTCAATTAATTTTCAAACAAAGGTTAAGGGTCGTCTGTTGGCGGAGAGTTCAGGGTATAATGTTTTTTCAATTAACCAAAACAAACTTTTAAGCGAAACCTGACTAAACCCGCATTTGTAGGGTCCTGTTCATCTAAAAAATCAAAATTTACATTGACGTCAAATGGTTTCTAGCTCAAGAGCAGCGTTCAAGTAAAGTCTAATCCAAGTTTTTCCCCCGAGGTTAATTCGAGTTATATTTGCGGTGATGGAAAGCCTGGCATTCAACGACTCCGAGTAAGAGAATGCCCAGCCATATAAACGCGAAATAAACAGGCCTTGCCACGCTTCACCGCGTCCCTCCTGGTATCATGTTTGAAAACGAGACACAAACCTCACGCTGTGCTCTCATTAGGCTGCTTGTGCCAACGGCCTTGTAGAGATTCCCTGCCACACATAATGGGGTTGTTATCGCGGTAAATAGAATAGAAAAAGAAAGACGAGAGGGTGAATCGAACGGATCTCGAATCAACGCCAAAAATGAAAGAGTGAAGGAGGGAGGAAGATGGATTCAGAAATAGAGAAATATCCATCAAGGTCGTCACTTTGTTCCAACGGCGAATGTAGCGGGAATACGTAGTGTTGTATAAGTTATATACACATTCTGGGGATCCGTAAACCACCAGCGCGTGAAGGGGCGGGGGCTGCAATGACGCGCGCACCAGAAATGTACAAGTGTTAAGGGTAACTGTCGACAACCAGATCGGGTGTAGCCACGATGAGTGATGCTTGCATGCTGCTGCAAACTTGCACCAACAACCAACCTCTCATCACCGAAAATCATTCAGGGGTTATGAACTTGTCTCAATAATGGGACCAGAGAAAAATCAAATTCGCAAATGCCATTAACGGTCTAGGATCCTTTATCCCAAGTACAACACCAGATGCACATTACCTAGGATAATCGTTGATCCCGGTTACGCATGGAGCATTGGGTGGGTTTGGGCTTCGTTTCGTTGGGTTAGTAGGTTGCCTGAACTAGACCATCGGGTGTTTTTGGGTTGTTGCAGTACTGTGGGGTCCGTTTCAATTTGTTTCGGTTTAACACTCCTTGAGCTTTCGTGAATAACTTTGATTTGTACTACTTTCTGCAAAAATGCCTCGAACCGGTCATCAACCTCGCAATTATGTCATCGCCGTGTTGGGCTCGTGTTGCGGGTATTCACGGAACAGATATTTTCAAGTTACGAGTGAAGTAATGTTTTTGAGCACTGCAGCGAATGACGTACATAAAACACGAGGAGCGTTGGAGAGTTGTGTTGAAAAAGCACGAATAGCCGTATATCCCACCCAGAATTAGAACTGCAGTGAGTTGGCTTGTCCACATCAGTAACAGAACAACGCGAGTCAGAACCGCCTCTCCATATATTTATCACTTTTTCTCTGGTCGTCAGCCTGCCTGGTTATCCCTTTGACGCTTTCACATATCCAGCAGTAGTTGTACACCGAATATATATGATTCCCAGCCCAGCCTACCCAGCCCCGGATTCTTTTGAATGGCGAACAAGTACAAGACTGCAGGGGAGTAGAGAAAAAAGGGGAAAAAACTCTTATCTGCTCTGCAGAAAGCAGTGATCCAGTCCCCGTAGCAATCATCACTCTGGGAAATCCCGCGATCAACAATCCCCGTAACCCGGTGAAACGATTGAAGCCACTAAATCACCAAGAATCGTAATCTGATCTACGTCAAGGGGTTAGCTGCGATTGCAACATGATCTAACCCTGCCCAAACCTAAACATCAAACAGGAACTATGAAAAAGAAATAAAACGACACGCGTTCGCGGCTTGTCTTCCCCCCAGTGTCTTCATCAACCGATCAGAACCTCCTAACGCGCTGTCATCCCGGAAGACTGTCCACACCAATGACAACAAAAGTAAAAGTCGAGAAAGAATAAACCTAATCCAAAAAGTAATGACGATGGTGATGATGTTGATGATGATGATTTTCTTGTTCCTCTTACCTGGAGAGGATGAAAATCCTAGGCAATCAAAGCCCAACGGCGTGGCGAAGCTGACATGGCGCCCTCCGATATTGCTAGCTGATCGTCCAGTTTAGCTCGCACGTAAAACAACCGTCCTACCTCGTTGCTTTCGTATCCTGGACTGGCGTCGTTGAGAGGCCTACAGCCACTCACACCGACAGGGTGAAAACTCCTCTACCTGGTTGCTGGTGCGCTATTGATCTCGGCCCAGACGAACCGACCGAACGACCCACGCAGACGCTTAGCGTTGCCGCGTCGCTTTAGCAACGTGACGTCATTCCCTTTCCCCCGATTTTCAAACATCCCATCCTCTCAACCGATTCACCCTTCTCTCCTCCGCCCTCACCCTCGGCCCAACAACCTCTCCCCTCCCCGTTTTGCTTCGTGCCAAAGCCTCATCTCCCTTTCTCTGGCTGGTCCCTCACCTCACCAACCGCGTCCTCTTCCGCCTATCCGCCACAATTCCCGATCTCGCCCTTACTCCCAACTCCTCGTCGTCTTCCCGGTAGACACCCTCGTGTATCCCAATGACTAGGACTTTGGTATGTCGAATCATCGATGCTACACATCTTATTCTCACTCGTCCACCTATCCCATCCCATCTCATCCCGAACCTTTCCTCCTTCCGCCCCGCTTACAAACGCAACCCCTCCGGGATTCCACTTGCTCTGACGTGCACCCTCAACTAATCGATATATCAATTGCATTGTTTTCGTTTTTCCAATCAAAATCGCTTACCCAACGACAGTTCATGCTCCTCACTCTTTTGGCTTTTCTAAATCCCAGGAATCATCCTCCCGTAACAATCCCTGAGTTAACCCTTACACGAGTATCAACTTTGGGCCAAGGAGAATTAACTTTGAGCAGTCTTTTTCGACGACTAACCTAAACAAACCCGAAACTAATCGACCCGAATCACCTTTTTGACGACCTACTGTCCTTTGGATTATGTACGCTCGGCTTATTTAAAAGTTTCCGTTGAGGTTGGCTCAATGCAACCCTTAATTTTAATAATGGCTGATCACACCACTTTTTGCGATGAATGTTTTAGGCGCTAGAGCCTTTCGCAAAAACTCTTTGTTGAGGTTTAATTGTAAAGTGTTTTCGAGTATTTCGGCTGGTCATAGCAGTAAAACTACGCCTGTGGTCAGACAACTGATTTCGAGAACTTCAAACGCATGAAAGAGTTTCATTAAAAAAAAATTGTCAACTGGAACATTCCTTCATCATAATTTTTTCCCATTCAACAAAGGGCTTCTCCTGAAAAAGAAACAACTACAATTACGCAAAGAATTCATTATCATCGTTAAGTGTCAAAATCTGGGCCTGCATTAATCCCGATTAATTAGTCGATTCAAAATAGCCCCTGGCACAGATTCAAGATTGTATTAGAATGAAAATAGGGCATACATGTAGCCCAGATAAAGTATCCGAAATGTCCGTTCGAAAGGAAAATAAATTCAGCCTCCTTGTGATTTCCATTCGGCGTCAATTTTTCAGAAAATCTTTCATTACAATATCGATACAATATGGATTTAAAATTATAAAAATAATTCAGACAATTATAAGAAAAATAGATGATATTATAATCCAATTAAATATCATAGTAGTGTTTAGCACGAGAACCTTAAAATAATAATAATTACAGCAATAACGATGCAATTAAAATTCTCTTGTAAAAAATAATGATGGAATAAAAGGTCCTTCAAAATTTGGTTTTTATGTATTTCCTTTCCGTGGTATCTTCAAAGATTTTAGAGTTACGTATTACTATGGCAGTCACGTAGTTCCATTCTCGTTAAAATGGTAGTAATAACAATAATAATAACAATAATAATAATAATAATAATAATAATAATAATAATAATAATAATAATAATAAAAGCTGGTTCTCATTAGGTTTAACGAGATTGATGTTGAAAATTTTCATATTTTTTCTTTGTTCTCAAAAATCCCCTTTGAATGGTTGTGGTCATCCGGAGTACATAGCAAAGCATCACTCCGTTGATTCATGGACAAACGAGCCTTAAATTTATTTATTTCTTTTTTTTCTTTATTTGTCCCTTTTTCTGCGAGATTTTATATTTTTTTACAGAAATTTCCTTCATGCCAGCGATAAAAATAAAAATGCTCGTTACGAAGAAACAAGCAATTAAAAATTCAATAGGAACCATCTGGCGTGTATGACTTTGGTACACTTACGCGCGCTTTTATACGATATTCCGAGCAGCCCCGAGAATATACGTGAAAGACACACGATATAAAGAACCCAAAAAAGAAACGTGAGATCTATGGCTAGGCCCGAGTATTTTGTCATTTTTCATTGTTTAAATATATATATTTTATTAATGGGATTACGGTTTTCAATTTTAAGGGTTCCCTATATATCTTACGAACCCTTAAAATTTCTCCACATTCGTTCGATGGCAATCTGTTGAAGGGTTATAAATCTTACAGTTGTCAAAATATCGAAATGAAATTTGGAATGCAAATACATTTAGTGAACCCAAAAAGAATTATAACGTATAAAACAGAAAAAAAAACTAAAAAAATCGCATCCCCTTACCATGGGTGTCATTTAAAAAGGTTGCCAAAATCCTACTGAGATATATTCTTTTGAAATCGTATGGATGTATAGATCGCTCGCTTTATAAATTCTTAAAAAATCTCCCTCTCTTTTTTATTCTGTAACTCTTTGACCTTAAAATAAAAAAATAATCTACAAAAACGAATCCTAACTAGTACTTCTCTATGATGCTTAACATGATAATTGATCTGGGGATTATTCAGTAGGAACAGTTTTTCAACTTTTTACGTGAAAATGAGATTGATTTTTTTGTTGTGCTTTACAACCGTTTCGGTAGAATGCGCGATAAAAGACCGCGTATTCTCCAACTTTACTAATTAATCAGTTCTCAGTTAATGTTTTTTCGGAAATCAATTCCAGTCAACGTGATCATTTGTGTCTGGCACATTTTTCATCCAATTAACACGTTAGGAAAAACCTCGAAAAATGCACGTAGTTCATTTGGTCCACATACCGAAACGCTACGCTCAGATATTTCCAAAGTAGGGTGAACTCTGACTCAGATGGGGCTACAAGCTGTACAGCGTTTATAATAATTCGTATAAGCCTCGACACGAATCACCTACATTGATCGGATAATGGTTAATATCTAATCAGAACGAAGATAAAAAAACATTATAAAATTGTTCAAATCGGAATTTGATCCTGAACTTAAGTTTCCAAAGATGAGCGTTTGTACTGGGACACTCTATATGTTAATCTGGAGCCAGTAGCGGTAAGTACGAAATTCTACTTTTGCAACGTTCAATTCACAACGAACCAGCTTTTTTCGGATGATTTAAAATAAATAATTGAGAATTTTTATCTTTTCGGCTAGAACTCCAGAGAACATCGGAAAAATGACGAATTACCTTCCAATTTTAACATAAATAAATATAACATAAGTATATAAACGTTCCATGTGACCTACAAATTTTCCACCATCGTGTTAAGTGCCAAAGTATTTCAAGCGACACTACCGTTGGCTCTCGAGCTAGATGTCGAAAAAAAATTGATTAAAAACGCTTACGCGAATACCTTGGGATCCAAAAAAAGAGGCTTCACTCCGAAGTTGGCAATATGTTCAGACATATCATATCCCAAGTGGTTCGTAAAATATTGGCTAAATTCTAGCTGGCCACGCGAATAACGAGAGAATGCACTCATTTCCCCTTTCCATTCTCCCTCTTGACTCTCATGCGTTTTATTGGGTAAACGCCGCCGGAGCTCGAGAGTTGCAGAATTTTCGTGACGATAATACTTGTTAAATGATTCAATCTTTCGACGGGAGGTGGCTGCAAGGGCTAAGTACGCGAGTGCATATTTGACGATTTTATGGGAAAGCTCACTTCAGTCTTCATTATTATAAGAATTTTGTCATCACACGTGAGTTCTTCTCCAATAATTTAATTGCGCCAAGTAATTTAATACAGAATTTTTATGATTATTAAACTCATTTTGTTCATTGGGTTCTAACGAAAGGTCAAATTGGTCGAGAGTTAAGCTTCAACACCATCGCATGTACGAAACTGTCACTTGTTAGGCGATGATTTATCATGGTTTTATCGAAAATCCGTGAGATGATGCAATTTCTTCGGTAAAAAAATTTCAAAAAATTGAGGCAATATGTCATACCGACTGAGCCACTGAATACGAGTGAGGAATCTGTAAATTTTCGGAATCTAACTTCTCCGAAACGGCTTAACAGATTAGATGGAAAAGTTTTTATCTAATTTTTACTACTTTAGTGCAGGGCCTAAACTTTTTTCACCTTGATCGGCTGTACCATTTCAGAATAAGCAAACTTTTAACGCGGTCGTCTAGTGTGAAGGCTGTTTTTTTAATGCTTTTTTGGAAAATTTTTTTTTGACAAACCATTAAAATAAAATAATTTATAAATTGTATATCATTTTTATTAACATTTAAACAAACTTTGTGAATTTTTTGAAGTCAATATATTGAATATAATCGGAGATACACCGCCCAATAGGAACACATATAAAAACAGAGGTGCTCCACTGTTGCCATGATTCTGGCCGTTCTGCTTATCTGAAATCAAAAAACCAAACGTCATTCCAATTGTGAGACTTGAGGCTCTACATGGAACTAAAATAAAGTCAGAATTCCAAAAAATAATTTTTTTTACGCTTTAGAAAAAAAAATTAATTTTTCGCACTTTCTTTTGGGGTCTATTTAGCTGGTAAAAAGAAAACTAACGAAGCAATCTTAGTTATTTTAGTTCAACTTATAGTTATATATGTACTAAAGATGCTGTATAAATTTGAGTAAAATCAATTAACTAGTTTGTGAGATATCATGGCAGCAGTTTGAAAAAATCGTGTTTTGAGAAAAACGCGTTTGAAAGTTATTGTATATAATCGCGCGCTCCGTATACCTGCTCCGGTTTACGGCTGCAACTTTTCAACGGTTTCGAATTTCGAAAAATGCTTTTACCCACGTCTTCTACGCATGTTTTAGATGTGATTTATGAAAAAAAATCGATTTTTTTGACCTGACACACTAGACGACCGCCTTAAGGCATTATGTCATATCGTTGGACACATGACTAGCAAAATTGTGATTATTAAACCTCCTATCGAGAGTCACCATGAGGCGTGTTGTATCAACTCAAAACGTTTGACTTCTCAATTTTAGTACGGAAAACAGCAAAAGTTATTAAATGTTTTGAAATAATTTCATAAAGTGTTCGTCAACGTAATATAAACATTTTCCGTGCGAAAGTTGGATTCTTGTAGATGGCCGTATGTCCTTAAAAATTATCAAACTCATGTGACTATCTCAAACTAACGAACTTAACGAACTTGACGCCCAAAGTTTTATTTTATGGATTTTTCGGTTATTTTTTAGCTAAACGAGACTGAAAATGTTTTTATCCCTAGCGGATCGCATAACCCAAAATTTGAGTGTAAATGGATGTTGGTAACTAATGGAACAAGTACCACCGGATATTTGGGTGTAGACACCGAAACTATGAAGCCATTTCCGATATTGAGGTTGCCCAAAAGGCCTGGAACTCGTACTTTGGGTGTTTACACCCAAAAATTGCGTGAAAACACGCGTACGGAGAGCCAAGCCAATGACCCGTATTTTGAAGGTCAACGCCCAAAAATTGATGAGTGTTAACACCGAATGAAGAGCCAGGCCGAAAACCCATATTCTAGGTGTTGACATCTAGAATATTGGGGATCAAATACTTGCTTGAGTGCTTGTATTCTTCACAGGTTGTAAATTGTAACCCATGATACTTCTAAAATTTGTACATAAACGACTTTTCAGACGGCCCCGATATACTTCGTCTCCGGCGATATATGTCCATCTGGAGGGCTGTGCGTATGCGGGAGAAGCTTCGACTGTGCGTCACGTTGTGGCCGGAGCGGGAAGCTTCTTTTGAGCGTCTATACCGAATGGAGGGTCAGGCCAAAAACCAATATTTTAGGTATCTACGCCCCATTTTTGGGTGTGAACATCGAACTCTGTGATGTCACTTCCGGTTTTGAGCTTAGGTATCCACACCCAAATGTTTGGTGGTATTTTTTCCATTAATCACTCAAGCTTCGGTGTGACGATCCGCTTTTTTTACGAAATTTTGTACGATTTTTTTTTGTATAAGTAGAAAGTGGAAAGATTTTGTATGAAAGTGGAAAAATGATAAACCTAGTCCGGTAAAGAGTGAAAAGCGTCTGTACATTTTATGACTGATGAATTTGTGTGGTGATGGGACAATGGAAAACTCGTTGTCTTTTTTACAAGGTCAGACCCTAGAGGCAACACTAGAGTTAGCTTTATTTAGCGTCTGAAGTAATGGTAATGAAAAATACTACGGAAATTCCCATTTCCTTACGGTCGCCGGATCTACCAGGGATGACACCTAATTTTTTTTGTTAATTTGTTGTGCATAAAAAAAATTTCATTACAAATAGTACATGATACATAATTCTGTAGAAATCCAGAGATTTTTAAAATCTGTTGCAACGATAACATGATAATGTCCATGATTTTTTTCATTGCAGTTTTATGGCCTAGAGTCTTCATTTTGCAATTTCATTTTGCAACAAAAGTTTTGTAAAAATTCAAAAAATTGACCAAGTTATGACGATTTTTGCAAAGGCTCTGATCAACCATTGCAAATCGCTCCCTTGTGATATGGTCCTAATGATCCTCCGCACGAATCATCTCAATCAGAAAAAAGTACTTCAAAATTACCTGTTTTCTGGGCCCCAAACTGAAACAAACCCCTGAAGGCGCAGGTTATTCCACCATCAGGCAAACTTTCTGGTCAGGAACCCAAAGCTACAACTGTCAGGTAAAATTTACCTCAAGGGGTTACACCACCTTGGCGCTCGGAGAAATAGGTTTAAGAATACATTTTTTTTACACGACTGTTAAATATATAAAATAGTTTTTATTTTTTTACAAATACATTGTAGCTTTATGAACAAATTAAAAAAGAACGAATTTAAAAAATTAAAAAATGGCGGAGATATAAGTCGTTTAGTAGGACCCTCTATTCAAACTGGTGGACAAAATATCTCGAGATCTACTCAACCGATTTTGATGAAATTTATACCACATATTCTTAAAATATTATCTAGGATGTAGCATTGGATTTTTTTGATTGGATGCCGCGTTAATTTTTTATTAGTTTTTAAAACTCAACATTTTGGTAATAATCAAACCAAGAGTTTTTTATCAAACAGCTGTAATTTCTACAAAAACTTTTTAAATTTTTTTCTCTATGCTACACTCACTAGCTATTTACAAGAAAATTTTTTTTCAGACGATGCCTGACAGAGAAAAAAATTCCACCATCCGTAAGAATTTTGAAAAGAGGGTCCTACTAGACGACTTATATCTCCGCAATTAAAAAATTTCTTTATTCGTTTTCTTTTTTTAATTTGTTCATAAAACTACAATGCATTTGTGAAAAATAAAAATTCTTTTATATATTTAAGTCGCGGCAAAATAAAATTATTGTTATACATTTTTTATATATTTTTATATTTTTTAAATATATTTTTTATATATTTTTAGTGCGACCTCGATCTTTTTGCACCTCGATTTTTTCCATTCCCCTTAATTCTTGCCCCCACTCTATTTTGTCTCGCCAAGTGGAATAGTAGCTGTGGGCATTGCTATCCCTACCACACTCGTCCTACACGCTGGCGCGCAGGCGCTGCGGCAACATAACCTCAAACTCTAAGGGTAAAAATAGGTATGCACATGCTCGCACCATTTCGTACCTCCCCACAACATTTAATTCATACCTCTCAGCTAAACCTCGATTTTTTACCAGTCTTTCCCCAAGCGGTAGAAAATCGAGGTCGCACTGTACCTATTTTTCCGACCGCCAAGGTGGAGGAACCCCTTAAAGTGAAACAACCAGCCCCTAATCGTCGGAGTCATATTCATAGATCCCACTTCAACATTAACTGACAATTACGAATAAACGGGAAAATTTACTTTTAGCTCAGGTTGTCTCACGTCAAAACTCTACTTAGAAATTGAACAACGTCTGAACAGATGTAAGAGCGCTAAATAATACAGACCTTACACCTGTTTGCACGAACATGCATTAAACATAGTTCAATTTTTTAATATAGTTTTCACATTGCCCAACCTAAACTGCATGCACTCTATCAGTTGCATCAGTGTGAGAGAGATGGCTGAAAAGTAGATTCCCATTTTTCTCCAAGATACTTGATATTTCAAGAAAAACAAAAGTTACGCCCTATTCTCTAATGAAAGGAGAATAACGTGGAAATTTTATTTTTCTGGAAAACTCAACTGATTGATAGAGCGCCTTACCCGGGCGGATCCGAGGGCGGGAAGGAAACGAAAATTTTAAAGATAACGCTAGCGTTGCTTTTGGGGTCTGAAGTAATGGTAATAAAAACAATAACAGAAATTTCCGTTTCCTTCCTTTCACCGAATCCCCAAGAATAAACTTCGATGAACGTGATGTACGTCGAAGAATGTTCTTCGACGAAGAAGAAATATAGAAAATTTTACCGGATGGCTAGTAAATTTGATTTCTAGTTAAGGGGGTCATCCCATGTGACAGCTATTTTTTTTCGCTTTTTTGGGATTTTTTTTTGATGAACCATTAAAACACACTATCTTTAAATTTGTACTATACATTTATTAACATTTTTACAGTCCCTCAGAATTTTATAAAACAAAAATAACGAGTTGAAGCAACTTTACACCGTTCGGAAGACACTCATGCGTTGGTTAACGGCTGCCATGATTTGGGAGGTTTTGCTCATCTGAAATCAAAAAATCAAACGGAATTTTAATTTGTAGACCTGAGGCTATTGCCAGAACTAGAGTAAAGTAAAAATATCGAAAATTGAATATTTGGCACGGTTTTAAAAGTTAAGTTTCAAGTTTCGTCATTTTTTTTTTTACTTTCAAAACCGTGCCAAAAATTCAATTTTTGATATTTTTACTTTACTCTAGTTCCAGCGAAAAAAATAGCTGTCACATGGGATGACCCCTTAAATTGGCGTAGTCATGATGATTTTTTCAATATCTATTTGAAAAATTTAATTGAGCATCATGATATATTCAACTCCAGTAAAAATTCCCTTACAAGTTTCACGCGCAGTGGCATGAGCTTCGTACATTTTACGGAGCGAACTGTAAAAATTATGCATAGCATTTGAAAATTTACGTTATGTTTACTGATGAATTGACATCTTACCAAAGTCGATATGACATCTGGTGTTAAATTTTGAACTACAAAATGGGTGCACACAGCCATCTAACCCACTCACATGTCACTCGTAGATATTACAGATACATGTGGGTCGTTCCATGTCAAATCGACCAATGGTTGGAATCGACCCCTTTCGATTTGGATGAATTCTTGTCAGGAGTTTTCTTTTATAATAAAACGAAGTCTTGCCAAAAGAAAAAAATTTTTTAATTTTTTTTCGAAAGTTATGCTCAATTCAAATTTTCACCATTTTTCGAATTTTTCAAGTTTATTTTTTGAATATCTCAAAAACTGCTATAGTTACGAAAATGGGCTTGGGTTTGTTTTAAAGAGGATATTTGGGGCTGTGAATAAAAAAATATTTTGAAAAAATTTTACGAAAAATGCTGAGTTGACAGAATTTTGAAATTTGAAAAATCATAAAAAACGAAGTTCAGTATTAAATTTTTGGCTCAATTTTTTTAATATAATGCCTTTAATTGATCCAAAAACATCCTGAAATTTTCAAGAGGGTGTTTCTTTTTAATATGAATTTTTGAATTTTAATAAAAAAAAAAAAAATTGTTTGCAACCTCCAAAATATAATTTTTTTTCAGTGTCGTTCAAACGTTTTCGTTTCTCGACACTCTTCGCAACACTCTCAAGCCACTGTTTTCTTTTTTGTGTGATAAATTTGCCTTTTTTGTCTCTGAGCACAACACGAGAATTGTCACTCATTTTCCTCACTCACATTATACACGAAAAAAAAAAGAAATTAAACAATGTATTAGGTTAGGAAACTAGCTGTCAAACGACACACTTTCCGGCACTGTTGCCAAATTTTCTCGATATATAAACGGAATTTTTTGATTGGTTGATAGAACGGACATTAGCTCCAGTAAAAAATAGTCAAATGAAGAACTAATTTTTCTTAAAGTTAATAACTGTAACTTTCATCGGGTTGATTTATTATGTATAATTAGTATTAATTAATAAAAAAACATATTATGATTGATATCTTATATAATGATCTGTTTGAGAAAACAAATAATGTACTGCGGATTTGACTGGGCATACACCCTTAATTATAATAAATTCACTGACCCAGGGAGACTAGAGAGAAGGAGTGGACACAGCATAGGAAAATAAGTAGTAACGGCGTCCTCAAAATCCGGTCTTGAATTAGTTCTTAGCTGTGCCACCAGGTGTACAGATCCTACACGTATGGTAATAAAATTAGTCCACACGGTGAAAGTGACCGTTTCGCGCTTGTGCAATAGAAAAAAAAAGTCTCTAACGCAAATCCCAGTACCAGGGAGACTAGAGAGAAGGAGTGAACACAGCATAGGCCAATTTGTAGTTCCAGCGTGCCCAAAACACGCTAATGCTATAGTTTCTGGTTTTGCCACTGCAGCGTTCGTGACCGAAAATACTAATGCATATAGTAATAATAATCCTCAGCGATGTGAAACTGACCTTGTACTTTGCGATCGCAGCGCCTCTCATTTTCTACCAATTTTTGGGAACACTTCTTAAGTACGGTGTGCACTCCTTCTCTCTAGTCTCCTTGCCCAGTACATTCGACAGGATATTGGAGGTTAAAAAACAGACTATTTATTGTCTTCGGTGCGTGGTTTCGTCTCATGTGTGAAACGGTTAAATTTTGCAAAAAACATTTTGTGTCGACAATCTCAGATTGTTACATGCATTGATCCGGAATTCCGACCACCTTTCAAGGTTGGCAGATTTTTTCATGTAGTGTTTTCTGTGATACCCGCGTCGTTTTTATGCTGAATAAAAAAAATTTAATGTCATCAGTATTTATGACATAAAAACGGAAATGTGCCATTGAGCCAGATAAAAACTTTATTTCCAGTAGTCACAAAATCAATGATAAAAAAAAAAATTGTACTGATGGGTCTGGTAGAATAAAACAATATCAAATGTTTACATTTCATTTCCTTCCAAGATCGAAGCTCAGTACATTAATAAAAAAAAATTTTTGTACACGTAAACTCCCTGACGTAACATAGACATTGCACGTATTTTGAAAAATCGAGGTTAGGAAATAAGTAGTAACAGTATGTCTGATCTAATAGGATTTGTACCGATACAGCGCCGCCGCTTCAGGCCGGGATTTCGTGTACATTTCTAAAGCACGCTGTGTCCACTCTTTTACTCTAGTCTCCCTGCACTGACCTCTACAAGTTTAACTATCATAGAAAGAAAATAGAGACCTCTCTAGAGGTCTCTATCTTCCATGGTAATTATCTAGTAGAATAAACTTTAGTAGTAGATAGAAAGAGAGCAGAATATGCCACTTCTTAACTGATTTTTTTTCAAACTGAAACCACATAAATAAAAAAAGTAATTTCAATTATGTTATTATTTTTACATGCTTATGTCGTAGATTTAATTTTTGATTGCTCAAAATTACAAAACTAAATATTTAAAGCTAAGCTTAACTTTACTTTATTTAGAAGTTGCAAAAAAATTTTTTTTTAATTAAAATTCAAAAATTCATATTTAAAAAAAAACACCCTCTTGAAAATTTCAGGATATTTTTGGATCAATTAAAGGCATTATATTAAAAAAATTGAGCCAAAAATTTAATACTGAACTTCGATTTTTATGATTTTTCAAATTTCAAAATTCTGCCAACTCAGCATTTTTCGTAAATTTTTTTCACAATATTTTTTTACTCACAGCCCGAAATATCCTCTTTAAAACAAACCCAAGCCCATTTTTGTAACTATGGCAGTTTTTGAGATAATTAAAAAATAAACTTGAAAAATTCGAAAAACGGTGAAAATTTGAATTGCGCATAACCTTCGAAAAAAAAATTTTTAATTTTTTTCTTTTGGCAGGACTTCGTTTTATGATAAAAGAAAACTCCTGGCAAGAATTCATCCAAATCGAAAGGGGCCGATTCCAACCATTGGTCGATTTGACATGGAATGACCCATGTATATTTTTGCACCCTATTCGACGTCATATTAGCTTACAATTAGCCGCCATGTCAGATCCCAATACACTACAAGGGAGAGCGATTGATCCAATGGATAAAGGCTCGGGTTGGCACGCCGCGGGTCTCGAGTTCGAATCCCGGCTAAAACACCCAATAAAAAAATTGAAAATGTTTCCAAGTGTTTCTACCGCAATCCCGGGTGGTTCAAACTTCACCTTCATAAATCCATGCCCAAAACACCTTACTATGATGCATTCACGGTCGGTGTGTGGCGGCTTTGGGTTCCTCTCTGTGGACGGTTCTAATCGTGCGGATGACACTTTGTCCGTATACTGGCTAGCCCACTGCATCACAACTGAGAAAGTGCCTGCCTAAGTGCCTCTAGTGGCAGTGCTTGAGCGTGCTCGCATTTCTAGCCGAGAAGATTAGTTAGGTACCGGCTGTATCAGCAAGGTTTTCTGCAGTTTCCTTTCGCCCTTGACAAATGCGATACAGTCGGGGATAAATTGGCTGCAGTCACACAGGAGAGAAACTTGGAGAGGAGTGGGAGGCTAAAAAGGGAAGGACCCTGAGTATGGAAGTAGTAATATAATTGCTACCAAACCCCAATGAAAAAAAGAATACATTATAGCCTCGATTCATGCAACCTTCATTTATGCCATGTCCCCTGCTGTGCGACTAGCATCGATTGGTCTGCGCTTGGTAGGGGAAGCGTTGCGTCCAATCCGGCCCTTCGTCAGGTGGAAAAAGTGTGCGCACCCTTGATGTTGCAAGTGTGATGCGGAGCCGAGCCCGCCACCGTTCGATGAATCGAGGTTGTAGTGTATAATTTACCAACTTGTCTCCACATTCGAAGGTGTCACGGTGAAAATACCTTTCGAATTCTTTCCGTGTGCCATTTAGAATGTTTAGAAGCTAATAAAATTAGATTGCAAAATCACATGATGAGAACGTCGCGTACGATAATCTTACCGTTCGTAAAATCCAGCCATGAGCACCAAAATCGACGTTCCCTGCTTTTTAGTTACGTACAAAAACGAAGGATAAGGTTGAAGAGGTAATAAAAGCCTGTTGAATATAGTTACAAAAACCTTAGTATTAAAATATTCCAATAAAACAATAAATAATAATCATGATCAATAATAAAATTAATTAATAGAAGTTTCGGCAGTGTATGTAACATGCTAAGGTCGGCAGGTGCCTACATCACAATAACTATATGTACTAATCCGTATGAGGGCGCTTATCCGAACGATCGTTTATTACAATTATGTGAGTGTGACTGTTTTTTGGAAAATGGGTCAGATTACCATTTATTTTTCTTCGTACGGGTAATTACGAATTGCATGGGTCATGGAGACGAAATAATTGTTCGTATTGTTTCATTATTTACAATGATTTTCTCAGAAAATCGTAGCTGCAGTGAAACTCGATTTCGATCAAAAAAATTATTTTCGCTTCGTCATGAGACCGACGCAAATCGTTTTTTATTTGAAGCAACGCTGTTATATTTGTTCTTTCGTATTTTCGCTTCATATTCTTCATTTTCGATTTCAGAGATAATTACTATATTGTCTGCTGCCATATCCTGATAATTTATATATATGTACAACAGTGAACACGTCAGTCATGATCGTTCATCAACGATGTGAGATAATTGCGATGTAAAAAGATCCTATTTCTTAGCTCGTTTGCTTTTTTTATGTTTCTTTTTTTCTTTGCTATCGACCTTTTCTTTCACAGAGAAAACGAACACACAAAGGTTTTGGTAGTTTTTCGATTCACCAACGAGCGATCCGATTCTTAAAGGTCCGAAAATGACACCAGTCGCCTACGTACCGTTAAGAATTGGCTATGTCGTCAGCGACGAAAATACATATGCAAATTACTCATAAGAGATTGCCCACGTTGGGGAATCACGACTTTTTTAAATCTCATTTTGGCATTAAATTTACGACCAAAAAAAAAACATCACACAATTTTTCACGCCCTCGCTCGTTTCTAGATTT
The DNA here is from genome assembly GCA_963989365.1 of Rhimphoctona megacephalus. NCBI lineage: Eukaryota > Metazoa > Arthropoda > Insecta > Hymenoptera > Ichneumonidae > Rhimphoctona > Rhimphoctona megacephalus. Next base: position 17,091,983 of record OZ022420.1, on the reverse strand, counting down.
TGTTTGTTGTTTTCTGTATAAACGGTACAAATCCGTATCGAGCACGTTTTCACACGTATACATAAAAAAATGCTATGTAGTTTCGATACTCGGCCGGAGAAACAGATCGAAAAATATTTCCTGCATTGTTTCGTTATGAATTACGTATTTACACTTTACTTTCAATTGAGTCGACTTTTCAGACGTTCGAAAAAATCACGCAGTAAATTGAATGAGAACTGTTAATTGTGATTGATAAGATCGAAAAGATTTCAATATATCATTTCGGATAGAAAAATCCATTTTATCCATGAAATATGATTTCAAACCGGTTTACAAGTCGATTTTTCCCGATATGTCAGTAGGTGGAGAAAAATTGAATTGCAGTTTTCAAGCCCGTTTCTGACCACAAAACTCAAATTCCCAAAAATCGTGGACCACCGTACTTTTTCAATCTGTTTCTCCGACGAGCCCACTCATTACGGAACTATCGTCCGGCTATTTAAGAGCACGGAGAAATTGACAAATTTCCAATAATCGTCACATTCGCGAATGACGATATCGGCTGAGGTACCGAATTACATTTTTTTCCCCTAACACGCCATTTTTTCCCAACAATACCAATCTCTGATATCCGCATGAATCGTTAAGGAAGTACCATTACCATTTCCTGGTCAGTGTCGAAACGTAAATAATTTTTTCGGTCCTGATCTCTCAAAAATTTGCCAATTATTTTGACATGATCGAGTCGTACAAATTGTTGAACATTTCAATTTAAATGATCCTAATGACCTGGGCGGTATTTGCAAGCACCGAAATAAGCAATACCCATTTTATATTTACATTTTAAAAGTGAGTTAAGAGCGTTCAAATCTTAAGTAATACTAATTTCGATGTTTCTTTTTAATTTTGAAGTTATTTGAATCACCAGTAATTGCCGATAACATTATTTGTAATAATTTTTTGTCCAGTATCGTTTCATTATCGCCAAAACCAATTGAAAAAAAAAAATAAATAAATAAAATAAAAATCGACAATTTTCTGTATTGGTATGGCTTGAAGAAACGATCTCTTTCGCGTGCCCGACGTGACCGGAAAATAACGAGACTTCCTTAATGCATTAATCTAAATTCTCGCACCTGACACTTATCGAAATGACGCGCGAATGCGTTTTACGTTTTTGTCTCCCTCACGTGAGATATCTCCCGCTTTCTTTTTATTTTTAAGGATTCATCGACGATCGGTAACCGGTTAAGATTGATCGCCATTGGGTGGCCATTGTCCAGAATTGTGCCAGTCCCAATCTTTGCCCTTAGGACGAAATTTGCTCGTACTGCCAGTATTATTCCAGTCTCGATGAAAGAATTTCTTTTTAAAATGATGTCTTTCGGGATCGGTGTGACGCTGATACTTAAGGGGCACCGATGAGGAAGAGGAAGAGGAGGAGGATGAGCCGTTGTTACCGCCAGACGTAGTTGCCGGTCGTGGACTCGTCGGGGATGGGGTTCTCGGTGGTCCGAGAGCCTCATCCGGAGATGGTACAATCGGTGGTGGACCAATTACAGCGCTGTCTGAGCCCAGACCACTATCCGGGCTCGTATTAACGCCCTCCGTCGATCTACGACGTTTGTCGAGTTCTGTTGATGCGAACGCCACCAATCGGTCAAAGCCAGAACTAATTCGATCTTGCCAGTCTGCTTCCCCATCTGTAAACCAAATCTAATTTAATTCTCTTTCCCAAATACACGGTAACGCTAACAAAATATTACTATATTCAATATTTTCAACACAGCTGACTTTCATATTACGAAAAAAAACAAATAAACCTCCATTTTTTGTTAATTATTGGCTATGAGAGTCAAAATAGTTTAGAATTTTTGTTTCAATACTAATGCAAGCATCTTGATTGCCAACTGCATTGGTGAAAGTTACCTGTTAGTGGAATACTTTCACAAAAATAAGCAATCTGACCTTTAACTATATGTTCAAGCTATATTTATTGCACGCAGGATTGAATCATGCAACTAGTAGTACATAACTAACTACGAGCAGGTTTAGGACCAAGCAAGCTTCGCCCCATAACAAACCATACATTTTATTTAGGTTATGTGATTTATTTAAACTTATTCCCGCGATCAAGCCGCCATATTGAATGGTGCAAAGCTTTGCCTCCAGGGTCGCATACAACGCGCATCTTCCCGATAATCGTGTAGCAAAAAAAATACTCGTGCCGAAATGCAACGGAGGGGGTCCCAGTTGGACAAATCAAAATTTTAGAACGTTTATAGTAATTATTTAAAATAAAATAAAAAAAAGAAACCCGATTCACACAAGCGAGCTGAGCTTATTTTCATGAAAATATTTAAGTTCGACAAATTTTTAAATGAAGTACAAATTAATTCAACTGTTCTATCGGTGCGCTCGTGTCAATAAAAAAAAATCAGGTAAAAATAAGAAAAAATGTTGATACAGTTATAACTGAGCGAAAAGTAAAAGAACAAAAGAAGAATTTTGAACAACCCCTGTGGGACAACTCACCAGGAAGCATCGAACCAACCCAAAGGCAGCCACAAATCTCTTTTTTTTTGCTCTCCCTTTCTCTTTCTTTTTCTTAAATCCTCTGTTCTGCCCGCCCCTCTTTCACTCTCTAACCGTAAACAAGCCTTCAGGGGTTGTGAGCGAGTCTTGAGAATGTGACAGACAGAGCTAACCAACAAACAGCTACAGTGCATCTACCAAATACAACCAACAACAAAATAACAAGAAACAAGAAAAATTATGAACGAAAATCAGGTACCATGGCCATGAGTTAAGAAAATATAGTAGAAAAAAAAACAAAAGAAAAAAATCAACTGCTCAATCTACGAAGAGAAATGGAGGTAAACTAAGAAAGATGCATAAAAGATCAATAATTGAGAGTAGAAAAAGTAACTTGAACAACTCTACTAGATCTTATAATTTTACGAAGAGTGTAAGGTGCCAAAGTGATTAAAAACATGTTTATTCCCCTTACCGTCCTCCCCAGTCCCGTTGCGTTGTCGTTGATTCGACAAGTTGGGCTCGTCGACCAGGGGGGTCGAAGTGTTGGAATGTGGTTCGACGAGGAGAGGGCTCAAGGGTGCACCACTGGTGCTTACTGACGAGACATTGGTCTCGGTTTTCACTAAAATTGAGGATTGTTGTGCTGGGGGTGTCGTCACGGTGCTGCCGTTACTGCTGTTACTATTGCTGCTCGAGTAGCGTGGATAAGGTTGGTATCTAACAAAAAAAAAAAGCAATCAACATCAAAAAAGAGGTCAGATAAATGGATAGGGATTCTTAATGCTAGACCCCTACAATCTATTTTTCCGAAGGTAAACCCTACAACGGAGTCGAAAACGACCCCAATTTTCTCTTTGGCATAAAATAATCCTCGTATGCGATAGAAAAGTTTAATTATACACCATTCTCTTCGTTTTTTTATAACGAAGAGATTGGTATATGATAAAGCCGCATCTGGTAAACATACAATGATGAAAACTCTTTAAAACGACAAAAACTTTCGAAAAAATGTCAAATAGAAGTTTTTTTACTAAGCAAAAATAGGGGTCGTTTTCAACCCCGTTATATGAGTTGGGTGTTTATTAACTAATTTTGTATTTATATCGCACCTTCTTCCGTTTGGAACGGTCGGTTCACTTTTACTCGGGCCGGTGTGATTGTTGAGTATTCGTGCATGTAGGGAAGCTGCGAGACCTTCCACGGGCAATAATTCCCCGTTAGAAGTTGATTGGGTCGAGGAGTGGAGCGGAGGCGCAGGTTGGGTTTGGGAAATGGGTTGGCTCGGATTATCAGAGAAGTAAGATTCGTGATAAGGTTTTATATCAGCTCGTGGTAACTGGACCGGGGTGTACCTGAAGCAGTAAAAGCAGAATCATGCCTATGCCCGATTTCCTCAAGGTTTTCATCGAACCAAATGAAGATTTTGTCTTATTGAACCTCAAAACCTTTCATGACCTTAAAAATAATATTTCCATACCTTTGGGGCTGACTGACAGGTGTAAATAGAACGGATGACCTTGAGGAGACAGAGGGTGTTGGTGTAGAGACGGCGGAAGACGTGGGAGCGTAACTAGCGACATGGGCTAATGTCGCCAGTCCCGTTTCACCTTCCGCACTGGCGGGTCTGCTGATCGGTGAATAAACCGCTTCCGGTCGAATAATCGCGCTCATGTCAACCGCAGCATTTATTATCGACTGATTCGATATTTCCAGGGTTCTTTCGATCTCGCCGCTCACAAGGTCACCGATCGTTCTTGTTCCCAACAAACCCGATCCTCCCCCCTGTACGACACGATTCTCGTGGCTCCCCTGTCGTGAATCGATCGTCGATCTATCCGTCGTCGTCATGTGAGATGTTAAACGCTCCTGCGATAGATGTCGACGAAGTGCCAATTTCGCCGGTGATACCTTGAGTCCCGAAATTTAATAATTTAGTCACGTAGTTGATTTAATAGGGATTTTTAAGGGTTTCGGTGACAAGACACTTGTTTGCCGATAAAATGGGGAGGAGAGAACGTTCCAAAAGATAGTAAATTCAAGAATAGGCTTATTAAAGAAAATCGCATTCCGCGACCTGATTTTTAAAAGCGAGAACCAATTTTTTCTCTTTTAGCTACACTTTGTACTTTTCCGTAATATATAACAATTTACAAGTGCAAACAGTTTGGAAACGTGGAACTAAAACAGACGAACCATGTCCCATGGACTTATCACAAATAATCTCGCGGGCTCCACGCGCGTTATATTTCGTTCACAACATTCGAATATCCTTTGGGATTAAATTTTACTTCCGATTTTGCGTACAACTACCTTAAAAATCAAGGCTCTTGGTGTTTTAAGGAGAGCTGATTTATTACCGGAATCTGTACCACAAGGTGACATTTAATGACATATTGGACGTACGAATAATCGAATTCAAACCTGAGTATAATCGGGAGTGGTGACGTTCGATGGCAGAGCAACTCGTTTCCGGTCAGGCTCGCTTGGTTGTCCTTGCTGAGCCTGAATTTGCATCTGTTGTTGTTGTTGTTGTTGTTGTTGCTGCTGCTGCTGTTGTTGTTGTTGTTGTTGTTGTTGTTGTTGTTGTTGTTGTTGTTGTTGTTTACTCCGATTTTGCTGGTCCTCGTTCAGTACACTAGTAATAATGCTTTTAAGTCTGTCCTCGAAGTTAGCGACCCTGGGCGGTTCCTGAACTCGATTGGCTGATTCTCTAGAGTTGTTTTGAGCTTGCGAAGTTGGTGGACCATTCGAGGACGAGAAATTGAATGTAGCTTGAGGCAATCTAGCTCGCGAGTTGTTCGAATTGTTACCTACAGGCCCTTGTCTGTTCGGAATTCTACCGGCCTCAATCTGTCGCCCGGTCTCTAAAATCTTCTGCGCTAATATCTCCGGATTGTTTTCCTGGATTTTTCCAATGTCCGGGACATCTGGCCACTCTTGAGACCTCGAACGGCCTTCCCGATTCTTTCGGGACGTGCCAGCTTTGCCGTTTTGCTGCTGATGATGATTTTGCGAAAGTTTACTTGCCGCAACCTCACGCTGTTGTTGCACGAGAGCCGCTGCTTGTTTTTCGCTGGTAGCACGCTCCAGAACGTTCAACTCGTGCTCCAACTTCGAGACCTGCAAATGAGAAGTGCCAGTTCGATGTTTCAACCCCGAAAAAACTGAACTCGACGAGTTTTTCTTTTTTCTCACTGATTTAACATTGTAAAAGATTTTTCAGTGTTAAAGCTTTGTTTTTAGAGAATTTCTCCGTTCAGCATACGCTCGCTCAGTTCTAGAGACGCCTGAAGCATTGGCGGCAAGTATTAAGAAGAAAAAGTTGAATGTCGAGATTCAACGCTCAACAATACAGGGGAATCAACTTTTTTCCGTTACTTTTAAACTTCAACTCGATGTGACACGAAATTGCGTCGACTAATTGAAAATTTAATGCTATTTTACCAATGTAATATGCTTTTTTACTTCCATATGTTAAAATTTTGAATAGGGTTAGACTTTCGAAAATTGCAAATTCATCAAAGATCCTGCAAAAATGAAAGCGTCTATAATTGGTTATTCGAATCAGTTACGTATTCACGCACCTGTGAATGTAGTTTCTTTCGTTGAGAGAGAGTCGTTGATATTTCTTTCAGGATATAGTCCTGAGTGAGTGGTTGGGGCGGGGCTGGAATATTATTCCCGTGGCTATTGTATTTTTCTTGTAGTTCCTGGTGTCGCAATGCTGACAACCGTGACTGCTCCGTTTCCATCGATGACACCTGAGCCTGCAACTTACTCGCTTTCGCTTGCAGCTGCTTGTGGCGAAGTACGATTTCTTTAGCTTTAGCGAGCAGATCCCCCGGTGACGTTGCATTTATACCCAGTTCTGTCATCCTTGCTTTCAAAAGCGCAACACTGTCGTCAATCAATACTTTTATTTGTTTTTCAAGCTGTGCTGCTCGCGATTGTAGCTTGGAATTACGTTCTCGTTCCTTCGCCAAATCAGTGTTCACCGATATTCGATAAGATGGCGTTCTCATCGATTCCAATATCGACATAAATTGATCCCTAAAATTAAGAAATTAAAAAAATAATGCCTGTTTTGTGATCATGAAACTAAACTACTTTCAAAGCGTTTGCATTCCAGGGATAATACATTTTTAGAGAAAATCTGACCGTTTGAGGCCGAATATCATTTAATGCAAATGCGGCTGATATCACAAATATTGTTAGCTCTAAGAATTTCAGAATCGCATCATAAAGGATCTAAAACGTGAAATCTGTTTTATAAACATATAATATATAAGTTCAGAAACCCTGATGGTTGGGAGAGTTACAGCATACTGCTCATGTTTTTAAAACGGTAAGAGGTCAAAAGCATCGAAAAAATTAAAACACTCCCTTGTTTACATACAAGTTTCGAAATAGCAATGGTTGGGAAAGATCCCTGATAGACAGTTCGCGGCACGGTGACGGCACGGTGACTGCACACCATGGTAATCTTAATGCCGACTGCACGAATTTCTATTTAGGATGTAGCATATTGCTGGTGTTTTGAAAACGCTACAGAGTACATCATACGAGCTCGAAAGCCCCAAGAATTTTCAAAATGTTCCTCTTTTAAATACAGGTTTGGAAACTCCAGTGCGAGTTGTATTAATATAATAATTTACTAGTTCTCTTTGCGCCGTTTAATTTTAAAGATTCATTTCAAAGTTTGCTAAGATATTTTGCAAAATAATCAAGTATATCAAACCTGTACAAATCAAGGAGAATCTGAAGAGCATAAGGAGTTGCAGATGGTGCTGCAGGTATGCTGAGTTCCTCGTGGACAGTGGCTGTATGGGGTTGAAGAGAAAGCGACAAAGAAGATAAATGTTGATCGACGCAGCCAGGGGCAGGGGGTAATTTTTTTCCAATCGCTTGTGGCGAGGTGCTCAATAAAGTTTGACTGTGCAAAAGATCCAAGCCCGATATGTTGATTGTTTTTTTAGGTTTGGCTTTTTTAACGCCTCGTCCACGTTGCCTTCCTCGAGCTGCGGGCCTTCCAATACCGGCACCAACTTTTCTACTCAATTTTCTACGTATCTTTGAAGGTTGACGACGCGTTTTCATACTATTCTCATCCATATCAGAATCGCTACCGCTACCAAGCTGCTCTGAATTATTCGGGCTGTCCAATTGACGCAAAAAATCACGTTTCGATCTTTCGCTCCGCTCCAAACGACCTGACACCTTACTACTATTGCTGGCAGTGTTGCTTATCACAGAATCGTTGTTCTCTAGGTCAGGACCACCCTGCTTGTTGTTCTTCAAGCGATGAAAATAACGCTCCAATTTCGTACGATCTATCACGTGCAGATAATACGATACCGGCTTACCCGTCCAAGATACTGATCCCTTCAACGGCGACATTTCCGACACGTGCATTATCGTACCTATGTCTGTGTAAACAACAAAATTATCATTTATTCAAATTTGTTAAATTTTTTTTCTTTAAGGGCTTACATACAGCTAGATATGCCAAAAAAAACCCTCGACAAAGACTAGATAATTGTATAAAGATCTTCTGTACCAATTTTCAGCCAAATCGGTCGTTTAGTTTAAGAGATAGAATGGTTACCGTTTTCAAAAACACCATTTTGAGACAAAGGTTAGAGCACCTTTCAAATTAACATGAAATTTTTTTCCATACGTGCAAGATGTGAGCGATTCCTGGATTTTGTTTTATAATTCATGTGTCAAGGGTAACACTATGGAACAAAAATATATTTGAAAAATCGATTTTTTTTACCTCTCTAAATGTATGTACGCCCTTACCCTTCATACGGTCTTCGGATCAATTCTGACCCAATTATCAAGAAAAAGTTGCTTATTTTCCAAAATAAGTAAATAATGTCTTTTATATTTTACATTTTGTGATTTGTCCGTACATACGTATTCGTATGATTATTTGTAAGATTGATGTAAAAACGTTTTACGTATAATTTTTTTTACTCTTTAGATCTTCAGGCCATGATTGACCCAAAATAATAAAAAATACAATTTTCTGCGCGTGAGTTTGCACGTGTGGGAGTGTCTGTGTGCGCGAGTTTTCGGAAAATTGTTTCGTGGGAAGTATCTTTCACTCAATTGTTTTTTCAAAGAACTTTCCACAAAGCGCGGGCCTCACGCGAAAATTATTGGTCACAATTCAATGGTTTGCAAAGCCGAAATTCGCGCAGGCGACATCGCCAGAAAAAACAACCAATACACTAAATAATCGTACAGTTCTTATTTATAAGCGTTTAATAGATACGAAAAAATTACAACAAATTATTTTTACGCTCCATTCGCATATATTTTGACTAAGATAACGCTCATTTAATGCATGGGGTCAAATTTGACCCCAAGACCGTTAACGTTAGTAGTTTTGAGGTCCGTATGAACGTTAATGCAAAGTCCAATAAAATGGTTTGTGTGCGATTATATTTTTATTTCTCCGTCTACTTACCACTGAGATTTCGGTCGGTGATACGAAAGTTAAGTGGACAAAATGATTTGGACGATACGATACGAGCTCCATCTCGTAAATCAGCGAATCTCTCTTTCAACTGATGATCGACCGTTGGCCCGAATGCAAAATTATTTACAAATACGATCGTCGCTCCTGTTATACTTTCGCGATGCTCGTCCGCCAAAAAATCTCCCTTTATCAAACGATATTCTCCGCAACGTTTACCGTACCAGCTCAACCATTTGCGGAAATTTATTTCCATACTCTGAAAAGTATTTTTAATGAAATAAAACTTTTTAAATTAAGGAAAGTCCAAAACGCATTCTGATTTTTTGTCTTTGCCGTACCTGAGCATATTTCGAAGGCACATCGGCCCTTTCGACACCTAGGCAAATTTTGCACAGCGTTGCAGCCGCCATTTGGAGAACAACTTGACCAACTCCGCTGCCCAAGTCGACGAAAACGTCATCTTCGGTAACGTCGATCTGATCAATCATTTGACAAACTAATTCATAGCTCGTCTCGCCATAAACTTCCGGCGAAAAAGGCTCGTATTGGTTCAATTTGTCGGGCTCGACGACCGCTTGATTGTACGTTTGTTGCAATATGTGACGAAGCAAACCTCTGCTCGGACGCTTGTTCAATCTTTGCGAAGGCAAACTCGTCCCTTTTTCCTATATAAATACCATTTTTTCAACTCACATTTTCTTTTTGTGTTTCACAAATAAAATGAGCCCTGGCTTAGCAAAATTTCATTAAAATTAGTTCTCTTTTTTCGAAATCCAAATATTTCAGCAAAAAACCAACAGATATTATGAGATTGACCTAAACCAGAGCCCGTATTTGGGAAAGATTCGTCCACATCTAGAATGATAATACGAGGGCGCTTCTTTCATAATTAATTTGAAGAGAATACAATAAATAATTCATAAATACGGAAAAAAATGGAATTTTTGACAAATTAAAAATATTTAAATCATTTAAGATCCAAGATCCCAAAATTCCGTTCTGAGGATTCGAATCCCTTTATTATTATTGAGACTCCGTCGATTACGAGGCGTTGAACCATCGAAAATCGTCGTTGTTCCATACTTCGAAGATTTGATACTGAAACAACTCAGTGTTTTTGCTATTAATTCAATCGTTTCTCGTCAATTCAATTCTCAAATATTATCATTTTCATTATTTATAACAATAATCAAACAAAAGTTATTTATTCCACAAATTTTTCTTTATAATTTACTTTTAAAAGTTAAAATTGTATTATCAATAAAATAATTAATGTTTGTAACTAATTTTTGTATTTATTAATTCAATTCACAAACATTATTCCATAATATAAAAAGGATGTTAACTCTAAATTTCTTAACAACATTCAATTCTACTATAATAACAAAATAGTTAATGTTATTAATTGTCTTAATTATTTATTGCTATATCAATTCAGTAATTTCATCGACTTTCTAATAAAAATACTTTTAATAACAACTTTCAATTAGTTTTATTTGTGGTATTTTTTTTCAACCATTTTTATGGGACAATTGTTGTTTATTTGTTTAACCGAATTTTTTTTAAAATAAAACTCACCAACTGTACAAGACTGTCGATGGCTCTGTTGAATCTGTCGCAGAGGCTTTTCATGCTCTCGAAATCTCTTGTGTCGTAACTGCATAGTATATTGTTTTCAAGAGGTAATTTCAAGTCCGGCAAATCCTCGCAAACCCATCTCATCGTTTCTACTACGTCCAAGGCTCCGTCATGACGATCCTACGATTATTGTTTTTTTTTTATTAATCTCAGTTTATCATTTGATTAAGAATTCATCATTTTTATTAATTATCAATTTTATTCATTTTGCAGTTTTTTATGATTCCTACAATGATGATCCAACAATTTTTATTTAACCTCAATTTAATATTTTTATTAATAACTAATATTTTTTCATTCAGAATACATTTTATTAATTTTATTCTTGTTATTAATTCAACATTTTGACTAATTGTTTATAATGAATGATTAGGTAGCCAAAAACTCAAAAAAACAAAATATTAAAGAAAAAAAATTATTAAAAATAAAAACCATAAATTTATCGAAAACATTGACAAATTCAAATTTTCGGGGTCATCGACCCGAAAGGCCAAAAAATTTGTCGAAAGTTCCAAGAATTATGAAAAAAACCTGAAGGTACAGTGTAACGGCGAGAAAAATGCAAATAGCGGTGAAAACATTCAGAAAAGTAAATTTTAAGTGAAGAAAGTTGAATAGCCAAAAAAAAGGTGAGAAAAGTGTAACAAATAGATAAATAACGCCACGTTCCTGATCAGCTGAAGGGGGGGGGGGGGGGATCGTGAGGGATTTGCATGAGCGCACCAGGGGCGGAGGAGTCAGGTGCAAAGCAGGATGGAGAGGAGGTGAAAATAACGCGAGCGTCACTGAAAACAAATACGAAAATAGCTTGAAAAAAAAAAAGACGAAATCGAAGAATACTTGCAAAACAATGAAAACGGGTTGCCGGGGGAAGAAAAAGAAAAGAAAAAGAAAGAGACAAAAATGATTCGAAGTGAAAAATGGCGAAATATAAATATCTTACCGATCCAGAACCGGAAGTGAGTGGCCACTGATAAACAATGGGTTCCGCTCCTGCTGGCGAGTGCAACCGGAGTTCCATTTTATATGAAGAAAAGCAATTTGGAATTTTGTTGAGTTTTCTCGAGGAATCTCCTTGAGTCGCGTAGTCGCGCGATCACGAGGAAGCGAGAGGGAGAAAGAGAGAGAGAAGGAAATAGGCAAAGGGACGTGGGAGCGAGAGAGAGAGAAATTCTTCGATATTTTCACCAGGACTGTAGACACGAGAAAATTCACCCCGCGCCCTACTTTTAATTCTCTTTTTTTGTTAATTTTTTTGCGTTTGGTCAACGATTGTTGTTTTTATTCAACACTAGGATTTCGGCAACACGCAGCGAAAGATCGCCGACCCCCCCCGCTCCGCCTCCCTTGCTTTTCCACACATCGAAATCAATCCCGCGTGCGAGTACGTGTGTTTTGAGTCTCGCGAACGCTCGTCCTTCGGGGCGCGCACTACGTGTTTTTTTCTTCGTCTCCTATCTCACTCTTGTTCTTTATTTCATTCTCCAACACGTTTTTATCACTTATTTCGTCCACAAACCGCACCAAAAACAAAAATAACAACAAAATTCATATGTTTATATGTGTCTGTGTGTTTTGAGTTCGAGGGGGGGGAGGGGTTCGCGCGAATAATTAACGTAGCCACGGAATCGCACGGATACCACGACCGAAAACACTGGCGGAATGGAGTCGTGCTCTCCCCGCGTAGCGGGAGGCGTCACGGGAGGGGATCGTCACAACATGGCGTCGCGCGCTGCCATTTTCTTTCTCTCTTCCTCCCGAAGTCGCTGCGTATATCTTTATTTTTTTCTCTCTCACTCTCGTTGGACGCGACGTACGATCTTTTTCTCTACATCCCCACTCTTCTTCTCTTTCTCTGTCACATTCGCGGCTGCGCATGCGCCAGAGAAACCATTGAACCTTTCTTAGGGCACAATTCAATAGAAACAAGACTAAAATTTAGAGTACAAGCAGCCTCATAAACGTAATACTAAAGACAGATAAATAACGTGCGTGCTGAGCAGTGCGAAACCAAACAAGAGTCAGTCGCACATTTGCGATCTCAATTCTCATGAAAATGACTAATAATATTCTCAAATCACATTTTCATTACAACAATACATTAGAGGTTGTTGCGGTCATTCTCAATGTTAAATTTACCGGAAATATACTTCCTACCCAATAACCCAATCCAAATGCCCCCATGCATTTCCGGAAAACTTCATAACCCAAAAGGGCAATGTCGCCGTAATAATTTTCGGGTTTGTCGCGCCGCCTCGCGACAATCGGGCACATCAACGTGACATGACGACATGACTCTTGTCACGTAGGCAACCCCGCCTCCCACCACCTGTGATCCAAGAATACCGTTTCAGGTGTTTTCTTGCTACACGTTTTTTCCCAGAATAATGACTGTACTCGTGTACTCGTCTAAATACGGCGATATATAATTATGCAACGTTACAGATAATTATACATTTCTAGCCTACGTTCGACGCGAACGCAGCGAACTTGTGGAAAACGATTGTCGAACCGATTTCCAACAATTTGCCCATGTATTATATACTAATATATACATATATACTAATGTACAAACATCGGATAGTAATGACGCGCAAACCTGCCATCTGGCGGAAAAGACGTCAATAACGAGTTACAGTTAACTCAGCGCCGAAAGTGTTCTTTTTTATCTTTTATTCCGAACCAATTATAAGCTGTAAATAAGTTTTATATGTTTGTTTAGATACTTAAATTAACGTAATATTCATAAATCAACATATATTGTATAAAAATAAACCAATTTTAAGGCAATGAGTGAAGTACTGAAGGTCAATAATCATCGCGCAAAAAAACGTATTAAGGAGGTTAAGAGAAAAGCGAGACCGGGTGAGCATAACCTCAACGCTTTATTACACCTTTGGAAACTTGATATGGGCGTGATTTTTTTGCCATGTTTTTCATGATATTACCTTTTTTTCGTGACCTTGAGAATTTCCCGAATATCGGACAATTTCAAATGTAACCTTGAAACATCAATATCCATATAGGGAAACAAAAATGCACAGACCTGTTTTTTTAACGCAATTCCTCAAAAATTTCAAATATATTTAAAATTTTTATTCGATCCAAATGAGTTGTCATAGTTTTAACCTACAATGCTGTTCAAATGTTCGCAATTTTGAAATTTTGAAAAAAGAATAATGTCCTGATTGTTTTGTTTTATAACGAACAAAAGCGTAAAAAAATTTCAGGCGTTTGTAAATTTTGATTTTCGAACGATTATGATTACTATTTTTACAATATTTTCCGAATTTCGCAATAGTTTCGAAAATTTGCAAAATGCTGTGGCAGGAATAAAAAATTCTTTGCATAATTTCGAAAATTGCTCATAACTCTTGAAAACATTTGACAAGATTATCAAATATTATAGACAGGCATAGATTTTTTCAAAAATTCCATAAATACACTTAAATGCACTCAAGTTTATGTTTAAGTTTCGTTACTTTATTTCAAAACCTTCGAATTAATAATTCTACAACCAAATTCCTGAAATGGTGAATTTGAATTTTGATAAAATATTTTTAGAACTTGTGGATAAAACGGCATGGAAGCAGCATGAATATGTAAAAAATAGTTCTCTATATTGGGATTTCAAGGAGAATGTAGAGAGAATTTGGGAAGATAAAGTGTCGCCTGAAGAGTTTATAGAACTTTATGAGAAACCTTATAAACCTGTGATAATAAAAGGTGCTCAAGATGATTGGAAAGCCAACCATAAATGGACTCCGGAGGTTTGTTATGTATAATTTATCATTTTTCACAAATACTATATGATGATTAATTCTCTTATTAATCCTTAATAGCTACTTGGGATACAGCTCACCCCAGACAAATTTTGGCAAAAAAAAATCAGAGCCCTTCTGAACTTTTAATTTTTTTAAAAAAGTACCACTTGATGTGTTAAAATAGGTATACTTTTTTGCGTAATAAATGAGGAAGTTACACTATTTTTGGTGAAGTCATTTTTTGTTGTTTTTCATGTCGAATAACTCGTTTTTTAATATGTTAACACTTTATTTTTAACAAACAAATTGTTCTCTTTTATTAAAAACATTTCGAAAATGATATACGAGTTTTTTCAAGCCCCAATGTTCAATTTCTTTTTTTTTTAAGTAATTTGAAGAGCCTGGAGTGACCTGCACCCCTTGTGGCTGTTATGTTACCCCAGGGAAGTGTGATCATTAAGAATTAATAATCGTATTGAGAATTTGTCATTTATTTACTTAGTTATTCTCAATTATTCACCTTATTCGCAAAAGAATTTCTCTCTTGAGGCAATTAGCCACAATATAAATAAAATATTTACATGGAAAACATATGAAACACGAGGTTTATGAGTAACAATAAAATAATGAAACTTTCAAACAGAGGCTAGTAAAAAAGTACAGGAACCAAAAATTCAAATGTGGCGAGGACAACGAAGGTTATAGCGTGAAAATGAAGATGAAGTATTACGTCAAGTACATGCTGAGCACCACAGACGATTCGCCACTTTATATTTTCGACAGTTCTTTTGGAGAGCATCCCCGCAGAAAAAAATTACTCGATGATTACACGATCCCAAAATATTTTCAAGACGATCTCTTTCAGCACGCTGGTGAGCATAGAAGACCGCCTTATCGTTGGTTCGTTATGGGACCTCAAAGATCAGGCATGTACATTTTTCAATAAAAAAGCAGAAATTTAAAAAGAATCTATGAGAAAAAAATGGATTTTTAATTTGAAAATGGAAACAGGTACTGGAATTCACATAGATCCGTTGGGGACGAGCGCATGGAACGGTTTGGTTTCCGGTCATAAACGTTGGTGCCTTTTTCCGACTCATACGCCCCGCGAATTACTAAAAGTAACAGGAACCGAAGGTGGAAAACAACGCGACGAAGCAATCACCTGGTTTACCGTTATTTATCCCCGGACGAAATTGCCCACGTGGCCACAGGACTGTTTGCCCATCGAAGTACTTCAACGCCCTGGTGAAACGGTCTTTGTACCTGGTGGATGGTGGCACGTTGTTCTTAATCTCAATGAAACGATTGCTGTGACCCAGAACTTTTGTTCTCGTACCAATTTTCCCATCGTTTGGCACAAAACGGTTCGAACAAATATTCTTAAACTCCTTTAAACGGTCGAAGTAATCTTAAAAATAGCGTCGAGTTGAATTTTGAGCGCAACGGAAAACAACCAAATCTCGAGTAAAGATACGCGGTGCGACTTGCCTTCGCCGTTTAAAACTATTTTTTTAATACTTGGCGTCAAGACGCTGCTGCGTCTTGACGCAGCATCTTGTCAAAAAAATACGCTCGTCATAAATAAAAAATACTCTGTGATAATTGTCCAAACTTTTGGATTTGTTTATATTCAAATCGCGTGATCTCGTGCGACGATCGTGCCATTAATTTGATCGCTTTTCACAGTTAAATTTTGAATTCAAAACAATCAATTATAATTACTTTTCATTCAATTATTCGAACTAAAAATTAAAAAAGTGTAATTTGGAGGTGAATTGATTTGAATTTTCACAAACGCTTAAATTTTGCTGTCTTTTTTAAGTATTTCATGTTTTTCGACTAATCTTTCGTCGCTTAGGCCTAAGACCGGCTGCGAAAATAAATTGATTTCCCAAATTTTTTTTTATTTTTCATTAAATACTTTTCAGGTCAGGGGAAGACCAAAATTATCACGGAAATGGTTGAAGGTATTACGCGAAAAAGAGCCCGAATTGGCTACATTGGCGGATAGTATTGACGTGAAAGAAAATACGGGAGTGGCGAGCGACTCGTCGAGCGGTTCGTCCAGTAGCTCGTCAAGTAGCAGCAGTAGCAGCAGCCGATCGGAGGACAGTGCCGATGACAGCGGCCAAGAATCTCTCTCGGCCCACAAGAAGAAAAAAAGGTATGAAAAAAAATAGAGGTAATTATTTTTTAACATTAGTTTTCGAGCTTCATACTTTTTTTTACTATTCATTCACATTTATTATTATTTTTCATACTTTCCATATTATTATTATAGTTAAAAAAAGATTGAAACATGTATCTGTTTGTCATCATTTTTTATCTTTCGATTATTCAAACAGTTTTTCTTCAAACTTGATTTTATTAGTGCAGTGAAAAAGAAATATTTCCTAATTTCTTACGATTTTTATTATTATTTTTATATTTTTTTTTTTTTTAGAAGAAAATTGAACACTCAAGCCTGACAATATGGTGTACTCGAGACCTACAGAGACCTCAGACTGTACAGTATTAATCGACAACAATTATCGTTGGTACCAATAAGAGTAAATAATATTGTAACTTTAACGTTCTTCCTGTTCATAATAAAATAAATGCTAGACAATGCCAAAATTTGTATTATTCATATATTTTTTTTTTATTATCCGTTTTTATTTCATTTTTTTGTTTTTTTTTGTTTTTGTTACAAGATCAGGCGGATTAACAACAATGCGCCTGATTCTTTTTCTTTGTTCGGGGTTTTGTTCACAACGACGATTATTGTTTTTTTTTTTTTTTTTGAGAGCAGAAAAATTCGGAATAACAATTTTTTTCATTGGTTTGCCTAATTTTTGAAATGGTCATTAATTAATTCGATTTTTTTATCAATTCAATAATTAAAATTCAACTATGTTCTTTTCGCATTAGGTTAAAAAGTCGACAGCAAAAAAAAGAAAGAGTATAAAAAAAAGGTTTTTTTTTTCATAAAACGGGGTTTTTGGGGGATTCCCAAAAAATGGGAATCGGCGTAAATAAATAATCAGTCTGTCTTAATTCTAGAAATCGAATGAATTCGTTAATTAGTAAAAAAGACAAAAGTATAATGAGCAATATCGGGTGAAGGACTTTATTTCTAAGTATTGCCTACTTATTTAATTAAATTAGGAAAGTTGAAAAAACGAATATTGACGTATTCAACAATTTTTCTAGGATTGATTTTTTTCTTATAGCCATTTGCGAAAAACACATTTTGTGTTTCGTCAATAATAAATAAATTTTGCATTATAGTAACGCATATTCGTATTTCTATTTAATTTTTTTTTACCTATTTTTTACGCTATATTTTTGGGAGCGCGAAAAATTGGAGTTTAATTCAAGTGCAAGCTCATGTTCTAAAAATGGACGGGACAATAATTTAGAATAAAAATTAGATCGAAGAAAACATGAAAATTGATCGATAGTCACGAGTTTGGGAATGTTTAAATCCCGCACTAAAATCTCAGCATCCAAATTCCACGATCCCAATGTAGGTCCATTCTTTTCGGAGCGTTATAAATTTATTAAATAAAAAAATTAATATATATATATATATTCATATATATTTTGACAATTCATTAGCACTTGAGGGAATTGCTCCGTTGGAATGTCCTTGGATCCCTCTTGTAGTAACTCCACAGACGTATACTCCCATCACTTGTTGTGTACACGACAAACATGCAAAGGAACAAGATAATGAAGTGAACGAGACAATTAGCAAATTATATTACGATAAAAAAAATAAGCGATCAATTAGTTTTTTGTTTCGATAAAAAAAATTGCGCTCCAAATTGATGGTAGGGTTTGTTTAGTAATTTTCTTCAAATCTTAACAATTTTTAGGCATTTTTATTATTTATATTTTTGAAAAACTTGTGCGTCTCATGATTATCCATTTTTCAAGCATATTGACCACATTAGCCCCGCGTGGAATATTTAACGCCATAGTACAGACTTTATTCACGCTGATTGAGCAATCTTTAAAAATTTGAAATATGCAACATTGAAATGCTATTTTAATAAATTTGTATTTTCAATTTGATTTTAAGGTACAAACAAAAACGATGTTCAAAGACGCGTTATTTTAGTTGCCAATTCGGGAGCTAGTATGAGAAAAACGAAAATAAGACAACAACGACGGACAATAAAAAAGCGACAGAAACAAAAACGAGTTATAGTGAGAGGGTGGAAAAGGACATGGAGGTAAGTGTTTCAGGTATTCGCCAGAGCTTGACGTCGCCAGAACTGTAATCAATATTTCCGCAAAAGTTACAAAATAAACGATATATAAACATAAAATATTGTAATTATAATTAAATTAACTTATATGCCTTGTGGAGAATGAAATTGCAAAAATTTTGAGCGCGTTAACGTTTGGTGATAAAAAAAGAAAGTGACAAACTTCTTATGGACTTTGGTACTCACTTGCTCGCTGTAAAAACGTGCTGCTGATTGGTTACGACAGAGTTTATTGCAGAAGCGTGTGCGCGAACTTCACCCAATAATGAGCATTCACCATTCAGATCTTTGGGCACCGACCAAGCACGCAAAATACCGCCACGACATCCGGATACCATCACGGAACCAGCGTTTATCGTGCACAAACCCAATATCCAATCTTTGTGGGCATTGTTCAACGATTGTACGAGTTCCATTCTGCTCAAGTCCCAACGTTTTATGCACATGTCCCTGGAACCTGCGAACAACGATCCCATGGAATAAACAAATATTAAGGTAGTTGTCTCGCTACAGTTGACAAATTAACTCTCCTGTCAATGTGTGGAAGCTTGGATAACTTGCGAAATATCCTAATGATGTCAGTCCTTATATCTTATAGGAATGTAAAAACTTGTTAAGCAATCGAAAAAAGTCTGTTATTAAGTTTAGAGTTTTAGAAATAACGTTCACCACATTTTCTAATACTCGCTTTTACTTTCTGACGTTACAACTCCGAAACTAAACGGTCGAAATCTTAGTTTTTTCATGAAATGTCGTCATATATTTCCCTGTAATTGAGAATATTCTCTTGTATAAAGTTCATGAGTAACACATGAAATTGTAGTTTTGTCACCGTTTTTCCGCTATTCTGATTGGTTCGCTATAACGTTGCATGTAACTCGCGTCTCGTGCCAAAGTTCAAGTCAAATTATGACTGAAGTTACTCTGTTTGCTCTAAAATGTCACAATGACAGCTGGTCCTTCAAAATACTTATGACGACTCAAATTGGATTTTGACAAGTCGAGAACCGGAAAGAAGAATAGCGAACGAAAATTATTCTCAATACATCTCGAAAAAGGACAGATTTTATTAAAACTTAAGCAAGTAAATAATAAATAATCATCTTTTATGTATAAATCATATTTTTTAATTCATTCTGATCGTTTCATTAATGTTGAGGTTTATGTTGTTATTAAAAATAACGTTAGGCAAGAAGTTGACGCACGCGAAGCGCGCGTTTAAATCGCCTAGTTCTAAATAAAATGTCTGCAACAAAGTTTCAAAGTTATCATTAGAAATGTGAAATTTTCAATTGCAAATAAACGCATGTAAAAATGCGGAATTTTTTTAAGACAATATCTCAAATCGGAAACGGTGAATTCTTTTTCAATTTGGCGAGTAATCATATAATCGTGTTTTCTGAAACTTTTAAAAACTGTATAGAAGAACGCTTTGGCGAAACAACCACTTAAGGGGGCTTAATCGTAAGATGTGTGATGACTATGCTGTGAACGTCTCCGCTTCGAAGATTATGAATGGAAAATTTAGTTCCAATGAGAGAAATTCATAAAGAAACCGATTTTTGTCAGTGGAAATAGCAATTTAACTCACGCAACTTGTTTAAGCTCATTATTTACCATTTTTCATGATTAACTTTTCGTGCTCGGATTTCAATTCATTAAACTTTATTTTTATCCTGTCTATTGAAGGTTTTCCTCAAATTTAGTCTCTTCATTCGTTTTAGTGATTTTCTATGGACATATTTTTAGAATGAAGTTTTTAAGCTCGGTATTTCTTTCAATTACAGCCATAATTTTATAAATAAAAAATGTAGCCTCTGACATTTGAACAATCCAGGTATGTCAATTAACACACTGACAAAAAAGTGTCAAAATCACGTCTCGTTCCGACCGTTTGTGAAGCCGGATTTGAGAAGGATTGAGCGCTGTAGCAATACTTGTTACGAAGTTTCAATTTTTATTTATACGTAGACAATCAACAAAAATTTTGAAATTTTCCATAAGTTTCACTTGCATAGTTTTCGAGAAAAAAAAATAGTTAAAATTAAGCCCGATAACATGAAGGTGTTTTCAGCACCTTAAAACTGTAATCCTGGCTCACATATAGGACCGCAATTTTCAAGCACTTAAAGATGAATAATTTATGTTTTTAACCCTTTGAGCCATGGTGGGACATACGTTGTGCCACCTTTTTTATGTAGTTATTTAATTATTAAACTACGATTTTAACAACTAATACCGGGTCTTTTGGATCTACATGGTCCCTAGGACATTTATGAATGTAAAAAAAATATGAACAGTCATTATTTGTTAATTGCACAAATGTCACATATAAATAAATAGTTGAATTTCGTACTTTTTCATGAAAAAAATCATTTTCTACTAATCTACTATGCAAATCGGAATGGAAATTTTTTCACAAACTTGAAAAAATAAAGACACAGTAATTTCTGTACTACGTCTAAACTAATTCATCGAAAACTTTCGCTTTGAAATCTAAAGAAAAAGTTTTATTATTTTCAAAATTCAAAATTCACGGGACCAAAAACGAACCCAAATAGATATAAAAATGAAATGGTTACGTGTATTTAAATTGGTTTCCTCGCTTTTAGCTTTATCCGGATCTAACGACGGGGACGTAGTGAGTAACTATATAGGAAAATCAAACATTTGATTGAATTTGTTGAATTTTCAGCAGTCAGGTCTTACTAAAGAAGAATTTCTTTACACTCGATTATTCTGCCACACTGAATATCTATTTAATCGCCAACAATTTTGGTATTGACTGAAACTAACAATACGGTAACAAGTTCACAACACAAACTTTTATTGGACTAGAAGGTTGTTAAGCTGTACAGCTGTATGTTAAGAAAATAAAAATGATGAATATTCGTAACCAGGTAACCGAGAATTTCTTTGAGCACTGGCGTTTATCCAAATCCAATCCCTTTCTACATTTTAGTCTGCTATTTTGAGTTTTTGAATTTTTTATGGCGAAAAATCACTGTTCCCAAACATACAAATAACGAGTTCACGCAATCACAAAAGCGAAAAATCATTTGGTCCCAAACCTATAAATAACGAGTTCACGCAATTCCAAAAACCTACAAATACCGAGTTTCATTAATATCAAGTAATTTTTTGCATTTTGGTCCGCCATATTGGATTCACCATTTTGAATTTTCAAATTTCGAGTTCAGATTTGTAATCAGCGACCCCAAAAACCCCCGAGTACCAAATTTTAAGTCGATACTGATGATTCGAATTCATAGCTTGAATTGAAACTCCACAAAATAAATTTCTTAAATTATTTGATAATTCATCTTTATTGCGCCTCGTTTTCTTCAGGGAACATCTTTCGATAATTTCCCAGACACAAATGACCCATGTTTACGGAATTCGGGTTAAACTCATTCAGATGAAATTAATGAATAATTAAAATGACAACCTCTTACCGGAGAACAAAGTGGAGCCATTAACGGCGAGGCACTCGACACCGTCATAGTGAGGGGGCGCTAGGCTCACGGATTGTCCAGAAGTACAAGTCTCAACGAGCGAAATAAGATGGTCTTTACTTCCGGTAATAACCCTGCCATCTTGAGAGACAGCAAGACACATAACCGCAGCGGTGTGTGGAGTGCTCAAACGTCCAGTATAAGTTAATTTTCGCAAGTCCCATACGCGAACTTTGTCGATTGAGGCCGTGTACAATTCCGTATCGTCCAAACTCAGAGCAAGATCGTTTATCGTAGTCTCGCCAACTGGGACCTGAAGAGTTCTCGAGGGTGTAGCGAGTGATATCGGACCGCCCTGAGTCTGGCCCGATGAGAACAAAGTTTTGATGCAGTTATTGCCAGCTCGAAGATCCCAGACTTTTACGTAAGCCGCTGAGACGCTAAACAACAATCGATGTGTCACCGAATATTTAACCGCTACGACGTTGTTCGGATGACCGCTCAAGGTCAAATTCTCAAGACCTGTCCCCAAGTCCCACACTTTTACGGTTCGATCTGCAATCATTCGAAGAAAGTATTTTTCAGTAAAATATCGCAACTCTTTGAAATTAAACTTGGATTAAAATTGACCGAGCGATCTTTTGATCTTCCCCGAACAAATCATATTCATTTAATTGGCTTCAAAAAATTCTGAAATACAATTTCAATCTTTGAGAACGGGGAACAATATCTTTGAAACTAAATCGAATAATAAAATAGTCGATAAAATTGAGAACGATTCGAGACCAAAAAAAATCCTTTCTTACGAAAAAATCGATCTTTTTTTTTTATTAATATTTTTTGAAAAAAATTCCACGTGACATTTATGGAATGTTATACTTAAAAAAATGGATTTTTTATTAAGCAAAAGAATTCTGCTCAGGTCAATTCGACCGAAGTTTGTTGCCACGAATGATTAGGTAAGAAAATTAAATGAAAAGTAGATACAAACTGCTCACCTTTGGACCCGCTGAAGAGTAAATCTTCAGTGGCGAAAATTGCCAAAACAGCCTTGCTGTGACCTTCGGCAACGTGGGTGCACTGCAGTGGTGCTTTAGGCTGAACTTTCCCCGAAAACTGCGAAATTACACCCTTTGTTGGCTGGGGATCCGAGGGCAGAGATTGTCTCGTTGCGGTTAATCGCGAAAATACATTTTCCTCGCGGCTGTTGAAACGACGATAGATCGTCGGCGAACCCGGTGGCGAGGCTTCCGTATGGGCTACTTGTTCCCTAGTTTAGGCGTTTGTTAATATATAGCAATGTTACTAATGCAGTTTTGTTAATGCGTCAAATTTTAGCGCTTTCGAGCTCTTCATTGTCTTATTTCGCTGTCTCATTACTCGATTTTTCATTAGCATGCTAAACAACATCTTCACATAATGTTATTTCAACAATTTTCATTTCATATTTTTTAATACATCGAACGGATTCCTCGTTACAGAGCTTGATCCGTCGATTTACTATCTTACAGGTCCTCAAAGTCTGTACGAATCTGCTAAATGCCTTAATTTACTCAAATTATAGAGTTTTCCAAAGATTTAAATTTTTCGTAAAGAAGTCGATGTCATGCGAAAAAAGAAATCGCGAGATTCATTTTCGAAATCTGATTTTTTTTTCAAATGTTAGCAATTTAAACGGATTCCTTCGATGCCGAATTTCAAAAATCAGAAATTTCGGGTGGGGGTAAAATTTTCGAATGACGAAATTTCGAACAGCTAAAATAGCGAATTTTAACATACAGTTATCGATATATATATATATAATTGTATGTTAAAATTCGCTATTTTAGCTGTTCGAAATTTCGTCATTCGAAAATTTTACCCCCACCCGAAATTTCGAGTCGCAATAACTCGGTAGTAAATTGCTATGTAGCGATTTAATGAGGGAGTTTCGAAAAGGATTTCGGTAAACTTGAAAAATGGCGTTATATATATCCCGATACCTTCATTGGTTCTAACCGAGAAAGACCCTCGAGTGTTGGAAAAAAAATGCAAGGGTATGCGAAAAAAATTGGCAAAAATTGGCTGTCAGCTTCACAAATCGAAAAACTAAGATAAATACAGAAACAAAACGTTACCTTAAAGGGAATTTAAACGACAAAATAAGTAGTCGTTGGAGTTTCATATCCGAATAGAAAAAAAGTTACAACCATTTTTGTAAAATGGCCAAAAAGTTAAAATTTTCAAAATTGAAAAAATAATATTTAGTCGCGTATTTGGTTGTATTTTTGAACAAAAACATGATGCTATTTTAATGCAAGTCGTATTTTCAAAAAAATACCCCAAAAACCCAAAAACTTAATCTTATTCGTCAACTGGAAAATTTCCATTTTTTTATTATTAAGGAGTTTCGATACAAGTGGCAAAATGTAACCATTTACTTCAAATTTACACAGTATATTCTTTGACATATACTGAATGTGTCGCCCAAATTTTAAATCGATCATCGACACCGTTTTTGTGAAATTAAATATCAAAAAACACTTTTTAACGTGGTGAGATGCCTACGGTCATTGGTGAACGACAGTTTTGCGAATGGAATACTGAGAAAAAATGTTAAAAACTAATTGAAAAACTGCTAAACCACTAAGTATACTATTGCAATTCCGGTATCCAAAAATTAAATAATTCGTCTACATGGTTTATTAATTATTCATTTATTCATCAACGAAAACGGTGAGTTTTCCCCCCATCGACCGAACGAACACGCTTTTTTTATTTGTTTTTGACGAAATATTGCTATGTGAAGTTGACGCTTTGCTTGAAAACAATAGAATTGTACCGAAACCCCTTAAGTCCCCTAAAAAGCTTATTAGAATTTAAAAAAAATTGCGCAACATTTATCCTGATATCGCAATTTTTCGCGTATTTAGATTGAAAAATTCCAAAAAGATCGTTTTCGTTTTCTGGTAAAACTTCTCGTTTAAAGTTAAATCTCCCGTTCCATTAAGGGGAAAAAGTAATGTAAACGTACGTTTTGTCAAGATTTTTTTATAAGGAAATGGAATAGTTTATTGAATTAACATAAAACATATCTCAAAATATACGATGTAAGGTATATTAACAAATTTTTTTAGACTAAAATATTTCAAAATGGCGGCGCCACAGCTGCTGGAAGCAGATTTGCGCCGTGCAGCCTACAAGTATCAAATTTTAATTAAAATAAAAAAATCAAATTTTTATTGTTAAAATACATTAATACGTTTTGCATGACGGAGAAAAAAATAAAAAATTTAGGACCATTTACAAAAATACATAAATAAGTGATTTTTCTTTAAAATGGTCCTAAATTTTTAATTCTTTTCTCTCCGTCATGCAAAGCGTATTAATGTATTTTAACAATAAAAAATTGATTTTTTTATTTTAATTGAGATTTGAGACCTGTAAACTGCACGTCACAAATCTGAAGTGCCGACTTCCAGCAGCTGTGGCGCCGCTATTTTGAAATATTTTAGTCTAAAAGAATTTGTCAATATACCTTACATCGTACATTTTGAGATATGCTTTATATTAATTCAATAAACTATTCCATTCCTTTATAAAAAAATCTTGAAAAAACGTACGTTTACACGACTTTCCCCCGTCAAAGAGTCCCAAAGTAATTGAACGGAAAAGACGGCACGATGCAACAAAAATGCAGTATAATTTGAACAAAAGAACAAAGTTGTTTGTCTCCGTCCATTTAACCAACAAAACTGTGGGACACCCGCGACATTATGAGAATATTCCATAGTCGCGCGTCCTCAACAAGTTCTAGACAGAGTGAAGGTTACGGTCGCGAAAACCTGCATGAATAAAAAATTGGAAATACGAGGCAAAATGGAAAGCAGTGAGGGGTAAAAATTGATTGTTCGGTAGTTTGGTGACGAGTTTGGCGTTACTTCAAAGAATGTAATAAAACTGTAGTGTGCATAGTTAGAGACAAAGGTTAGCAAGATATTGTGAAAAGGTGGCATGCATATGATCAATCATTAAAACACAGCGATAAAAAGAAGAAAAGAAAGACAAAAAATCCAAGCGAAACAAAGGAAGAAACGATCGATCGATCGCAATGAGTGAACTGTATATTTGCAGGTATTTTGTGCACGATTAATGAGCAACGGACATTTATTTATTCATTACAAACTGTACACGGCGGTGGCATAGAAAAAGAAGAAAAAAAATATATATATATACGTATATATTATTTCGGTACACATTCATCATTATTTCCTAATTCGAGACACGTACAAAAACCAAATAGATACCTTTGTACAGTTAATCTGTTTTCATACAAATCATTAAAGACAATAAAAAACGATTATACGTATTTGTGTCCAAATGACGTCATATTAAGGGGGAACGTCACTGTGACGGATCAAACAATTCTGTATTTTGTTTTTTTTGCGTTTTCTTGCCGTATATATCTTCAAAATTATGTAAACAAAATTTTCAAGTCAAAAGTAAGTATCAATATTCAAGTTAACACCTTATTTTATGTCAAGAAAAAAGCAACGAAAAATTCAAACGAGTTCTCCTCGAAACAATTGCTTTCCACCTTGTCCCAGGAAATGCTCAGGCGACTAATAATGAACCGATTGTTTTTTTTTTCTTTCCAAATATTCTTTGTTGCGATGACTAAGTATGTACGTGGCCGATTTTTGAAATTTCGATAATTACTATGTTTTAAGACCGCTTAAACAAAAAAAAAGATCGAAAAATCGAAAAAAAAAATATTAAAAAAATTTACACACCGCCACCATTTTTTGAAAGTTAAAAAAACGACCACGTACAACCATATCTACATTTATATAGATATTGAAATTTTTTTATTTTTGTGTCAAGTAACCCGTTACCAAGATTTCCTTGAGACAATGAAGAGGAATTTTTCTTTTATCATCACATGGAAGCTCATAACGTTGTTAATTTTTAATATTTTTCAATAAAAATTGGTACTGAAATAGTTGAATAGTTGACTCAATAAAGTATCCTCTAGCCGGTCCTCAAATAATTATTCGTGGGTAAAAAAATTCCCAATAAATGACAATTTCTTGGTCCGTCACGGTGGCGTTCCCTCTTAATCATAATAACTAATAACAGTAATAATAATAATAATAACAATCGTGCCCGGAAGTGCTTTTGTGTGCATGGGTAAAGTTCTTGGAAATAAAATACAATTCATGCATGTTTTTCAACGATGTGCAGCATCGACGGTGTGAAATATTCGAACTGATACGCCGCTGAAATAATAATCAACAATTGTCGCGAAGAATCGACGTGATAATTTACTCCCGAAAAAGTGAGACTACCACTTGAAAGATTCGAAAGAAACAAAATATTCGTGTGATCTAAAAGTTTGCCAATGCCCGATAGATGGATTCGATGGATAAAGATACGAGGATTACGAATAGTAAGACGAGTTGGAGGGCTCTGACTCACATGGAACCTCCGCCAGGATGTAAGTGGCGGCGCAGAGGTCTCGGCGACGTGCTGTCTCGTCGTGTCAACGTTGGGGAACCAGCAACGCTGCTCCCATGCGATCCCCTCGTCAAAACCAAGCCCCTGATCGAGCATAAGAAAAAAATAATACAATTAACAATTATCGCATTGGGAAAACATCCAGTTACGAAATATTTCGATAGCGGAAATCTCACTTCAAGCTTCCAGGCGCGCTAGGCACTCTCGTTAACGGATGATTTTGATTTTGATTCTGCTCGTCGATCGTTAGACTGTCCGTTACAAAATTAATGCCGTACAACAATTCTTGAGCTTGAGTAGTTCGTCGTCTGACTTTGTTACTCTTTTGTTTAGTCTCCACGCTGGATAGTTGGCTGTAACACTCGCTACTGATGAGAAAATAATTTATTTACGATTTTATTCATTCAGTCGCTTATTTTTGTTCGCTGTGGAATTCCGGTTTAAATTGTACCGAAAATCTGAGGATGTGCAGGAAAATAATTTGATAGAAACGGGAGTAGAAGGACTGTAATTTTCCGGTTGGGTCACCTTAACCCGAAGTTACCAGTTACTACCGTTGGGTCATTTGGACCCAGGCCAAAAAGAGCATTTTCAATTAAAATGTAATGTACTCTTTTTTTAGCATGAAAACTGCAGTGGATCAAATCATCTCAGTCGGGATTAGTTCTGTTTAAAAAATAATAATATGCCGAAAAAACGAATTCCTTTGATAAGTACAAAAACTGGCCTGAATCATAACGACCCACGGTAGTAACGATCGAGCAAAAAAATTCTAACTTGGAGTTAAACCAGACTTACTTATCCGGCGAAGAACTTCGCGAGCTCGGAGGACTGTAGGCCATCGGATTTGTTTGATGATGTTCGTTGGTGAGCGACAAAAGATTGCGGTCGCGTAAGACGTGCTCGAGCAATTGATGTTGCACATCACTCTCCTGTGCAACTTCATTCAATCGGGATTCCATGTCCCGTACTTCGACTTGTCTCTGCGCAGCAGAGCAACTTTGCTCAACCGTAAATGCAAACATTCTTTGCAGAAGATATTGCGCTTCATCGATTGATCTTATCGTTGATATCAGAGCTTCTACACCCGGCTCACCCTCTGCCTCGCCGTCGCCCATCTCCATCATATCACGCTGAAGCTCTTCTATAGTGTCCTGTTATTAAAAAAAAACGAGCATTGTTTCGGTTCAAAGAAACCATCCAACTCAAGAACAAGGAGAACAGCTTTTGATAAGATCAATAGCCCGACGTTATTGACACCGTTAGAAAGAGTGTATTTGTCCCATTGGAAAAAAGATAGAAGAGCTCTGTTCTTAAGAATTGCATAAATACCGAGCTCAAGAAAGAGATTCGATAGAGTCTAAGTCTAAGAACAAGTACATTTGAAGTGCTGTCCCGAGCTCTCGACGAATATACTTTTCATCTGATAAAACAATTCGCAGTGGTGGGGGTAAAAATTTTATGTCGTTTTTGCTAATTGTAGAGCCTAAAAGTCATTTGGCGGCTTGAAAAGCGAACTTTTGACTAATTGAGTAATGCTCTTTCGATTGAGCCTAAAATCAGTACGATTGGTTGCATAATTGCTGAGAAAAAACTTTGCACAGGCTTAGGATTATGCTCGATTCTACTATCCATTTCTCTCACACTCACCCATCCACCATCTTTGATCCCTCTCGCGCTTTACATAGCGTTTTAAGGTAGTGATCTCGTCAAAGCGGTTATCTATAGAATTTTTTTTTATTTCGAGGACACATTCAGGACACTATTATGTAATTACGTGCAAAATTTCAAAAGGATTCACCATCCCATATTCGAGATATTGGAAATTTAAAGTTTGGACAGTTTTACACGTGTTCTTATAGGGAGCGGTAGAAAATTTCACGTTTTACACAATATCTCCAAAGCTTTTCTACAGATTTTTTTTTATATTATCATTTACAGAAGAATATATGACAAAGTTTGTCAAAAAATTACAAGAATTTTGACCACTTAGTTTCGGAGACATTGCGATATAAAGCATATGTTATGTATATTAGATAGGGAAATGTGGTTATTTCGGAAACTCTAAACTTTGTATTATACATTTTTCCCGAAAGTTTATATGTTTTTGGATTCCTGTAAGATGTAACAACTACCATTATTAGATTATTCCCCAAGTTATATCCAAGTTTTCGAACACTGACCGTAGAGTTATGTTTTGAACGTGACTGTGATGAGAATACTGCCTTAAGGGGACTAGGCATCTAAACAACTCGATTTTTTTCGTTTTTTTTTTGTATTCTGTTACTACAATCTCTTCCAAACATTTTGGCGCAAAGAAAACTGAAAAATTCGCAAAATTGAGCTCAGGAGAGTAATAAAACTCCAATACTCCGCTACTGCCGTAGTACTGCGCGAGAACTTGAACGCGTTTTTCTCGAAACAGCATTTTGTACTAGTTTTGTCGCGATAACTCAAGAACGATTGAAGATATCGCCTTGATTTTTTTTTTTTTTAAATAAAGATATCAACTTTCTCTACAAAATGAACCGACGTCTATGTAAAAAAATCAATTTATTATTATTGTTATTACAACAAATGTCATCCGTTTTTCGATGTTTTTCAAATTTTAGACGCCATTTTTTTAATTTTTTTGTTTTTTCAAAAAATTTCGGTTCAATCTATGGAGGAACATCCTATGAAGAGAATGGCGTTTGGGAATTGCCGAAAACTTCAACCGGCCACTCGGAATCGTGGCAATGAGGGAGCAGAGCATGAGACGCGTGGTCTTCTTCCGCCCATATCTCCCTTAAATATTTATATTTTTGAAGCCGCATTATCTCCCTTAAATATTTATATTTTTGAAGCCGCAACCACTGAATTTAATAGCCAAAACTCCAATAAAAACGTTGCAAAAAAGAAAACATGTGTATGTTGTTTCGGTTCTTCACAAATGCCATTTGAATTTTATCCCATTTTCGGCCTATTTTCGCTGCCTAATCGCCTTAACATCTCTTAACTTCCCATTTAGGCCGCATCGGTCCCCAGGGACCGACACCACTTGGCCCTTTCACGCATACATTTTTCCTTACGTAGAATTTACTTGAAACTTTCCATGCATAAGTTTTTCGGAGATGATTACGAATCTGAACGCAAAGTTCGGGAATTCAAAATGGCGGATTCAAAAAAACAATAGCTAATTTGGATCTAGTACAAAAATCATTGTATCATTATTTTTTTTCAACAAAAACAACAAGCCGGAAATTTAAAAAAAAATTCTATAAAATACTTTGGGGTGTATTGAGTTTGTACAAAAATTTTCATTTCAATTCGCTTAATAGATTATTAGAAAATGCATTTTTTCAAGAAAAAGTACGAATTTTGAATATTTGTTTTTTATAAATGGTATTTTTGCAATTAACAACTAATTATTGTTCCTATTTTTCTTTTTACTTATAAATATTCTGGGGACCATTTGGAAACAAAAAACCCAGTATTTGATGTTATAAAGTAGTTCGATAAATACAAAAATTGCAAAAAGCTGCAACATGAAGCAAAGGGTTCAACGGCAGTCTCCCCCCTTGCGCGAAGCCTCCCATTCCCGGAATGAAAAGTAATGCGTTAATAAATATTGAACACATACCTGCAAATAGCTAATTTTGCTTTTGACATTATCAATTTGTTCGTCCAAATCAACGGTATCGTCTTTAGCAGCTGCGGTAACGTCTCGCTGTATTTGTAAGCGTTCCAATTCCCCACCAAGATCTTCTCTCTCCTGAAGCAATCGCTCCATCTCCCATTCGGCATCGGTAGAAGCTTGCTTGGCAAGCGCCTGTTTCGTGATTGTTCTCTCGAAGGTCAGCCATCGTTGCTTCAAGGCTTTAGGATTTACTTGTTTAACAGGCGCTCTTCCAGCCACTTGTTTGCTCAATCCTCTGTCTCGCTTTCGCAGAGCGGTAACTTCCTCCTGTTTGCGCCTGAGGACAACTTCTTTCATGCGTTTGTCAGCTTCCAGGGTTCTTATCATATTAGCATTCCTTCGACTCTCTTTGCGCAACTGTGCAATCTCGCGATTCCGTCTGAGCTCATTTTCCTTGTGCCTCTGGGCCTCCTCACGCATTTTGTGCAAAAGCTTAACTTTGGCGCGCTTCATCTCGGCAAGTTCGTTCTTCAAGCCTTGGAGCCGATTCTCGTTCTGGGATTGACTCTTCAACAACCTCGCGTGTTCTTTTTTCGCTGATTGTAGCAGCCTAACTTCCTTTTGCATCGACGATAATTTCTTCTCATACTCGTCTCGCAATTTCTTCACTTTCTCCGTTGGTGGAGCCGGCTGTTGTTGAAGCGACGACAAAACCTTGTCCCGCTCCTCCTGGGTATTACGTATACGAGCCTGCAGCTGAGCTAACTTATCCTCGTAGTGTTGCTTCATCGTTTGTAGCCTTCGCTGCGACAGTTCTAATTCCTGGATCAATCGCTGCTTCACGTCAATGTCGGAAGTTAAAGCTTCGAGTTCACGTCCCATCACTTCCTCCTGTTCATCCTCCTCCTTGCGATCCGAGTCGTCATCCGAATCATCTTCGCTCAAGGATTCCTGCCCGTTCTCCGTGTTGTCACCTTCCGCGTCATCGTCATCCGCCCTAATACTCATTCCTGTACTTTGCGACTGTTGCTCTTTAAGGGCCGCTAATGCGTCACGTTCCTTCTGCAATTCTTTCTTAGCCTCGACCAAAACCGAGCTCGAATCTCCTTGAAACCCGTAGGATGTATCGCCGTATGGATTTGCTCCGTGAACCTTAAATAAACGTGGAAAAAAAAGTAATTCTTAAAGTCGCGAAAATAAATCTAACTCGATCGTATGTTCGATATTTCAATCACCTGCATTTGTCGCTTTTTCAATTGCTGATACATCGCTTCAGCATCGAGCAAACGAGCTCTCAATTCCTCGATTTCTTGAACGTAGCCCAGCACTAAACTAGTTACCTGATCATCATTACCACCGGAAGAAGCAACCCACTGTCCAGCCGCTTTCTCCGTCAGCAATAATGCGTTCTTCGCGGTTAACGCTTGAACAGTTTCCGACAAAGCTTTTACTCGAGTTCGTAAACTCTGCAGTTCGCTGTTCAACATTTGATTCTCGTGCCACGCATCGTTGACCCCATCTTCGCCTACCACACGTTTACCTACGGAAATTAATACGCCAGTCGTTTTAATAGTCCTTTCCAGCGATAAAATGGAAGGGAAGATTTGAGGATTATAAACAATTGATTTTCAAGTAAACTTGAAGTAATTTTAACGATTATCACTTGCCTTGCTTATATTCCATAAGTTCGAGCTGCAATTGTTGTATTTCCCGACGCAATGACGCAATAGTGCGTGAACTCTTGTCCTGATTGATCGTGACTTTGTTCTTAATGTTTCTCGCCCTATTGGCGTACTTAAGCGTACTCAGGGTTTCCATAAAGTCGCGATCGCTCGGTGACACGCAAGCTATCATGACAGTCTGACTATTACCACCTAGAGAATCTTGAAGAAGCCTCGTGAGTTTCGAGTCACGATAAGGCACGTGCAGAGCTTTTTTCGTTTTGTCACCAAGTGCGGAAATAACGTTACCCAGGGCGAGCTGTATAAATATAGAGGATGAAGAATACTCGTCATGTATTCGGTAATTCAAGTTTCAGCATTTTGGACACCAAAGGTTGGTAAATATCGAGTGAATACAGAAGCAAAACTTAGAATTGCTTATTGCTTGACTTTCGGTGTCTTAAGGCTTTCGATATAACATTCTAAATACGTACCAGACCACAGTTAATGGATATACCCTCCTTGGCCCTGTCCCCGGTAGCCCCAGTTCGCTTAAGTCTCTCAGAACCAGCCAAGTCAACAAAATGAAACTTGGCAGTCAGAGTTTCAAGCTCATTGGTAGGGTCAGTTGTGCTGGTGTCAACATCCGCATCAGGATCCTCCACTCTAATGCATCTTTGTTGTTTAATGTACAGAGTAAATATAGCATGTGATCGGGAGGATTGTGTGTTCATTTGGGTGGAACCAGTTGTGCGCGAGAGTGCACCGAGACGAAGATACTCCAATGCTTGTTCAGGGCTCGTTACGGTTCGAGGTTCTACACCGGTAAGGTGTATATTGCCCGCTGTATCTTCGTGAATCCTTGCACCACCTCGCGGCCCACCAGGTTCCAGTAAGTCCTTCAAATCCTCGTTGTAAAGTTCCAAAAATTGAGCCGTAACCTACGTTGAAAGTAAAACCGTCGATAACACTTTTCCAGTGGGCAAATTCTCCCTTCAGTCCCTCTGTGCTAGAGTCTGGTTGCATCCAATTCGAGCGAAGAGTTAATCTGACCCTTAGTACTGACCTTGAATTTCGGTGCCATTTGTGCACGTTCTCTGGCGCGTTCCTGTTTATCAGCAATCCCATCAAAAAGATGCCTTATGGCTCTTGGGATAATGCCAACAATGTTATCGTCGAGTTCAACATCGAAACCCGTGCCCATTGTGTATGTTTTGCCGGAACCGGTTTGACCGTAAGCTAACACGGTCGCATTGTAACCGTCAAGCGCGCCCTCGACCAGTCGTGCTACGCAGGAGTCGTATATTGGCTCCTGACCGATTCCGGTATCGAATACATGATCATAAGTAAACGCTTTATCCGGGCCTAGAAACACTTGAGGTTCGCCCGGTGGTACTTGAGTACAAATCCGACACATGTCGATCAATTCCCTTGCAACTTGGGGCCGTATCCTACCGACATAGAATTCCCCATCAATTAATCATGCTTATTATAAGGGTAGTTATGCCCAAAGTATCCGATATTAAATGGCTTGCCGGTACCAATGTCGATACAAAATTGCCTTCAAATGCTAACAAGATCCAGTGATCAATAAACCACTAAAAAAAAAAAGTAAAGTGGTAAAGAACGTTGCCTGCCAATAATATTTCTAACTGCAAATCTTCAGTAAGCGAAAATTTCTTGAACTTGAATCTTCTAGCGTTATCCATCAGCTTCGACTTACAAACGTTCTATTTATGCAGGGTATGCCAGGTTGTACGGTTAATAATGGCAACTTAAGTTTCTCGACGGAGTTTCGAGCCAAAAAGCCTAATACCACTTTTTCATGAGTAATTAATTATCCAAGTTTGCTACTATCATATTATCGCGCATACTGTCGAAACAATGAGAGATGGAGCAAAAGTGCATAGAAACAATCTTGTAAAGCATACAATTTCCTGAAAAAAAAGTAACTGAAAGCATTTTTCTATCTTCAGTAGTTTACTCTTGAGAAAGGCTCGAAGGCAAACAACCTGATTTTCGAAGACGCCCGGGTATTGGTAGGAAATTTTGTGCTCTCTAAATTATTGAACGCCCAAACTGACACACCATGTGTAGGATCTATTTTGAAACTAAATCAATTTTCGATTTTCATTTAATGCGCCTTCATTCCATTGCCGAATCCGAAAAGGAAGTGAAAATCACTAGTGATTTTGCAATCGTAGTTGTACGCATTATTGTAGGAAGGAAGCGAGGCTGAAATCTGAGAAGCATTGAGAAGCAGCGGGGCCTTAGACGAATGGAGTGAAGGGGATATAGAGAAAAGTGGCAAACAAAGAGAGAGAAAGAGAAAGAGAGAGAGAGAGAGAGAGAGAGAGAGAGAGAGAGAGAGAGGTAGGAGTGCCACAGGGTTGTGGCAAGTAGAGATGAAGACATGGAAGGGGAACCCTTTGGTCGATTCATTGAGAAACCAGGCAGGTATGTGATCGTTATACAACCAGCCACATAAAGCCTACACATGTGCGGTATAAATGGGCATATTATGTGAGTCTCCTGTGAGCACATATCAGAAGCGAGATCCCCGTACACAAATGCTGCGCAAAACTGGTTGTGACAACATCTAGAATCCTTCGAATGGGATACCGATCAGCTGATGTATTTGGTACTTCAGACAACAACAAAATTTACATGCTTGCTTTTTAGCTTTACACTGTTATAGAACTCCGCACAGACTGAAGCTAAATAGGTATGCAAATTGACCATTCCCAATTCACAGTTATGCATTATTTCATTGGCTCGGCCCCCTCGAAGATGTTAACAGCGCAAATCAAGTGGGATTTGATCAGAATCACCATTTTTTCTGTTTATGAATAATTCATGAC
Organism: Rhimphoctona megacephalus; assembly: GCA_963989365.1. NCBI lineage: Eukaryota > Metazoa > Arthropoda > Insecta > Hymenoptera > Ichneumonidae > Rhimphoctona > Rhimphoctona megacephalus. Next base: position 17,056,223 of record OZ022420.1, on the reverse strand, counting down.
AATTTTTTTCTTTATTTATTCTTAAATAATCACCGCAAACGCATTCCTTCGTAACTAAATTGGTTGGTATGTTCCTACAACGAGATTTACTTGATTCAATTGAAAAAAAAAAAATACAAAAAAAAGATCTGAAACCTAATTAAGAACCTGAAATCTAATTAAACACTCTCAGGTACTCAATTAGTCCTCTACCGAAAAATGCTAAAGGGGTTTTTACCTATAACTTATAACTTATCATTTATGCATATCGTTTTCTTGGGAAGACGTGACGTTCATCAGTACGAAATAAATCAATATCACGAGAACAAATTTATATATATATATATATATATATATATATATATATATATATATACATGCACAACTCCTAACGTGACCCATCGCTGCTACCGTGATGTTTAACCTTGAAATTCAGATTTTCCCTCTTCCGAGCGTAACGCTGGAAAAACACGTGCAAATCGAATGCTGTGCCAAATCTCGACGTTTCAACAGGAAGTTGGATCATGGGAAAATTGGAATTGATAATTAAATTTATTTCAAAGTTTTCTTGCTCGATTCATGATGTCTTTGTTAAATAAATACATTTTTAGATACTTAATTACGAATTTGTTATTTTCAATTTTCTTATTATTTTGCAATTTGAGAAAATTTTCCTTCCAATCTATTAAAAAAAATTTTGAAATTATTTCCGAGTACAAGGTTCGAAAAGTACAAAAATAAATATGACAAATTTTCCATCTGAACATGATAAATCGCAATTTTCGAAGAACGTTCGATCAGCTTCAAAAAAAGCACTCGCAAGACGACTCTCGAGATTACTTATCTTGCCAAGAGAGCAAACAGCCGGCGGCAACGATGTAATTATGAAAAAAAGCTTTTAAGCTTTTGCGCATCTGGTGGAAGCTTCGTTAAAAAGAATTATCTATACATCAGAAAAAAGTTTTGGCAAAAAAATCAATAACTTAAAAAAATATGGAAAACTTACCGAACGGCGACCCTGACACTGGATTCATCAGCCATAGCGAGCAATTTTTTTCAGAACGTTTTTCAAAAATTATGTACACTAAATTGAAAATATAGAACTTTTGAATTTTTATAATTTTAAATGTGCGAACTTCTTCATCAATTTTTTCGACATTAATATTGAAATCCGACCGAGATTAATTGAAAAATGCCGTAATTGATTTAGCCCAAGTCTCACAATGGGTACTGTAACAACAGACCGAAGAAGCTTCGTGGAAAAACGCTCTATTCGTCAAATTCCGCATTGAAACAATGAAAAGAACGCCGAAAACAAATACCCCGCGCGTTTGCGTCAAAGCTCCGAATCTTTATTCACATTTTGACTGAATTTTCTTGACAGTACGTAGATGTACGATAAACATTTACTGCGAATGTTAAATAATTAAACATACTCCCGAACAGCCCAAAGACTGGAGCTGAACTACTAGACTCGTTTGCCGATTATATTCCTATATGGCAGACATGTTTAGCGCTTTGCTGCTGTTGAAAACGGTCGCAGTGCCATCCAGCAGAAAATCCTGGTAATACAAGAATTCATGCATTTGCTCCATCGATATAAAAATTTGAAAATAGAATAAAAATAATGAAGACAAAAAGTAATAAAAACTTGAAGTAACGACAATAATTAAATAAATGCCGAAAAAATAAATCATAAAAATATTTTCTAAAAAGAAGTGGAAACGGTTCTGTAGATGCCGACACAAACAAGCCGCAAAATTTTTTGAATTTTTTAAAAATTAGCATATTGGAATGAATGAATTAGTATATTACACTACAAGGGCGGAAAGTTGAAATTCCTGCACTGCGTGATATGGTGCCCGAAGCGAAGCCGAGGGCATCAATCTCGCAGTGCAACTTTCAAACTTCTGCCCGCGTGGTGTATACTGTTTTTTTCATACCCGGTCGAAAGTACGGTGATGAATCATAGTTTTATTATCAATATATGTACCTTTTAGCATGCATTGATGCCTGCCCCGACATTTGCGGCACGAGCGAAGCGAGTGCTGCTGGTCGGGGGGCATGCATCAAATACATCTACAAAAACAAGTATAATCACACATTTTCAAAAGAAATAATTTTAATTTTATCGATAGAGAACCTTTATATTCTTCTTGCCATTTTTTATAAGCCTCGTAGATTAGTAAATATGTATCAGCAGATTTTTTCGGTAACGTTTCTGTTTGTACGATTAATTGTGCTTCGGCATCAAAATCTTTTATAATAACCTCTTCCTCGTCCGTGGTTTCGTCAAAAGAGAATGATTCATTCATTTTGTTCCTTTGTTATTTTTTTTATTAAACTTTGATCAATATTACTTTTTAAATTATATTCACTAATACATAAAAACACACATTAAATCCAAGCAAGCTTTGAGGTTATATGAACAAGTGAGAGTAACAGCAGTTAAGCCCGCTGCACACACGACGCTTGTTTTCGTGCTGGATTTCGTGCATGATACACTTTTGTATATCTATATATATATATATATGTATAGATATACAAAAGTATATCATGCACGAAATCCAGCACGAAAACAAGCGTCGTGTGCAGCAGGCTTTAGCGATTCTGGCTGGTGGCAGCAACGCGAGCCTCGGGTGATTCTGGCTGGTGGCAGCAACGCGAGCCTCAGGTATTGAGTATCGGTGTGCGCGCGCGAGCAAGTTTTGTTCCCGCTGTTACAGAGGGCGCGAGCGTAGTTCTATCAATGCTTAAATTTAGACTTTCTGCCTTACAATCGATGTCGGAGGAACGTACTTTCGACCGAGGTATGAAAAAAATAAAATTATTTTCATTTAATAATAGGCTATCTCAAATTTTTTGAAATCTTTATATTTTGCCTAATAATCGCGCAAGTGCATGGGAATAGCGAATTTTCTTACAATTAAGGTCGTGTTCGTTGGGTTTCATCATTTTGATAGGAATAAGCGCGCATGCGCACAATGATGCGCAACGCGCGAGTACGCAGTCAACACAAGGGACAGCCGGTTATTCGTTTTGCGCATGACGACTCGTTACATTGCGCAGTTGCGGGTTGCGCATCATTATGCGCATGCGCACTTGTTCACATCAAAATGATGAGACCCAACGAACACGACCTAACAGCTTAACCCCACCAACGTTTTTTCAAAACATGGCTTAACTAGCCTTCGCCAACGAAGTCAGATTCTGACTTCGTTGCCTTCGCATGGAGACTGAAGACTGACCGTGTATTTGACATCAGCTGACGCTTCGACGAACATGGCGTCCTTCAAGAAAACCAACACGAAAATATTCACTAAAATCGGCTCTGAAATAACGCCGGACAATATTTATTGGAAGAAATACACGGCAAGTTCAATTTCACAATTACACGATGCACTTATGTTATCAAAACTTCTCTGTTAATCCTTTATTCCCGCGAAAAAACGAGACCACGTGTTTGATAACATAACTTCGAAACTCAATTTTGAAATTCAATAAAACAATTTGAAAAATACAACTGTTTCTAAACATTGATTTTTTTCCTAAAAAAAGGTTAATTTTACATAGAAAAAATAACTCAAAAAATAGAATAATAAATACACTAAGCGCGGGTTGTTCCAACCTCTAGGTAAGCATAACTGACAGCACTTAGGCCCGGGTTTTTCACATTCCGGTAAATTTTATCTGACAGTTAAAGGTCTGCTATCCAATGCTAAAACCATCAGGTAAAATTTACCTGATAATTAAAGGTCTGCTACCCAATGCTACAACCGTCAGGTAAAATTTACCTGTAGGTGGAACAACCGGCCCTTAAAGGTCTGCAAGTCAATGCTTTTAACCGCCAGATAAGCTACCTAGCAGTTGGAACAACCCGCCCTAATTGTTTATAATAGATAAAAACTGCATGAATAAAGAAAATATCCAAAAACTGCTGATTAACATTAATTTTTCATAACATAAATGGCTAACACCAACAATTCGGAATAAATAATAGTAGTAATGAAAAAACAATGGAATAAATTATGAAAAAGTATGTTAATTGTATGTAAATATTGATTTTTTATGAAAAATTAGTTAACTCTCTTGCTGTTGATTTCTACCACCAGTTTTGCAGTTTTCCTGGGTTTTTTGCAAAAGACGACTGTTTTTCCCTCTGCATGATAAAATTTTATTTTTGTTCCAATTTTAATGATTAACCCTCGTCCTGTCTCTGTCGACATCTATTCTACTTTGGAAATATCTAAATTGCAGGATTTTAGTACACGAACCATACTGTAAATTACCAAGATTTTATTTAACATGTTTACTAAACAAAAAATAATTAAAATACATATGTCAACGTTGATCGGATTAGGATACTGAAAAAACAATGATTATGCGGAGGGTACCAATCATTTGAAAACATTTTGAGATTTGAAACTCGCCCATCATAAATTAGATTTAGACAATTCAAGTAATAAATATAAGTTTTTAAAAAATGGCGACTGTGAATTTGCACCAGTGTGCTGACCAAAACATCAGAAAAGAGGTGTGCAGCCACAGGGTTAATTTCATGTAGAAAAACATTACAACAAAAATGGAAAAACAAAAATACTAATAACAGTGATATTGTTGATTAATAACGACCAACAATTAATGTAATGGATCAAAAAAATCTACAAATTTTTTGTAAACATTTATATTTTACAACAATAAAATTGGTTTCACACAGATACGCATAGGAACAAAAATAGAAGAAATAAAATTAATAATAATGACAGATGAAAACTGAAATGGATGAAAAATACAAATTTTTCATACTAAATGAAAAAACATTTTGAATTGTGCAGACGCCGGTGCTGGTGAAGGAGTTTGGTCCGATAGACTACATAGATTTTTCACCGGCAGAGCCGCACCACTTTGCGGTAACATGTTCGGTCAGGGTGCAGATTTACAATCCAATAACGAAGCTGGTAACGAAGAATCTGAGTAGATTTAAGGAGGCAGCCTACGGGGGTAGTTTTCGGGGTGATGGAAAATTATTGTGCAGCGGAGGACAGGAGTCGGTGGTGAGATTGTTCGACGTTGCGACTCGGAGCCCTTTGAGATATTTTTCAGGTCACAAAGCGGCGGTACACAGAGCCCAATTCACAGCGGATGGTTTGAAAATCGCTTCTTTTTCGGACGATAAAACAGCAGCTCTTTGGGACATTGCGAGCGAGAAAATGCTGGTTAATTTCGAAGAACATCAGGATTATGTCAGATGCGGCGCTTGCAGTCCTGTTTCCCCGGACATTCTTCTTTCCGGAAGTTATGACAAAACTGTCCGCATGTACGATGCTCGTAACGAAAAAACCCTATTCAGCGTCAATCACGAAGCACCCGTTGAAGCTGTCATGTTTTTACCCTCCGGTGGAATTTTCCTCTCCGCCGGTGGCACCGAAATACGTGTTTGGGATGCCCTGGCTGGTGGTAAACTTCTCGCTCGCATTTCCCAACATCACAAAACCATAACTTGCCTTCGCATCGCTTCCAACGGACGCAGAATTCTCTCCGGATCACTAGATCGACACGTCAAAATTTATGACGCTGGCACGTACAAAACTGTACATACTCTCGATTACCCCAATTCTGTTCTCAGCCTCGCTATCAGCGTGAGTATATTTTACAGATTTACATTTAATAGATCATGTATGTTAAGGAAGTCCTTAGGTGGTTTCGAGTATTTATTTCTTCATCTGCTAATTGGTTTTAATTGTGTTTGAAGTAATGTGGGTCAAAAGATTCTCTTTAACGGGTTATATCTAGTTGTGCTCCGAAAAATTAACGGATTTTAATGATTTCTTTTAGTCATGTTAACATCATTTTATTAAAATACACCATACAGTATCAATTACTACATATTAGGTGTATAACTTAGTTTTTACCGTTCATCGATGAATTTATTGCCTCAAAACCTCCTCATTTCTTTCGAGATGGCATCGGTATGTTGCCTGATAGATGCAGAAAGGTCATCGAAAACAGTGGACAATATTTCGAAGATTAATGTTGTTTTCTATATTTTATAATATTAAATAAATTTTATAAAAGAAAACAGTAAAAATTAAGTTATACACCTAATATTTTAAGGTACTTATATAATTTTTTTTATGAAAAAATTTTCCCTACTCAGGGAAATATGGCCGTTGTCCTAAAACACCTTTTTTAAACATCACTCATGGTGAGCATGATATCTCTCGAACAGCTCATTTGAAATCAAAAACCAAAAAGATTTCATTAGTGTAATACTATACGCTCTTCATGAACGAAGGATCTGGCGAAATTTTGATTTTTTTAAAAAAGTCGTTTTTTCCGAAAAGTTCGATTTTTGAGGTTCCAAAAATGAGGTTTTTTGACCCAAAAAAATATATATTTTGGCCCAAATGAAAATTCCTTCGTTTATGAATAAGCCATTATAATTAGAAACAAACTCGTGAAAGATTCATATCGATCGGTTAAATTGTTTTCGAGAAATCGTGCTCACCGCAACAGCACTTTTTATAAAACATGATTCCGAGATAATCGCGTTTAACTCTGACGAGTTAAACGCGCACGTACACTTTAAACATTGGGCGCACGATGAGAGATTTTCTCACATATATAGCTTCAAGTGCTTAAATTGATAAATAGGAACTTGAAAACAATTTCACTACAGTGATTGTGGCTATTAAACATTTTTATTAAAAAAAAAAAATCATAAATACAACGATAATTGACACTAAAAACCAAAAAATAATAATTAAAAAAATTCAAAAACAAAAGTCAAAAATTTTTTTTAACCCTTCTATCATACAGAAGAATAAATTTGGTGAAGATAGAAAAAAATTAAAATGCTTATGCCATTTGAAATTTTCGAGTAATCATCGTTTTAATATAAGTGTGAGAAAAAGTCTCATAGCGCGCCTGCTGACGGGTTAAACAAATATATTCGTTCTAGTGCTCAGATCCTGATAATATTTTGGGAAAACATTCTTAGGATGATGTACCTTGAGAAAGTGCAAAAAGAAAATTTTCCATTTTTTCAACTCAAACAACTAGATTCAGAAAACAACTAGATAACCCCTTGATGATGACATGAATTCGTTGATTTATAAGAATTCGGCGTGTCGAAAATCCTGGATAATTTCTCATTCCAATAAAATTGGCAAAATTTGATTTTTTATTTCAATTAAAAAATATTAGTCGGATAATATTTTCGATGTTTTTTTTACTACGTTATTTCATAGCGAATGCAATGCCTTGCAAACCGTTCATTAGATTTTTTTTCGCATATACAATAATTTAGAATTTTTCAGCGTTCGAACCTAGATTTTCGTTGAAATTCAATTGAACACGTTCGCGGTTAAACTATCCTTCATAGAAAAAAAACAAATAACATTTTCTGAAAGAATTTTTTCCTCTATAGAAATATCTCGAAACTTCTACAAAATTTAGATACCAAATTTTAGATACAAAAGGTACACGTGATGCTTCAAAATATTATTTTCTTTTTTTTTTTTATTTGACTTCACGCCCGTAATATTTGAACTATTAGTTTTTCGGCAGTTGCCATTAGTTAAATGACAAATTTTTTAAAATTTGCCATTTTTTAATGAATTAGAATGCACTGTTTTTTTTTTTTTTTTTTTTTCAATTTCTACTAGGGGGAAACAAATAGTTTTCTGACATTAAGCCTGATACCATTCACTGAGTCAGAAGTTGTTCTATAAAAAAAAAAAAAAAATCATGTAGAAAAATACCAATTTTTTTAAGAGTTATGAATACACCAAGTTGCCTGGGCCATTGAGACCCTTGGTAGTAATAACCGGAGCTCAAAAAAATAGTAGTAACGTAGGGCTAATATAAACTGAATATATTCAAACGTATGACGAATTAATACTGATTATTTTGTGGAAAACGATTTATCGTTGTTGCATGGAACGACAAAAAAAAGGCGGACGACGAAACAATAGTGGCGGGAATGGTTGACGGTCTGTTGTCCATAAGTCGTCGAGAAGATGAGGCAAAAGAGACAAAAGGATCAAAACGAAAAAAAGTCTCGTACAGAAACTCAGGAAAAAATCTTCACTCCACGACGATCGATTTTATAGTACATGAGGAAAGCAAACAGACGATGGGAAAACACGACCATTTTTTGCGAAAGTTTCAATACTCGAAAGCTCTCGACAGCGTTATGGTAAATTACGTTGTTAATAAAACGCCCAACGTAACGGTCGCTCTGATGCAAGAATTGATACGTCGACAAGGCTTGCGACAAGCACTCGCAGGACGAGACGGAAAATCTCTCGTTAATATTCTTAAATTTTTAATCAGACACATCGGTACCGTGAGATACGGAAGAGTTTTGTTACACGTCGCCAATGTTCTTATGGGTTAGAATTTTATAAATTTTTTTCACCCTAATTGTTCATAATTATCGATAATCATTTTTAACTTTGCTATATCCAAATGATCAGTTACAAATTGTTTTTATTTATTTATCGGTTATTATTCGGTAAAAATAATTACCAAATAATGATAATAATAATAATAATAAATTTGATATAAATAATTATTCGATCATTTGAAAACCAACATTAACATTTCGTTAACTATTTACTTTTTTTTTGTCGTTGATCACGTGTTAATTAATTGCCGATAATAATGAATAATGTAGCTATAATTATCATCCATATACGAGTAATTGAGCAAAGCTGATTAATTTACACGTTTAACGCAATAGCAGTCCCTGCAGACTGGATTGTGTTGCGTAAGCTGAAAGGGAAGCACAACGGGTTTGGCGTTAAATGTGTTAATTAATGTTTCTTTTGTGTTAATTACGTTTTAAATAATGACCGACAATAATAACCAATTTAGCTAAATCAATATGATTATACTAATGGCACAAAGTAATTGATTAATGTTTTATTACGTAGACGTTTACGAGGACAACCTGGAAGAACTGAGCGCCGAGCCACGCACTATGTTCAATTTATTGGAAAAAAAGCTGACCGAAGAGGAGGATCTCGTTATTTCGTTATCGGAACTTCAGGGAACTTTGCACATGTTGCTGTCAGCTGCGGAAACGACGCAGCCGATTTCCATTCGAGAATTACCGGGTTTGGAGCCTTCGAGCGCTGCTCAAAAAAGCCTCGTTTTTAGCATCGCTTGAATCAGCTTAATTGTTATGTATTATAAATAAATTTTTTAGTAAATCAAAAATAACAAATGCGAAGGCGTGTTTAGTTTATTTTATTCATACAAATTAGCTTAATTATTATTGTGAAACATTTGTTTTTTGTTATTGAATATTACGTATAATTATTATTTAAGGCATTTTTGCCAAGCGGCTGACGTGGGTGGTACAGGCATGATCCAACCGATCGGAATTGGCGAACCGATCCTCTCGAAATTCGCGTATTTATCCCACGCGCTTCTTATCCTCAAAAGCCCATGAACATTTCCCCGCCAAGGATCACACAATTTTTGCAATTTTCTCCCAAACAAAACTCTCTCCCAATCGTCGAATGTGCTCCTTTTACGCTTCTCGATTTTCTTCTCATTGTCCGTCTTCAGCATTAGTTTCAATCCCTTCTCCTCGATCGAGTACTCACCCTCCAAGCAGCTCCATTGCTCCACCAATTGACCTACATTTTTTCAACATACAAATGTTTTGATTTTTCAGTAAAGATCCATTATTTATATTCATGTATTTTTTTTTTTTTTTTTATAGTCAATATTTAATTGCGTAACTCCGAGTTGTAGTCAACAAATATCTGATCAAAGTATATTTTCTGGTGGAAGAGAACTTTGAATTTTGAAAAATTTTCTTCATAATACTTGGCGTCGAGACTCTGCCACGTAATTATACTGAATTTATTCGTACACTAGCCATCGCTTTGCCACCGGTAAGTAAAACATCTTTACAAATTTTTTATTTACATCTGTATGAACAAATTTTTTACAATTAATTATCGATTGCCTTAAGGCAGTTGTCTCGGTAAAGTGGTGTTCTGTAATTTTTTTTTAATTCATAAAACATTTGAGATATTTCCTATCGAATATTTCATAGTTTTAAATGCGTTTTTTATGGACAGCTATTGAAAATATCTCATTTCTGAATGTAGTTTTGAAACTTTGCTACAGGTTTCGTTTAGAAAGTTCTCAATCACAGAGAAGCATGTGATGAAGTTTGTCGAAAGAGAACTGAGATTTTGACCGTTTAATTTCGGAGAAATATCGATAGATAGTAAAAGTGAGTATTAAGAGTTGTGAGAAACGTTATTTCTGAAACTCTAAACTTTATATTAGGTTTTGGTTCCATTCGTTCATAAGTTTTTACATTCCTACGAGATGACTATCGTAAGAAAAGAAAAATAAAAATATTTAGGTAAATGGAGTATAAATTAAAAAAAATGAATTACCAATAATATTGTCGAAAACTTGATCGGCAGCGATCGGCAAATTTTCTCCCCTCGCTCTTGCAATATTGACTTTGACCTTGCGAAGATTTCGCAACTCTTGAAGAAGAGCAAGAAATTTTTTGGCGTCGTTGCGTTTAGATCTCACGTCGGCTAAAACAATATCAGCATCTTTGCGCAAATTATCGGCTTGTTTATCGCGTTCGATGGCTTCGCGTTTCTCCCGAATCCAGAAATCGACCTCGTCGTGTCGTCGGGCTCGTTTTTCAATTTTCAATCTTTTTTCCAATTTCCACTGAGCCCTCTTCCTTGCCTCTCGAAGTCGTTTCTTTTTCCGGTGATTCAAACGTTTTTCCAACTCGTTAAGGATATGCGCAGGCTGTTCTAGTACTCCGATAATTTTGCAATAATCTTCCCGGATTTTTTCGCTCTCCTGCCACTTTTGCGACCATTCCACCTCTTCGATGTCCAAGGAAAGTTCTTTTCTCAATTTCTCTAAATTCTGCAAAGTCCCAAAAGCTCTCACAAGCGTTTCCTTGGCCTGACAAATATTAAACAATGTCTTTTTTTCTTGGACAACCTTTTTTTCGGGCTCGCAACGATCGACGAAATTTTCTATTGTCGCACGATTTTTTTCACGCTCGTTTTTCATACGTCCGAGAAACGTGACATTTTCTGGAGGGTGAAAATCTGCTCTGGTATAATTACTCATTGACCAAGGCGGCACAGGAAAATTCACTGGAAATTGGCTGTTTTCAGGGTCGTTTAGACTTGGAGGAAATTGAGGCCACATTATTGCAATAAAGAATAAATAAATCGCGTTCGCTTTGACGAAAATCTTAAGCGTTATTTGACAACTGTGCTGCTTTGTTTTTTTTTGTGTTTGTGTTAATTTAGTAAATGCGAATGTACGAGATGGGGAATTATTTTGTTTTGTTGCGCTTTTCTTAACTCATCAGGAGCAATTCCGTTTCTTTGGACAATTCGCTCGAAGCTTCGCTCAACACTTTCTCCGCTTCAGTATACAGCTCTGTCTCTTTAAGGTCCTGCTCCGTTTCTAAGATTTTCTTCAATTCCTCAAAAGCCTTGGCCAAACGTCGCTGACAATCTGGTACCATCATCAAACACTCCTGCAGCACTTCTTCCTGCTTCCTGATGTCGTGACTGTCCTTGCCTGATTCATAAACAAACGAGGGATACAAAAATAGCTTTTTTCGAGTATTGAAGATAAAAAAAAGGATTTTTTTCTGATTCTAAGTGAAAATAAATTTTAACGCACTTAAACTCCAACTTGTGATCAACACACATGGTTTTGGACTCAAAATCTCATAACACACATGGCATTTAACATCCTCATGCAATTTTTTGAGATATTTTTGCTTCTAACCAAGTAAAAGCCTTTCTTTTTTTTTCAAAATGAAGCCCTAACTCTCCCACATAAAATAAGCCAGGTAAACTCCAATCAAAGCAAAAGGAATCAAGAAAATTGATCGAATAAGCCAAAAAAACATATTTTTCCCTGCTTTTTCTTTTAATTTTAAAATTTCTCTAATGACTGGGACAAAAAAATTAAACATTTAGTATTATGTCCCTGACATATCTGATATCTGACATTTCAAGAAAAGAATCATAAACTTTTGCAATTTTCCAAAAAACGCAATTATTTTGTACAATGAATTCAAAAGAATGCAGAATTTTTTCAGAGCATCTCACGTCTTTAAAAATAAAGATAAAATCTAGACTTTTGGTGATGGCTGATTTCTGATTCTTCGAGACCCTTGCCATAAAAGCTGTATGATAGAGGAATCGATTTGAATTTCATTTTCAATTTCAAAAAAACTTTTTTTGAATTATAATAATTCAAATTTGTGTATTTTTGAAAATGCAATTAATTTTACAATCATTTGTTCGATTGATCAAAAAAATGTTCGTATAAAATTGTTGTGTTATTTAAATTTAGATTGAACTTTTTATTTAAAATTTTTTTTATCCAATTTCGTAAATGAACTTTTTGTAAATTTTCAATTGATTCAAAAATTTCTAACCTCAATAATCAACCGATTCAAAAAATCGAGCACATCCAGCTTACATATCACAGAAAAACCAAAAAAAATGATACTTGACAAAAAAGAGGTTAGAAGCTGATATCTTACCAAGGTCCTTGTATTTTTGTACTCTCTCGCGTTGAAGACCCGATTCTTTTTCGTACGAGATTTTTTCCTTGGCGAGACGCTTTACAACACCAGTTTTTATTTTAAGCGTACGAAGACGCGGATCAGACATTTTTCTATTAATGAAAACCCCTTAAATATTGTTAATTCTCGTAATAAAAGTATCTTAGCTTTTGTGTGCGATGAGGATAAATTACTTTTTTCCTTATAAGGTTAGATGAATTGAAAAAAAAACCTGCATGGATTCTTGTCTAGAAGTCTCCACGATTCTTGCGAAGCACGCTTTTATCAAGTTTCGAGGTTATGTTTCGTCTTTCCTTTTATCATTATCATTATTCATTACTGTCTTTTTTTATTTTGACGTCTATCGAGATACCGTGGTCGAGATAATGTATCGATACATCGTTTCTAAAACCTTAAGGGCCGTTTTCTCCGATGCGGTTTAAACTCAGTTCAATTTTTTTGATATAGTTTTGACCTAGGATGAACTGAGTTTAAACTCCGATTAACGTTGGAGAAAACGGGCGTAAGAGAGATGGGGGGTGGAGGCAAAAATAAAAAATCGTTTCCAGCAAACGCACCGCCCGTCAATAACGCTTGAATGATGTGCGGGAAAAGGATGATAGACCACGTATAAAATTCTGTGAAATGGGGGAGGTATATATATAGTTAGACGCTTTAATTCGGAGCAGCTGCCTAATGCTGTGATTGCTGCCTCATCATGCAGTAAAGGCTATTCTCCAAAGCCGGTGCCACAGCTACACAAGAAAGAAATCGTCTCAAACCCAAAAGATTAAACGAGTTACTTTTTTTAGCGAGTCGTCCTGAAAAAGAATGGTTTTAGTTTAAGATTTTAAATATCAGTTGAAACGTCTAATTTGCTGAATAACATATTTTTTTTATCACAAGAAATCGTTATTTTCTATTGGTGCTAATGTATTAAGTCGGAGTAATGGCAGATGGCAGATTATATATAATAATAAACTTGTAAAACTCTTATTTAAAAAGTATTCGATACTGCGTACTATCGATACTTCGCGGTCGATCCTTCTTAGGTATTGGCATAAGATTTCGATGCTGCGTATGGAATACCAAATGAGTACTCGGTATCGATACCCAAAGTCGATACTTCGAATCCTAGCCGTTCTACCCCCACTACTCTCCCGCTTTCACGCGCTCGTCCGTTTTCAGTCATGTTTACAAGTATTTTTCACCTGTTTCGCAGCATTTTAACGCAAAATTAAAATAGACCTTTTGTAGTATAATCCTTCTACTTTCAAAATCTGTTTGGAAAATTGAAATCGGACTATCTCCAGAGTATCCAGGTACGCTGCAAGTTAGTGCATTAAAAAATTCAAATTGCAATTATGCAAAATCTAATTATCCAATAGCGCCTGGGTTGTGCACCCATAAAGTACCCATCAATATATACTACCTCACGGAGAGCCTGCACTACAAATTGAAAAATGGTGGAGTTATGCATATTTGAAAAAACTCTGATTTTTCCGGTTTTTCCGGATTTCTCCGTTAATAATAATCCAATCGAGTCGTTCCAGCGTTCATTTTGTTCGTATTTTCATTCTCTACAATTCGTCTTTTCGGAGCATCCAGATTGCTTCATTAGTTTTCATTCTACAAGCGAAAAATGAAAAAACACGATTTTTTGCAGTTTTTTGTTTATAAAAAATTAATAATAAATGATAGTTGTGAATAGGAAACATGGCAGAATATAACTACGGGCTGTCTTTCGTGTAATGGCACGATCGGTATCCTCGTACTATTTTTGTCACAAAATCACTCTTTTTCTGCTCTATTGCTTGGTCTAATATATAGTTCAAGAATTTTTCTTTTTGTGAAGGTTGTTCTTTGTCGAACTGAAGCGTTTGGTTTAAATCGTTTTCAGGAAGTCTATCGAGTATTACTGGCCGTCGGTATAATCGAACGCTGTATATCGACGGTTGCCACAACGACTCAGCGAGGAACGGCGTTCAGTAGTTCAGTGTAATGCAGTTTAACTGGCAGTCTCGTTCGCTACAAGCGTTTCGAAGTCGGGAGTTGGGAGGTGCACAGCAAGAAAGTAGCCACACATAAATATTCAGTGAATTAAAAATTGTATCTTTTTAACTCGTAAACACAATGAATCTGTCAAGAAACGTGTCTAAACGTTCAAACGATGGAATTACGATTCAAGAAGAAACCTTCCCAGCCGCGGAAAAGATCCTCTCAGACATTGAGAATGTCATGAAGAAGGACCTCGAACTGTGAGTTTTTGTTTTTTTATAAATTGCGTGGATATTTTAGTTCACAAAAAAGTAAAATCAAAATTAAACATTTTATTCTTTTTTTTACGTACAATTGATTAATAATCCTGATGCGGCTTTTTGAAGTTTGTTATTATTACTCCGATTCAGGTAGTAATAATAATGGAAAAATTGTGCATAGATATTGGTTATATACAGTCGAGTATATAATTAAACTTTTGGCTGTGTACGAATTAGCATCGCCTATTTTGAACTTTCGAGTACATGCCTATAAACATTTTTGTTTAATACTTGCCACTTCTTTTCTCATTTTTCTCGATCAAGAGATTTGAGCCTGGTGGCAAAACGAAAAAAAAAATGTTGACAATTTCAATGATTTTAAATCAATTGATAACAATTTTTAATTTTCGAAAATTACTCATTATGAATTACAATTGTATATTTCAACTCGACATATTAGTTTCAACAAATTAAAAGATTTGGATCAGAAATATAAACTTTTTTCAAAATTGAAGGATTTTAACCAGAGACAAACTTCAAAATTGGAAGACTTAAACCAGAGATAAATGTTCAAAAAGAACAGGTGAAATTTAACAGCCTGTTCATAGCCCAAAGAAATGATTTGAAGTTTTTATTGCCCAATAGCAACAAAATTTGTTTTTCCTTACTTTTGCTCAAAATATTGTCACAGATTGAAGCCACGAATGTGTCAAGTGTTGGGTCGTTTTTAAGATCCTACATAATAAATTGGCTAAATTTGTTGATAATCTGAAAATTAGAAATTTGTAAGTGAATAAACTTGCAAAACTTGCAATGATGCAAGCTTCAGTATTATTCCAAATGGTGAAAACACAGTTGTACAGGCTAAAGCGTTAATATAAAAGATTTGGATCAATATGAATTAAATTTCCATGTAAAACTTCATAACGGAGATGAGAGAAAAGGGCTAAAAATAGGGATCAGCAATGGAAAAAAAAATGCAAAGAATATACAAAGTAAACGAAACATACTTTTAGTAAATTACAGAAAATCAATTTGATGATGATTTTACAAATATCATGAGATTCATCAAAACAATGTGAAAAATTAAGTTATGAAATGAAAAAGTACCGTTAGTGGCGCTAATGTCGCCATAGATGGTCGTTAAAAATTGAAATATCAACTTTTGTAATTGGCCAGCTGCCAGAAAAGAAAAAAGTAGCAAGCTCTCATTCGTATTTAAATACAATTGAGTTTGTACATAAGTGAAATTTATTTATTGATTTCCAGCAAGAGTTTCGAGATAATTCCAGTCCAAGACAACGAGAACAAATCTCCGGTTTATCACGAGGAGCATTCACTGGGTCTGGCCTCGTGGTGTGTACAACCGTTGTATTGTTACGCGTATGGTCGCCTTATTGATTTGAAGAGAAGCGAATATCGTCGGGCGGAACCGAGTACGATATCGAGATGGTTGATGGGTGCGTTGTTGCTGAATCCGGATGTTTCGACCTTTTGGAATATGAGACGAGAGCTCGTGAGGACAGGGCGTCTGGAGGGTTTGCGGGAATTGCGATTTGCCGCATTGGTATTATACTACAAAGCTAAATGTTTCGAAGCGTTTGCGTATCGAAGGTGGTTGTTGCAGCATCTTTTGGGTGGTGGTAAAGCCACCAGCGAGGAGACGAGGGAATTGTTGAGCAATGAAATTCAACTTGCTGGAATATCAGCCGATCGGTACGCCAATAATTATCACGCCTGGAGTCATCGGGAATACGTAATGACTTATGCTGAAAAAAATTTGCCCGAATTTTATGCCAGCCTGCTTAAGAGCGAATGGGTAAGTTCGAGCAAATGGTGCAGTCGTCACGTTTCTGATCACAGCGGTCTGGCGTATAGGCAATTTTTGCTCAAGCGTTTGCTCTACGAGAAAACAACACCAGGCACAAACTCGTGCGACGAGCTCGAGCAACGCCGTGGCTTTGTGGAACGCTTTATCACTCCGCATCTTACGAACGAGGAAATCGCTTCCCTCCACACGACGGATAACGAAGCTTGGAGATTTTTGAATCTTTTGCACAGCTTCAAACTCGTCCCTAGGCGTCCAGAGCTCGACTACGATCAAGTACTGGTCGCACTCTCCTACTGGGCCGAAGACTGTAAGAACAACGAGAATGATATTCTCTCCTATCCCGGGCACGAGGCTCTCTGGTATCATCGCCGGTTTCTTGGCCACGCTCTAACCTGCCTCGAAAACTCATACGCCCGACACTCACCCTACGAATATTTTACGATTCATCGACCGAGCCGAGAATCTCCTCCCTCCGAAGTTTTGGTCACACAATCCGAGGATAAAGACACTCCGAGGACAGGACTACTGGGCCTTGCTTTCAATCAGGATAATGAGAGGATTTTCAAAATCGCTAAGAACTCCAAAAATTCTATGCAAATTAATTTCGGAGAGAAATTCCTCAAATACATTGCAGAATTTTGCTCTGAAACAACGAAACTGGAGGAAAGGTGAAATCGATTAGGAATTATTCTTTAGATACTAAAATTGTATTTTTTTAATAATAAATCGAAAGAATTTTCGCTCAGCATCCAACATTTTTGAGGATCATTTTTTTCTTTTTTTCCCCCGTTTATCTCGCTACAGCTGTTGTAGTTCGCTTTATAATTTTAGGCAACTATGACTTGCACGTAAAATGGGCACATCATTTTGTACAGTAAATTCGTAGCAGATGACACTGACACCAATGTATTTTATCGACGAGTTTTTAAATGTTTCACAATCGCTCATGAGAACTTACATATTTTTGGACTATTAGGTGCTTTCGATTACCTTCAACTTCATTAAAGTAGTTCATTTTTTTTTGTATTCAATTCTGGGAATATATGAGGATATTACTATGTAATTAGCTGCCAAATTTTGAAAGGATTCGCCGTTCCGAATTTGAAACATTTTCTAAAAAATATTTTTTTTTAGAAATCTACTTGAAATTTAGAGATTTACTTGAAAGTTTGCTTACATACATTTGTGGGGTCGCTGATTACGAATCTGAACTAAAAATTCTAATATAAGCGAACGTTTTCAATCAATACTATTGTTAGTTTGGATTTCGTACAGAAACGATTGGATCTTTCTTTTTTTTAACAAAAACCATAGAACGGAAAATTTTGAAAAAATTCTGAACAATTTTGTGAAATGTATTAAGGTTAAAAAAAAATTGTCATCGCGATTTTCATAGTAGATTAGTAGAAAATGCATTTTTTCATGAACAAGTACGAATTTCGACTATTTGTTTATACATGATATTTATGCAATTAACAAATAATGAATGTACATACTCACGGATCATGTATAAACGGAACATCTGGGATTTGTTGCGGCGAAAGTAGTTCAATCAATTAAAACACTGCAAAAAAAGGTGGGACCACGTATGTCCAACCATGACTCAAAGAATTAAAGGGAACGGTTGAAAATTTCAAATTTCTCGCCACAGCTTCGAAACTTTGCTACAGATTTTTTTTAGAAAATTTTGATTGCAGAGAAACAAGCTTGTCAAAAAAAAACTAGGATTTTGACCGTTTAATTTCGAAGATACAGCGATAGAAAGTAAAAGTGACTATTAAGAAATGTAGTGAACGTTATAGTTCTAAAACTCTAAACTTTCTATTAGGCGTTTTTTTCCATTTTAATAGGTTTTTACAATCTTTTAAGATATAACGAGTAACATTATTAGGATGTTCCGTAAGTTTTCCGGGCTTTCATACATTGACCGGAGTGTTAACTTTTCAACATGTCTGTAGCGAGACAACTACCTTAATTAAAGCTTGGAAAATTTGGAACGATGCTTGCAGTTTATCATTGTGGGTGCTGTTATTATCAGTTTTCTGTTCAAAATTTTCTCAAGCGTTTTGCAAATTTTTCTAATTTTTGCTAATTTTAATTG
The DNA here is from genome assembly GCA_963989365.1 of Rhimphoctona megacephalus. Classification (NCBI taxonomy): domain Eukaryota; kingdom Metazoa; phylum Arthropoda; class Insecta; order Hymenoptera; family Ichneumonidae; genus Rhimphoctona; species Rhimphoctona megacephalus. Next base: position 17,037,456 of record OZ022420.1, on the reverse strand, counting down.
CTGTGAATTCATTATTTTCGCTCAAGAAATTTCTAGAATTCATCAATCCGGAAGGTTTCGTGATTTTCCGGAAAATTGATTTATTTTTGAAAAAAATATTAGACGAATTCCTCGAATTCATGGAATATATTCTCAAATAGTTTAGATTTTTTTTATAAAATTTTTTCTCTTTTAGGTTTTGGAGTAACTTTTTAAATGAAATAAAATACCCCGTATTACACAAGAAATTTTAATTCATTTTCATGAAAATTTGCATTCTGCTCAATAAAAATCATAAAATTTTCGGGATGTCACCTCACTGTAATTTTTCAGTTTCAATTCTCTCCGTGCAAAAAATTACTTGAGATTTTGCAGTATAATCTGCAGTGTTCTTAAATTTTTCACTGCATTCTGTCTTTCTGCAAATTTGTAATTTCCGAATGTAGATCTTAAATTATATTAACCATCACAGGTCAACGTTTTTTCGGTCCCCAATTCCGGCCAACGTGGACATCTGTGTCCGACGTATTTTTCGTCCTATCAACGGGTTATATCTAGTTGTGTTCGGGAAAATTAAGGGATTTTCATGATTTTTTTTAGCCATGTTAACATCATTTTATTAAAATACACTATACAGTATCAATTACTTTTTTTTTTTTATTTTGAGGTACTTACATAAATTTTTTTATGAAAAAATTTTCACTACTGGGGAAAATATGGTCGTTGTCCTAAAACACCTTTTTTTGAACATCACTCGCGGTGAGCATGATATCTCTGGAACGGCTCATATGAAATAAAAAAACCAAAAAGATTTTGTTAGTATAATACTATACGCTCTTCGTGAACGAAGGGTTTAGCGAAATTTTGATTTTTAAAAAAATGTCGATTTTTCTGAAAAGTTCGATTTTTGAGGTTCCAAAAATTGGGTTTTTTGACCCAAAAAAATATAAATTTTGATCCAAATGAAAATTCCTTCATTCACGAACAAGCCATTATAATTAGAAACAAGCTCATGAAAGATTCAAATCGATCAGCTAAATTGCTTTCGAGAAATCGTACTCACCGTAACAGCACTTTTTAAAAAACGATTAAGGGGAGAAAGTCATGGAAACGTACGTTTATTCAAGATTTTTTTATAAAAAAATGGAATAGTTTATTGAATTAACATTTTTTGAGATTTTTCCGAACTTGTTACGGTTTTATATTTAGTTGTTTGGATTGAAAAAATGGATTTTTTTTTTTTCATTTTCTCAAAGTACATCACCGTAAGAACATTTTCCCAAAATATTATAAGGATCTGAGCACTAGAACAAATATATTTACGCGCACTACCTGAGAGAGAGAAAAAATAAAAAAATTAGGACCAGCATTTATAAAAATACAAAAATAAGTGATTTTTTTTCAAAATGGTTCTAAATTTTTAATTTTTTTTCTCTTCGTCATGCAAAGCGTATTACTGTATTTTAGCAACAAAAATTTGATTTTTTTATTTTAGTTGAGATTTGAGACCTCTAGGCTGCACGGCGTAAATATGAGGTGCCGACTTCCAGCAGCTGTGACGCCGCCATTTTGAAATATTTTAGTCTAAAAAAATGTGTCAATATACCTTACATCGTATATTTTGAGATATGTTTTATGTTAATTCAATAAACTATTCCATTTCTTTATAAAAAAATCTTGAAAAAACGTACGTTTACATGACTTTCCCCCCTTAAAGTCGTCGATCGCTGCGTTCGGAGAATCGCACTCTCAGGTAGCGAACGTAAATATATTTGTTCTATTGCTCAGATCCTTATTATATTTTGGGACAACGTTCTTACGATGATGTACTTTGAGAAAATGCAAAAAAAATCCATTTTTTTAATCCAAACAACTAGATATAACCCCGTAACAAGTTCGGAAAAATGTCAAAAAATTCACATAATTAGTTGGTTTCATGCACTAAAACATTACGCTTAAATATTTTGAAAATTAGGACAAATGCCGACTAGGATGGGACGATAAGTTCCACAGTAATCATAGAAATTCAAATAGGCCTAGACACGAATGACCCAGGGTGAGGGTTAAGTAAGATTATTATAATTATAATTGTTCCTTTGAGCGATTTCCACGTGTTTCAGGATATTTTGAAGATTTTTCAAAACCACTCGATTTTCGATAAAGATCGAAACAGATTTTCAGTTTTCCGGTTTCACAGTTTTTTTTTTCATGCGAAATGCTGTAAGTGGCACTGTTGTTGTCTTCGTTCGAAGCGACATCTACACGATTATTGTCAAGCTAAAACGTATATTGGGTTGTTTACAGATTCTCTGGATCGTCGAACCAATTTTTTCAATAATAGATTTCGAGTAAGATTCTTCTTTCACTAGATTTTGGTGGTAACGACCTTCCACAAACCTTGTCACGAGAATTGAGGTCAGCTGATAATTTATTATATTTACACAAGCATCACTTATTCTATCGTATTCAAAATCCATATAGCATTGCCGATGAATGAATGGAGAAAAGTATAAGCGCGTTTAGGGATTATTTTTAGAACGTCGTGACTATTTTGCGATATAACCTTTCGCGCATATATAATTTAGTAATTTGCCAAAGTGTCCATCGAGATATGACGCGTTTTGTTATAACGTTCATTTGGCTCTGGCACACGAAACTAATGCAAACGTGGCACAAAAATAAACTTTCGTGTTTTCGACTTCACGCACAGTGTTGCAGGAGATAGTCGAGAGCTTGACGCGTTCTTTTCTCGTTAGAGGGATCTTCAAAGGTCCGTTCAGCACGTTCTATCTTCATTTCACGCAAATCAGTGAAAAAGAAAATAAATATTTAATATTAAATTTGTAATTGGATGAAACATCTCGTCTTCGCTTGATTTGCGATCCAACAGTAAATAAAAACAGTTTTTTTTCGAAGTATATTGGCATTAGAATTAATAACCGTTGTGACACTAGTGGATGAAAATAAATCAAGACTTGGTCATATACTTATTTACGATAGCAGTCACACGCGATTTGTGGCGCCATCCGGTGGTTTCAGAAATTATTTAAATCATCGTGCTAGTGCGGTATTTGTATTTAATTGAAGTTCTACGTCTACTTTATCAATGAAACCGGTAATTTGCTAAACCGGTATTTACACATAATTTCTTTAAATACGTACTTGCGCGTCATTCATTTTAAAATAAAATGTGATTTTAAAAAATGTGTTAATCATGATTACACCGAGTGATAATTTGAACGGGTTATCAACGCCGGGAAATATTTCCCGATGTAAAAGCCTCAATTTAACCGTATCAAAATTTAATAGCGGTAAGAAATTTCAACAATTATAAAGATAATTACACTACAACCTTGATTCTTCGAACATCAGCGAGACCGACTTTGCTTCGCATTTGTAAATACACTACAACCTTGATTCTTCGAACAGCGGCGGGACCCACTCCACATCGCACTTGTAAATATTTTTGTAAGTTGCGCACACTTCGTCTTTCCGTTCTGTGCACCAGACGAATGGCCGATTGGATCGCGCGCTTCCCCTACCAAGCGCAGGCCGATCGATACGGGTCGCATAATGGGGAATACTGCGTGAATCGAGATTCGATAAATCGAGATTGTAGTGTATTTTATTCCTCAAGAGATCCTCTATGAATTCATCGCGTAGATTTTTTTCTAAACTTGTTAATATGAAAATTACAGCAATTAGTTTATGAACACATTTTAAACAATTGGCTGCAACAGTAAAACGATGAAACTCAGAAAAAAATCCACACGGTAAATTCGTAGAAGATCTCTTGAGGAACAAAATAAAATGTGGTGCATTAAAATCGGTTGAAAAATACGGATTATTCTTTGAAAAATCTCGATGAAAATATGACATTACGGAATTTTGCATTTATCGGTTGAAGGTTTTGCAAATCTATTGTTATTAATATTTTTTAAGGTTAATTAGACACGTTGTAATACAAATCAACCGTCAAATCATTTAATTAGTGCATTAAACTGTGCATAAATGTATTTTGAAAATTTAGCACTCTTTTGACTAGTCTGCATTAGCTATTTTACTTTAATAACGTATAGAATGATGTGCGATAAATTTAATTTCATGGAAGGTGAGTTGACGAAAAACTCATTTAAAAACTGAAGAATTCAAAAAAACGAGAAAAACCTCATTTTTTCGACATTCATCAAGGATTCATCCATAAATCGATCCCGCCTATGAGTTCTATTTAATCACTAAAATTTAAAGGTAGATAATAGAATGAGTCATACGCATGCGTTATATGCGCGATGGATATAAAAATTGAAAACTTTGGTACTAATTATCTTACTTGCTGTCTCGAATGGTGAAGATTTCAAAAAAATTCAACAAGTTGATTTTTTTCATTATGCTATTTAAAATTATAATATACTATTTTAATTATGTTTAAACAAATACGTGTTTTGAAAACGACTTTCAAATAAATTTATTTATTAATTAATTTCAAATCCGAAATTAATTGAGCGAGATTATTTCGTTCATGGTCGAAAAATAACTATAATATGTGCAGGTGAAACAATAATAGAGTATAGATAAAGTATTCATTATCACGGTCTTATATAGATAGCATTACTATGAATCAATGTCGTGGACAAGCGACCGTCTGGCCACCGTCTACGAATCTAAATCCGTTACAAATCTGTTTCTCATCACTTCGCGAAAAATTCTTTCTCCCTCTCGCTTTTTCTCTTTCTTTCCTTCTTACATGCTAAATCGAGCAGCGCCGACCTTGAGGTCAATTGTAGACAACTAATTGGAACTGATGAACCGTTTAACGGTTAAAAAATTACTCGACCCATACACGTCAGCATCGGAATTCGAATTTTTTCGAATTTAAATGTACAACACCGCGAGATGGCGCGGTGTTGTACTTTTTCATATATGCATTCGTACCCTGCAGCAAATAATTAAAAAATTGAATGTAAATAAATAAAATACATAAAAATCTCAGAGAGAGCGGTTGGTCTAGTGGATAAGGGCTCGGGCTCGCACACCGTGGGTCCCGGGTTCAAATCCCGACCAAAAACACCAATGTAAAAGTGAGATTTTTTTCACGTGTTTCCACTGGAATCCCGGGTGGTTTGGACTCCACCTTTATAAAAATCATGTCCAGACCTCGCTGTGATGCCTGAGCGGTCGGTATACGGCTCCGGGTGCCTCCGTGGACGGTTCTCATCGTGCGGGGATGGTTGGCCCCCTAGCCGTGTACTGGCTAGCTAGCAGCTCATTGCATTACAGCTGAGGAGGTCCTTTCTTAAGCGCCCTCTGGTAGCTGTGCTTGAGCATGCTCGCATTGCTACCCGTGGAAATTAAGTAGGTACCGGCTGTATCGGCAAGGTTTTCTGCAGTTTCTCTTCGCCCTCGGCAAATGCGATACAGTTGGGGATAAGTCGGCTGCAGCCGTACAGGAGGGTGTCTTTGGAAAGGGGGGGGGGGGGCAAGCTAAAAAGGGGAGAACCCTGGGCAATGGCAAATGCAATAAAAAAAATAAAAAAATAAAAAAACATGAAAATTTCTGGTAAGAAATGCCGGAACGATTGAATCGCAAATTTTTTTCTTTTACCAATGTATTCTGAATGCTGCATTTCCTGATTCGGGTGCGCGAACGTTTGCCAAAAAAGTAGAGACATAAACGACCGAGTCTGCCAGTGTATACACCACAATGTATACGCTACGCCGCAATCTTTTTTTTTGCTTTATATTTTATTCGACAGCCTCAGTGGCCAGTTCCTAATATCAAATGTTAACACAGTCAAACTTGGCTCTTCTTCTGTACCGCAGTCTTCCTCATTTATTATCTAAAATTCCTTGCTGTATCATAAATATAAAAATACTTGATTTTTTACCGGGAGTACAAATCATCGTATAAAATATGGCTCTTCGAATCATTCAGATTCAAGGTAAATAATGAAAAATAGCAAAAATAACAATAAAAGTAATTATTATTATTCTTTATAGTAATTATTATACTTTTATTCAACTTATAATCAGTCATCAAATTTAATTTGTTATAATTATTGAATATTTATTATTTTTTTTATAGTAATCGTTGTTATTTTTGAACGAAACGTTTTATACAATATCTTCAGCATAAATGTATGAAAATTAATTTTTTAAACAAAATAATGCGTTCTAACTGTGCACATGGTTACTCGTTCATTATTTTTCTTATTCAGAGAGTTTTTTCGCAAAAAATTAAAAAGAATAAAACGATTTTCATTGATATCAAGAAGGAACATATAATCAATCTAATTATTTGTTGTTTCGCGTAACACCCGTGTTTGACCATCGCTTCGGCTTACGGATATGCAAGAAAAAAAAGCTCCGTCGATACACACGTAAGGTGTGACGCAATAAGGAGTTTTAAACGAATTACCTATACGCGACATTGAGCTCGAGAGAGAAAATAGTGTTTGTGTATCTTAGCGCATGTTTTTTTTTCTGTTTTTCAATTTGTTGCAACCTAGAATGTGCTCGAACTAACAGTCATTCAAGCTCGTCCGCTCGACATCGACACCGAAGTGTTTTTCTATTTGTGTTTTTTTTCCTTTCGCGGTCTAGCAAATTTTTTAAATTGTTGACCTACGACTGTGATCGAACTACGCTATATATTTTATCACGTGACCAATGCGGAGATTTAAACACGCGAGATTACCATCCTGGGATGGACATATTCGAAGAAATGGTACTTTTTTTTGACCAAATAAAAATTTACAAAAATAAATCTTTTGAAAAAAGAAAGGAAAAACGTTACAAAAGGGAAAATTATAAAAGTAGCCAAGTGCGAGTTTCATGAGTCCAGATTCATATGAAAATTAAACAATAAATTTAGCTTGAAGAACTAATTAGAAAAATAATTAAATAATTAGAGAAAGAGCCGAACACTAAAAAGTCGAATACATGCACTGAAAAAAAGAAATAGTGTTGAGAACGGAGGGGTATTTGGCTCAACTACACCCTGAGGTTGGATACGGCGAAACCAATGGCGTAGTTGACGCAACCTCCGCGCGTAGTTGAAGGTATTTCGTTGAGCCAAATACGCCCGTAATTTGAGGCAAAACTTTAAATATTCGATAAAACCAAAACATTTATTGAATAAAATTCAATGAATATTTGAAATAGTATAATCGCATTGTTCGGGAAATAGGAAAAAGTATTTCAGTCAATTGTATCAAGCATGGTTGGATTAAACGAATTGCATTGTGTAATCAAAACGTACAATGATTGTACCGAATAATTATGGTTTTGAAATGACTATAAGAAATATTTGAATTTTTTATTGATACACACATTTTTTGTTTGATATTTTTGATTGTATATTTTACGATTTTTTCAATAGTAAATACGATTGATCGATTTTTTAAGTCATCCTCTTCTCTCTCTCTTTCTCTCTGTCGTAAGAGCGCCTATCCTGACATAATTAGGTTGCAACCTTTTTATATCAGCGTACTTTAATTGTACGATAAGCCTTATATTTTTCCCTCGTCTCGTAAAACAAGGTTTTGGCTTAACTCGGCGATTATTGGTCGGAGTCATCGTTATTAGTTATTTAACGATCCAATGCCGGAGCCTTATGGGCACACGGGCGGTGCGACGCTTACGCGAGAGCATTCCGCCCGTGGCCCTCTAGCGGATTTCTGCCAGACCAGAAATCCAGCCAGGGAATAAGGCCGGTTACAATATATATAATTCGTGTTAAGCAAAACTTATGGTTTGCACAACGAAATTTTAGTAGCTTTAGCAAAAGGTTTATTTGTTCGAATATTAACGAAAGTTTTTATCCAAATTACTGCTAGGTAATTAGCTTAGTCATAAATTATATTCCGTTGATCTATGGTGTCATTAAATTCAATTCACGTGAAGAAGTTTATTCGATGCTATTATTTTATTAAGTCACGGACAAACCATATACACACTGAGAAAAGAAATTTGTTGAATGAACAAAATTTTTGTTGAATCAACAAATTGTGGCGAACAAAATGAAATTCATTAACTCAACAAAAATTTGGTTGATTCAACCACTTAACACGCTGTTTTAAATGAATATTGCTTACTACGACGAAAATATTGTTGTTGAATCAACAAAAATTTTGTTGAATTAACAAATTTCATTTTGTTCGCCACAATTTGTTGATTCAACAAAATGTTTGTTGAAACAACAATTTTTTTTCTCAGTGCAGCTGAACCTCCGTCTGATTATTTCAAGTTCAATCGATTCTGCGTCTCAAGTTTTATTTCTTTTTTCAATATAACCATTTATTGCGGTTGTATCACATGAAATACACTCGATTCAAATAAATTAAAATTTAGCGGCAAAATCGTGGCGTAGTTGTCTCAATGACATGACTTTCAATGGATCAACCACCGGGTGATTAGCTGAACGTAATATGACTATTGGCGCAACGAGAATCGTCCAACCTCATCGCGTAGTTGGCAATTCTTTAATTTTTTTTCAGTGTAGTACCGTAAAATATGTACATATTTTTTTCTTGTGGCATTTCTCAATTCTTCTGGTACATTAGATGTATTTGCACACTAAATTTGAAATCAATTTGTCTCTTTATCTTGAATTCTCACTGCCATCAATATATCAATCTTGATAACCTTAAGAATTAAGAAACTGTGACACAGTCATGTACACGACAAAACATCTCTATAACATAAACTCTGTTCAGCATCTAAAGAAGAGATTATTTAAAGAAGAAAATTGTAATGAAAAATGAAAACAACGTAATAAAACAATATTAAAATTACAAATAATATTAGAAAAATTGAAGTATTCATAAGCATAAAATAATAACAACAAAAACAACAGCAAAAGCTATAATAAGAAGAATTACGTTAATAAAAATAAATCTTCAATACTTGAATAAATAAATTCAGTATTTTTATTACTACAAAATGATAGTGCAGCTAAACATTCTTTCTCAAAGTCGAAAAAATGTAACAAAAAAATGTAAAAAAATTACAGATGAAGAATTAGGGGGTGAATTACGTCGTACGGGTTCGCTGAGATTATCTCGTAGCTCGGAGAGTTCAGCGGATCGAATAAATCGTAAGGATGGATATGAGATTAGGCTCGGAAGGAACGAGGCTGACAGTAGAAATCTGCTCACTGTACCGGATGATAACACGAGATCGAAGCAACAGCAGCAGCAAGAACAAAAGGATACGACAGCATCGACCGTTAGTCTCGTCGTTCCTGAGGCCGGAGGATCCCCATCCCGTCGGCCTGCCAGACCGGCGAGACACTCTGCACCTGCGACTGCCGCACCTGCGCCTGAATATCTCGCACGTAGTCTTCTTCAGCTCGGATGTCCGGTCGTATCGATGCCAAAGTAAGTCTAAATAAAAACAACAACATTTTTATACTCATCAACAACATTTTTTTATTTATCATTTTTTAACTATCGTTTTTCATACAATCGTAAATAATACTTCTGTTAAAAAAGTGCATTAAGCCTGATGGAAAAAAATGTTACACCCCAAAATGAAAAAATAAAATAAAATAAATCACCTCATTTATTAATATTAAGAATTGTTTTTATGCTGCTAATTTTCAAATTAACTTCCGTGTTTGTAGACAATTAAATTTGTTCAGTGTTTGTAATATAACAATAACAAAAATTTAATAATTATCGGACGAAAATATTATATTCTTCACGGCGATTTTTAGTCATTTACATTTCGTTACATTAAGTTAGAAAAAAAAATATATTTTGATATCACTCTGGCTGAATCAATTTTTTTGTATCGTCAGCGATATTTTTGTGGGAGACTCGTAAATTTTTTTTTCAATTATGCCCGCATTACGAGCATCATCCCAATCTCATCCCTCCGACACTTGAATTAAGGATGATTTATGCCGGGTAATATACTCGATCGTTGCATCTTATATTTCATCCGGAGATCACGTGGTTTGCGGTTGTGAAATTATCATGTACGAGATATTTGTCGTTGTCACATTTCATAAGTGTTTTTTATTTAAAAAATAAATAAGAGCGATCGGTGATTCACCGTATGCATTCTGAGATTGCGGATCTCCCGATTATTCAGTTACGACCCACGTACAAACGACACAGCAAACGACAAAACAAAAATTGGAGAAATCGGAGAAATCGTGCCGAAATTTACTCACAATTCTCTTATAAGTCACTATTATTTTATTTATTATCACTTTTAGTATTATTATTATTAATATTGCACATGAAAAGTAAATCGCAACTTCAACGAACTAAAAAAGAAGTTAATTAAAACAAACATAAATAAAGTAAAAATTAATAAACAAATGTAAATATAAAATTAGTTGAATACAAATAATTATCATTGGATTTAATTAATTAAAAGCTTCAATTATTTCTTTCAATATTTTTGATAATATCAACAATTGTAACTTATGAATAATTCGATAATAAATCAATGGATTAGAGAGTTAAATCTACATTGAAAAAAATTCGAATGACATTCACCAAGTTTTAATCAAATTCCCGAACCCAATACAAGCTGTTTGAAGTAATATCTTGCGTGAAAGCATGTGAAGAAATGTTTCGAATTAACCGAATTAATGAACGCAACAAATATTTTTTTTTTAGATAAAAAAATCCACAACAATTTTAACTAGAAAACATTTATTTTTATTTATAACCAGGTGAGCATTTTATTCCAACAAAATTTTGGTGATTAACGATTTACCAAAAATTGATGAAAATTCAGTTCTTTTTGAGAAGTTCGGAAAATTGATTAATAAAACTGACAAAATATTTTCAACAAATAATCATTCGGATAAAAAATTTGTTTGACAAATAGTAAAACGATTTATTTTTCGCTCATTGTAATAATTTTCAAAAATATTTTCAAACGTTATAAGATTTTTCCAAAATTAATTAATTATTAAAATTGTTGCATTTGAATTTCAGGCGATGGAAAAGAAAATCGCTTGATGAATAACAGGAGTAGCTTGTTTGGTTGAAGTATAAATAATTATTCAGCATTGTTATTATCGAAAATCAATAATCGTGGCATTTCAAGCCAGATGAATTTGTTTGAAATATTTATCGAATAGCCCAGTATCGAAATTTTGATCGAGAAAATATTTCGCTAGGCTATAGTGTGAAAGATCTAAAAAAAAAAAATAAAAAAATAAGAGAGAACCAATTAAAATCAGCTGCTTCGTCGCCCATGTGTTTCGACTTGTTGTGTTTGTGGGAGGGTGCTGGACGTGTATCTCACCGGAGGGGGGATCACATCGATATAACCAAGAGTAATATTCGGTCAATAGGTGAAGCGAGAAGCGCAGTCGCAAATTTGGTGATGAGCGTGCGTTGAGAACGCTCCTTGAATCGGCGACTATATTCTTCGACTGTTTTGTTCAGTATCGGTGTGTATCCGACGTAGCAAAAGTGTGTATTATAAATATGTGTGTGTGGGTGTATCGATGTAGGGATTTGGTGCGCGAGAGAAGCGTTGCGACGGGATTGTAGGCGGAGTTGAAAGTGCGCGCGAGCATCAGCGTCAACATCAGCATCAACGCAAAAGAGGGCCATGTAGAAGAGCATATACGAGAAAAGCCCCTAGCATCGAGTGAATCCAGTGCACTGACGGACGCATCGGATCGCGCTCACGAACGCACGCACACCGCATTGCCGTATTTTATCTCTATCCTCATCCCCCATAACATTACACTCTCATTAACACTTAAATAATAGAAAAAAGAGGAAAGAAAAATCAAATCGAACGAAGGAAGAATCGACGAAGGAGTCGTATTTATTTAAACATTTTTTGTTTGTTCGAATAACAGTGAGGTAGGAAATAAAACATAGCTGCACGCTTCCGGAAGCGAAACTTCGGACGTCGAAATAACGGGATTGAAGAAACAAACGTAAATACAGACACGAGATTCTATTATTCATATTTCATATTTTTTTTTTTTTTTTTTCAAATTGGGTTTTGATTCGATAGAGGAAGGGGAACAAATGTCATCGGGAAGTGGAACGTTTATTTTTTTCAAAGGGTGGCTCCAACTTCTTCGGCATATGGATTAAAGAGAATCAACGATAACAATTTTATTGTCATTGTTTTATTTGTTTTTCATCCTTTATTATTCGTCTCTAGTCAATTATAAACGTTGGGAGCCCGTGAAGATTATCCAATTGACCTGTCGTCCTCGTCCTCGCTGTTCATCCACTCATCGCGTGGGCGTTTAATAAACGAAAGGCGACGTTGCCGTGTTCTAAATTCTCATTCGTTCAGTTGGCTCATTTTTTTAGTCTTTTTTAACTCGCTAAAAAAAAAGTGATCATTCAAAAAATAAGTTCCTGTCTTGGAAGATCGAGCGACTAGACGCTTCCTCTTGGTCCAGCGCACTCAGTGCACTGGTCCCTCGCTCTCCCTAACTTTTCTTCTCTTTCGTTCAATCATTTACCCACGGGTTCATACAATTCATAAACATCTCGTGACGTAGTCAAGATTGCCCGTCGATCGTACAGTAGCCTCCCAATGTGTGAAAGGACCGAACGGCTCCCAGTCTCTCGAAGGCTCGCCCCTACTCCGCGACCCGCGTTGGATCCGCCTCCGCGCGTCGCTATTGGTTGAAAACGGGAAGCGCGGGAGGGAAGATTAGTGGGAGTGTGAGATCGCGCGCCCTACTCCTGCCGTGCGTCGACCTATATTCAGTAAAACTTCGTAATAACGGTTTTCAATGATTTGAGAAAATAATGCACTTCAAGCGGAATAATCCAATAAGTGGAAATCTGATGACTGTAGTTTTATTACGAGGCCGCCAGAACGGTGTTATTTGCGAGATAACGCTGTAGCTGGCAGCGTTGAATCGAAGTTTTACTGTACTAGTTACCGGAGTGGGACAAAGCTCGTAGAGCGTCCACTTTAAGGGATGCTACTGTACGCACATAGATGTGTTAAATAAAAAAATATAAAAAAGTGCATGTGTGACGAAACCCTCGAGGCTCATATACATTTGTATATATATAAATATGTTTTATGTACAGGCTGTTACGGGTGGAATTGTCAATGATGTAAACTAGAATTCTTGATCGAATTATGAGTCGTAAAGTTTCATTTCATTTTTCGATCATCCTGATAAGTCTCATAATCGATTCATCATCAATTATTGATTAATAATTATCGGAGGTGAAGGATGCATGGCTTCTTATCGCACATGCTGTCAAACCGGTTAGAGATGGAAGAAAAATGCGTGGGACCAACTTTGTGGAGCACAAAATTTCCTAGAAAAAAGTTATCGCCTCTTCTATTCTATTTTTAGTGGTCCACTCTTGACAGCGCATTAAAAAAAAACCTGAAAAATGTTCGGCTTACGCGAGCTACTCTCGAAAATCAAGTCACTTTTCGAGCCGCTCTCAGAGCTAAACTACTAAAGATAGAAAAGTGCTTTCTGAAGCTTTTTTTTAGAAAATTTGATGCTCTACAAGATTGATGCTTTGCATTTTTGTTCTATCTCTAATCGTTTAAACAGTATACCCGATATAGTGCGGGTATTCGTCAACTTTAATAATTGATACCAAAATGAAGTTTAATAAAACGAACTACGAGGCTTTTGGACTCTAAACTCTGTCCAGAACTTAAATTTACACCACTGACCATTGAACTTGCAGCTCCCTATATATTTTTGTGTATACATTTTTAACATATACGTATATATGAGCTACTAATCCTTCCCCCCTCTGTGTCTACTGTGAACAGCAACTCAGGACAGTGGCGCCCCTGTATTGGACGGCCAGCTACGACACTGCTCACCACAGGTGAAATTACGAATTATACTGTATCTTGCCGTAGATTAGCTATAAAAATCGCCTAAACAAGTAATTCATTCGGTTGAAAAGAATCATTTCAGTCTTTGGATGAATATTGATTGCCCTTTTATTAATTTCTGCCTATCCAGTTTTTTTGTTAATGATTCAACTCGATTTCTATTAATTAACACGAGATTGCGTAAGAGCGAGAAATGAAAAAATGGATTAGTACAATCGTAGAGAAGATTGGATAGAATGAGAGCCAGTGGCGGCTGGTAAATTCCAGGACAGTTATGCGACAGAACCGGTTGAGCGTTAGTGAAACGTGGCGTGTGCTGCTGCTCCCGCAACGGCTGATTCTCGAACAAGAAGAGCTGTAATAGTGTTGAGGGATCAGCCTAGCACAGCTGATCGGTCCCCAGCTGTCCGCTCAGCGGTTCGTGTCTAAGAATTCGAATTCTCCTTAATTCTAATACGGGGGGAAAAAAAAGAACACTGCGACGAATGAAAAACCAATTCTGTTCTGTTTTTTCGTTCTATCGATAACGGATGATTGATGCTGGTCCATTTTTTATTTGATTGATGATCAATCACCAATTCTCCTCATCATCAATTCTCAAAAAATGACCAAAGTTCTCGTCCATATATTTTATTACATTTATGATTTATGATTCTACTTACGTAAGCAGTAGTCGGTCAAATTTCCAGAACTATAAATTGATTAATAAAAATTAATTAGTAAAGCGTTGACTCTGTTCGATAACCCGAGTATACGATACTTGTATGCTCTCCCGTACGAAGCGAATTTTGGTTGAGAATCTCTCAATGCGGCAATGTAACCACCTGCACAGAGTTCCCTTGGCTTGGGGCTCCGGACCCCTGGAGGGGGCCGGGTCTTCTCTCAGTCCTCGCACGACCGGCAATTCGACCGTATGCGAAATTCCCGCGGATCTTCATATTCTAATTCTCACTTGATATTCCAAAAAGGCGAATCTGAAAGAAGTAAAACGGAATTAAACGCCATAAAAAATATCTATTCTTCCATCCGGAGTCCCACTAAAAAAATGGCCGAAAAACCGGAGATTTCGGTGACCCATATTGTCCCCAATAACAAATCCGGGAGTGAGGACTCCATTTCTTCCGAAAACTTATCGCGTACCGTAGAATTTGAACCCGATGATTCTGACGATTGTCCGGGACCGAACGAACGTCAAATATTCGAAACAACGATAACATCGGGTCATGACCTTGACGATCCGTGTTACAGACCCCGTGGCGGAGTCGGGTCGGAGCATAATCCCCAAGCCAGTAGCGACAGCGATGATTCTACTACCTCCCATCATGGCCAGCATCCACAACATCAACCCAACACCCAACAGCAAGGTAGTCATGCCAATCAAACACAGGGACAACAAACGGCCATGCACGGCTACGGATTACCGAAGGTTCAGGTCTCCGGACCACCAAGCACACCTGAATCTTCATACAGCAACGGGTGAGCACCATTTTCACTATTTTTTTAATAAAAATTACATTTTTTAAAAGAATTTTCAACGATAATTAAAAAATTGTTTGTCGGTATTAGCAATATTATAAATATGAATATGTGGAAACATCATTTAAATTTGAAGGCGATTGAGAGCGAACAATCACGAAAACATCTTATCTGATAAGCCATACGATCATTTCGTCCGCAATATTAAGAGACGTGGCACATGTCAAGTTCTAAAAAAAATATTGAACATTCAGACACTCGAACCAGATTGCCCCGACGATTTGTTAAACTCGTGTGTGCGTAAGAGTGAGTACGTGTCAATGTTGTATCAAAGCTCAATTAACCATGCTCAGGTACCGGAGCTGGACAACCCAGCAATAAAAATGCTTACATAAAGATTACAGTATTAAATGTGCTACACGCGATTCACCATTTATTTAACTGCGTATCAGCTGTCGAAAAGTGTGATTTTTTTTCGGAAATTAAGCTCTCCGGTATTCGATTGTTAATAATATTTTTATCAAAACTGTTTTTATAATGAAATTGTTTGAAATTGTTTTTAGTTTTGATATAATTTTGGAAGAATTATCAACGAAGATATAGAACGATTACCAAATAAAACGCAATCCACCTTAAGGTTTAGGCCATGTGTTCGTGACTCTCCGACCGTCATATCGAACAGACACATGAATCAAGAGTCAGCAAAGTCCTCATGAGCTTGTGTAGGTGCATATAATTATACAGCTCGCTAAACACATGAACGCAGATCGTTCCGAGTGTGTAAAATTTTTTTATCTTTTCTTTTTTTGTACACACCAGAGCAACGGACGAAGGAGCGCGGGTTTAGAAGCGTGTATGTCACACAGTATCGTCAGTTTCGTTTTGGAAACGTTCACTCGTCCACGCGGTTCACGTACTCTCCGATCTTTCAAACCTTCATTTTTGTTTCCAGGCTGAATAATGGCCTAACGGACACTAAGATGTGATAAAAGGTTGAAAAAATTCGTATTTCGCTTATTCTTTCTATTTAATTTGCAATTTTATAAAAAATCACTAGTGTTTTAGTTATTTTTGAAATTTAGTTCAAGTTCAGTGACAGTGCGAGAAATGAGGATGGAATGGTCGAAAATAAATAGTGAGAGTGAGAGGCCGATTAATCCAGAAGTTATTCTACGTCGATTGTCCCTTCAAATTGTTGGAGTATCACGTATTATTCGACAATCATCCTTAAGACTATCTCCCAAACGGTGAGTCACATGAAAGCCATTTAATTCTTTCAAAATTTCATTTTTCGAAATTTCAGAACGTTTATTAGTTTTTTGGAGCAATACGAAACTGGCAGCTTCATTTTTAGTCTTTTTCAGTCGAGAAGAGAAGTATTTTTCAAGTAAGGTTGATCGTTATGTTTACAGGAGATACTTGGCCCGTAGCCATCTAGAGAGGCGTCAGTAAACTGCTAAACTTTGCTAGAAAAAATAACATTTTATACTAGTAAATCGGGGTATAATGGTCCGAGTCGTTTTTAAATGGATTAGCTCCAAAAAAATATGAATTATTCATCGAATATTTCAAAATATGAAGCAATCATATTAACGTGCAGAATCTAATGACAAAATGGTTAAATAAATCTTGAAAATGACAGTCTGGAGGATTTTGAACTTTCAAAAAAAAAACTTTGGGGTCATTGAGACCCCCAAGTGAGGGTTAACATTCGCAGGGAATATTTTACAGATATTATACACTTGTGCCAGAATGTAAAAACCCGAAAATCGATTTTTCAACCCATCTGAATAACCGCAGCATCTTAAAACGTCAAATATTCGATCGAATATTAATTCGTTTTGAAAAGTTCTCCGAAAGCCTCCTGATATAACGAGCAAAATGATGTTTTATTCATAAGAATATACAAATTTGAAAAAAAAACAGTTCTCCTCCAAATATCGTGATTTTTATCACTGAATAAATAACATTTATTCACATTAATAAATGGATGAGATACATCAATAATTCATTTATTTCCACGATATCGGAGCAAAAATCCAGGAGTCAGTTTTTTGTTCAGCACTCTTCCCCATACGGAGATAAATATTTTAGAATATTTGTAAGAAATTCCGACAAAAGTTACCGTATTTTCCAGTAATGTGTGTGCCATTGTTAGGTACAATAAAAAATGTGAACAGTACGTATAAATGTCACCAAAAAGCGAGATTAAAATCGATGGTGTCAGTACGATACAAATTACTGTCCTGGCACTCTAAAATTTCATGTGACGGTTGTCAATTTTTGCTTGCCTGAATATGAATTTGAATAGTGCTCATTTTTTAGTTTTATTCCTGATAATAGTAATAATAATTAGTATTATTATAATTATAATACTAATACACTAATGAATTAATGATTATTCATCAATTGATAATCCATTCATCATATTATTTATTTATTGAATAAAGGAATCATCAATGAGATGAAACATTTTGATTTTTTTTTAGTTCGTCTTCAAAATCGGGGTTTCAAATTAAATGTACGTACGTGTCAGGACACGGTCTGCGGTAGGACGAATTTCGTTGGATTGGCAATTTGAAGTTGAAGGAGAAAACCACTCAATTTACCGCTTCTTTTCATCCCAAGAATTCTTTTTTCCTTTTTAGTATAAAAAAAAAGGTCAAAGGTTAAAACCATGTCATGTTACATTACACATCGGCATAAAAATAATAAAAGTAGACGACAGACTCTGGTCTGTTCGTCTTATGCAATAACAAAAGATAAAACTTGAACCAAAAATACCAAATAGCCCGGTAAAAATTGCTTTGCACTGTATTAAAATTTCTGACCCATCTGAGGATTTAGTTGCGGTGCAGCCATTAGATTTTCGTTCATGACGAGTTAAAAAGCAGCAATTTTTTTATAATGGGACTTTTTAGAATACTGTTTCCGAAATTTAACCCTAGAACCCCACAATCTATTTTTTCCAATGTAAACCTCACACTGGAGTAAATAATTACCCCAATCTTCTCTTCAGTATAAAATGTTCCTCGTATGCGATAATAAGATTTAATTATACACCATTCTCTTCGTTTTTTGATTGCAAAGAGAATGGTGTATGATAAACTCGCATTCGGTAAATATTTAATGGTGAAAACTCTATAAAGCCGAAGGAATGGTTTTAAAAAATTTATTCGGGAAGGAAATTTGACATTTTCGTGGGGTAACTAATTACCCCGTTTTGTGGGGTTCTAGGGTTAACTGTGCCGTACTACAAAAATTCATAGGCTTATTTTAAACACTGCAATACTGATTAGAATCTTTATTTTTTTTTTCTCAATAAATCGTCTCAAAAAAGTCTTTCGCACCCAACTTGTAGTGCAGAGCACGGTAATTTTTGTGATATTATTCTGTCCGTGGAACCATGACGTTTCGTACAACTTGGTTTCGTAGAACTTGGTTTAGACTAAACGCTTCGTTTCGCGAGAGTTACACGGGTAATAAATTGCTCGTAGAGATAAAAAATCTTTGTGCTGTGACAAACAAGTTGAGTATTCCTTGTTTCGAAATCTATTATAAGACTCTAGATAGCATATTCGAGATATGCCACACAACAATCATGTATTATACATTTCATGTTGGGCAGAAAGCTTCGGGGCATTAAAGTGCGTGCGTTGACGTCTGTTTAACTCTATCTCCATTTTTTATCTTCTTTCCAAAAGACTGTTCAATATATTCGTACCAAAAAAAACCTTCAATCATTGTAACAAAATGAAACAAATTTTTTAAATAAAAACAATTGACAAAAAATTCTTTCAGTAAGAAAAATGTCACTCTCTTTTCCACTAACTTGTGATTCTATCTTCTTTCGTAATCTACTGTACGAAGATCGATACAACGAGTTCTTCATTTGAATAATAAGAAGAAAAAAAAACACGAATGAGAAACAGTTGTATGGATACCTGATGAAAATACACTGAGGGAATAGACACGATGTGCACCAGTGGAAGACCCAGAGCCTCAATTATGTCTTGAAATTGGTATCGATTCGAACGATACAATGTGTCTCAAAAAAACGAGCAAAGCAGACAAATACTTTTACTTATTTCAATACTGAATTTTATTTTTCGTGTATCTTTGTCAAAAATATGTTAAGATTTATCTCGTATCTAATTTAATAAAATATCATGAATTTCGAAAAATATCACGTGTTTTTTTGTTCAATATTTTACATATTGAAAAAAAAAGTAATAAAAAAATAATATACACATTTTTTACGATCATTCAATATTTCAATTATTCAAGGTTTTAAAATATTTGTTTATTTCTACAATAATATTTCTTATGGACATTATACGTTTTATGAACTGTAAACAATTTGATAAAATAATTGTCTGGTACCTCGTAATTGCATATACATTTTTCTGTTACATATATATTTGTAGGAAGTTTTTTAAGGTTTCTTGTCAAGCACATGAATAAGCTTTTTATATTGAGGTTAATCTCATGGAGTTTGGTTTCTCACTCAGGAGATATCACAATATATATAAGGATGTACATCTAGAGACGCGGCAACGTCTTGACGGCAGGTATAAAAAAGATTATTTTTAAACAGCGACAAGTCGCACCGCGCATCGAAATTGGGCGATTTTTCGTTACTTTTATCGATACAGGGAGTTTCATAAGAAAATATTTAAGCTCACGAAAAATGATCCAACTTATTGTTTAAAATGATTTAATACTTTTTTCAACGACCTCGACCTGTTCTATTTTTTTTTTCAATGTCATAGTCTTATATTCTTTCTTTTTTTTGCAATTCTTACTTTCCTTCACCGAAATTACCCTTCAATGGTGATTAATCGCAAGCAGTAAAGTCCGATTCTACTTAAAAAGCACACGCGTGATCAAAAATCCTATCATTCCCCTGTAACCTACATTTAGAACGAGAATCTCGGACACGTGAACCTCGCTACTGAATTAGAGAGAGAGAAAGAGAGACCGAGTATAAGAAAGGCAAATAAATGGTGTTTCCAGATGCATCTTATTTGGATGAAAAAAATAAAATAAACGAATGAAATGAATGAAGAATGAAATTCGATAAAATAAAAAATGATGAAAAATTAGAGCATAATTAACTGGAGGAATGAAACAAATTGAAAAATAATCGGCATTAGTAATGGAAATTATACGACATACGTACATTTTTTTAATGCATGACACTTCATCAGTGTAGAATAATTCGATTAAATTTTACTTTTGTCTGGTTACTCTCGAATTTAAATAGATCTGACCTCGCGAATAAAACTGAACATAACAAAAAATACACTTTTCCCATACAAATTTTGCTCACGTTCGCAACAATTAATTTCCGCGTTCTCATGCGTTTTGACGCACGAGCTATAATTATCCAGTTCGTAAACACTTTTTCTTCAGTGTCTCAGGTGTCAAAATAAAAGAAGTAATTTTTATTTAAATTTCGAAAAAACGTTCGACGTTTCAAATATTTAATATTTTTTTTTTTCTTTAAAAAATAAAATTACATTTAAAGGAATATTGTTCAAAAGCAAATAATATTTATCAACTATAAAAATTAATTTTCATCCCATGTTTATTTAAAAATAATTATTATTTTTTTTAAACTTATTCCTTGGAGTTGAAGTTGGAGTCTCAATTATTATAATTAATTGCACGTTTATGGAAAAAAAAAAAAATTCTGACTCGCGGAAGCCAATTTTCCGTATGACGCAAATCCTGTCGTTGTTTTCTTTCTCTCTCTTTCTCTGAGTAACTGTCATACTAGCTGGCTTCCTTAGGTCACGTTAACTGTCAGATTAATTGTATACGTGAACTCGTTCTCGATCATATATAATTTTTTTTTTCATATCTCTTTTTTTACATATCGTACGATGCACATCTTTTTATTTGTATGTTTGTTTTATTTTGCTTAATTTTCTCATTTATCTCTTCATGTTATCGTATACGATTATTTATTTTTTAATGACTTTATATTTATACGCAGATATATTACTGTTTTATGAATTCCAATGAGAATGCAGATTCTTGCAATACGTGAGCATTATTTTATTATGAGTTGCATCAACGTGATGCACTCTCGCCTCGTCACGTATTACATTGCATCTTATTTATTGCACGCTATTTTAAGGCTGCAGTTTTGCTTTTGAATAATTTTTTTTATTCAACATTCCTCAGTTTTATAACTTATCAACAATTTTTTCGTATGACTTTTCCAATTTTATTGCCCATTGTACTTTCAGAGACTCGACTTTGTTTCTCTGTCGAATCTGTCGGAAATATCCATAACGCATCTCCGGCTTTTCAGATATTTATACATATGGAAGTATATACATAACTTTTAATCCATATTTACACACTTCCAATTCCCATTAAATTTCAAATAAATTCTATCGTCTTTTATTTCCAGTGTTTTAATAATTGAGATCACTTTTTGTCGTTTTTTATACACCAATTCTATTTGAAACCGTTTTTTTTTTTCCAATTTATAACATTTCTTCATACATACACTATTTTTTAATGCATATTTATTGACGTCTTTACAAATGCAATCGAAATTGAAACAAAAATTCTATCGTCATTTTTTTGCCTGATTCAATTAAGATTATTTTTGGCATACGAATTTAGATTAAAAATCATTTCTATTGAATCTATAAAAGAAATTCAACTCTTTGTTAATTCTTATTGATAAGTTTTTAATTTCAGTCAAAATAAAAAACAAAATTCCGTCGCCATTTTTTGTGTGACTCAAATAACATTATTTTTGATAGTTTTTTGTATTTTTTACGATTTCAAACCTTCTTTATCAAATTTGTACAAATTTTTAAAAGTTTTTCTTTAAAAAAATGTTTTTTAAAGCAATTTTTTTTTTTTTTAATTCAATATCCGCTTTGGTTTTGAAAACCTATTCGAATATGAAACAAGAATTCTTTCCTACGTAGTTTTAAAAATTAAAAAAAAAACTGTAAATTCGATGGAAAATTGTACCGTAGAAGATTGTAAACTAGGAAGATAAAAATTGGAAAAAAATTGATGGATGGTGATACAAATAAAGATAGGCGATTTTGTTAGCGTTTATGTGTTTCGTGTATCGTTCTTGATGTTTGTTACGTAAGCGGAGGAGAGTCCGCGTCGTGTAATCTTCGGAGTAGTGTCTTAATTGATAACCCCACTTTTTTTTTTAATCTTTTTTTACTTATTTTCACGTAACGTACATGTTTTTCAGCATCCAAAACAACGACGTCAAAAGTTTCTTTCACCCGCTCTCCCCTCCACCCCGTAGAAAGATAAATGAAGTTTGAATTTTCTCTGAATTTTAAGCAATCGCGTCAGATTTATTTTCCGAATAAAATCTGCTAACGGAAAATAATTGTAATGTTATATTAATAAAAAAAAAATCATATCTCAAAATGTTACGAATTATATGTTTACTCTTTGTTATTTATTAGGTCCCGATAAAACGTTCATCCTTTTCTTCCTAAAAAAGTTATATAAAAAGTTGAGATAACAATAATTTCATAAATTTATCTCCGTTATATCTCGTATCACGGTATATATATAGTCTCTCGATTTAAATAGCAGGAAAAACATATACGAACAAATGTTTGCGTGATGAGGAGACGTCAGATAAGAGAATATTCATTTTTATCTTTTTTTCCTTGTCTTACAAACGATAAAACAGTGAGCAATAAAGTAGCACGAAAAGAGTCATGTATGTCGCCCGAGATTTTTTCTCACATTTCGATAATAGACGTAAAAATAGAAAAAAAGTTCTCGTTTAAAAAGGAATATAGAAATAAGTGAAGAAATTTTATGCAACCATTGCAACGAAAAAATAATCGGAAATTAACGAACAAGAAACAAATGAATTTTGAATAAAATGACAAATTAATGACAATAATAAATTAATAAAAATGTATATAAAAAAAAAAAAGAAAAATGAATAACCGAGAAAATATAACAATTATAACGGAAAATAATATTTTTTAGTATGCAATAACCAAAAATACGAAAGGAAAAAATGGAAAAAAATAAGTTCTCCTCAATCGTTTCGAGTTTCTTTTTCGTTCTCGTTCTATCGACAGTTTGGGAAGACTCGACGGGAATGGAAAATAAGAAAAAGGGGGAAAAGGAAAGAAAGAGAAAGAGTGAGGGAAAAGAAAAAGTTACGACGAAGTGGTTATGGGCGCGAGGTCGGTGTTATCGAGCGGCTTGGCGGAGAGACGAGTCTGTACGGAGAAAAGCGAGCGCGGACCGACGAGTAGAGAGCGCCAGTGTTGAACAGACACGAGCCACGGGCGCGGCGCGTCCGTTTATCTCCGAGACTATCTTTTTCTCTCTTTCTCTTCGCTACTTCTTTTTCCATCGTTCGCGACGTGTTATTGTTTTATTGTTTTATTATTCTTCCTATTTTTTCCATTCACAAAACGCGTTTCAATTACGTGAGAATATGAAAAAAAATAAATAAATAAATAATAATAATGAAACCAGCGTAGACAAGGTGATGAATTGAAAAGTGACATTTAGAAATTTTTGTTGTTATCGGTATTTTCAAAGTTTTCCTCTTGGCTGGTTTTGTAAATGAATAAACGAATAAAATCATTCATAAGAAATTCTTTCTTTAATAACCAGTATGGCATTTATCTACTAGAAACGAAGGAGTAACTAATTCTGAGTATACACGCGAGCACGTTTCATCGACGTTATAGCGGTAAAGATTATAGACGAGAGAATGAACAAAATATGAATTAAGAATACGAGCCATAATAATACAACGATAACGATAATAACAACAACAATAATTTTATTTTTCAAATATACATGCTCGGTTGGCAAACCGGTAAATTTTCTTGATGCATAATTGAAACGAATGTAACGAAATATCGAAAAAGGGAACGAAAAATGTTGTATGATTAATAGATAAAAAATGTCAAAAATTTTAACAAGAGAAATAAGTCGAATTAGTGGGTGAAAATTCGGCAAAAAATAGTGACTCAAAGTGGCGAAAGTAGATGATGATTTCGGAGTCACTCACCGGCGAGAAACCCAATGTTCGAGTGAAGCTTGCCAAGAAAGTAGAAACGACTCTGCATGGCCAGACTCGCACGAGCAGCTGTTGAAAATTCACGGCAAATATCTCACCCATTGCGGCAAAATTTTTTGCGCATGTGTTTTTGGCGAACTCGTGCTTCGAGGATTAATTATCGTCGAATTGTTAATAATAGGACGAAGATACACAAAAATAATTTGACCTACGTCTGACCCTTTTCTACTTTCATTACGAATTTCACGAAAACAAAAATTGATGCACGAAGTAGATTATATTATTTGATTTTTGTGTTATGACAACAATAGTGTTTATTATTTTTTTTTTTTATGACAAAAATAATTGTGTCAATGTAAGAATTTATTTTCGTGCCAACGATACTCTTTATTTATATGTTTATTCTTTTATCCACTAGCAAACGAATGAAAAGGTCGTGAATGAACATTGTTCAAATAAAATTAATGAGTTAATTTATGTACAATGAGGTTTTCAGCGGATATTTAAGTTCGAAAAAAATGGCGTGATGTTTTTTCGATATTTCGGGGAGGTAAATAAAATTGGTATGATAAATTTGGTCGGCTTGGAAACGAAGGGATATACAGAGTGTGCCTAGTCGTGCCACGTTCGTGTCAACGACTGTTTAGTCATAGCAGCTCATTAGAAGATAAATAAATTTACGTATCAAGTAGAAATATTCCATCATGCAACAAATTTTCGTTGATTGATTGAATTAATTCAGTTATATGTGCACACTCGTGTATATTTATATATGCATATGATGAAATAAAATGAAGTGAATTTTTCTCGGACACATCCGATTGTTTTCTAACTCCAGACAAAAATTAGGAAAGTGGAAAAAAATGTTGACAGCTCGAAAAGTAAAGATATGTCTAGAAATAGTATTTTTTCTTAAGAAAACAGATAACAAGAACTGAAAAGGTGCCTTCGTAATGTGTCTCATATGTATTTTGTCATTGAGGGAGAAGATCAAAATTTGTATGAAAAAAAAAAATAATTTAATTAATATACAAATCACTTATCTGGAGTGTACGTGAGAATATTTAAATTACATGTTCGTAGTGATTGTATATCAAATTTTGTATATTCGTAAAACTCTTCGTGACCATTGTTCGCCAATAAGTTAATAATAAAACGCGCGAGTGATAATAAAACGTGGTGATACGCGAAAAATATTGAGTACACGAACACGTGAATCGAAAAAAGTGCATGGGCGAAGTCACATATTCCCTGAAAGAACCAATAATGTTCTGCTTCGTGCAGGGATCCCACACTCGTGATAAATCCAAATTACGACGATCCAGCAAGAGGTAAACATTATTTTTGCAATAGATTTCGTGTAAATGAAAGAAATCGAATTTATTAAAGAAATTCGAATTACATAATTATATAAATATGGATATCTACATAAATTAAATATACATATATATATATATATATATATATATATATATATATATATATATATGAATCAATTATTATAAAATATCTATCAATTTGTATAAATATGAATTTTATTTTTATACAATTTCAATATATTCCTAATGTAATTAGTGAGAATGTCAAGAGATATTTTATCAGAGAAAAGTTGCTCAACAGCTCGAAGCATATTAGTGTGTAAGGAGAAAGAGATTTTTTGTGTTTTCCAAAAGGCCTCGATTTAATCGTAAACCTTCATATATGTAGGTATTTCCTACTATCATAATTCGAGGCCTTGTGAATTTTATTCAATGATGGACAGTGTGAGTATGGCAAAAGTGCTCGAGGACGAGAGATTAAGTTAAAGGATTTAAAAGATCTGGCGTATAGGCTGCACAAAGTGGGGAAGGCCCGTTTATATTATTTAGGTCGTGGCATAGTGGTCACAACATCTACATCTACCGTGGAGAATAGAGTATGTTACGTTTGTAACAGGCGTATAAGTGTTGGTAAAACTGGTTATATGGATCTATTATGATTTATGACAGTCCCTGTAGCATCGTTGTCTTGGATGCCATTATAAAAAAACTGGTTACATTCGAAATTCTGCTCACGAATCTGCGATGTTTCTGTTACGCTTCTGTATCCAAACTATCCGCTAGCTATAATAATACTACGTCCAAATAATAAAGTATAAACTCTCTCAATGGCCTCCTTTGTCATTCAACAGCTCCAAATCCCCAACCGTTACGCTCTAACGCTCTTCGGCGACTGAGCTCTTGCTTTCCCCCACTGCTAGGCTCCAGCACTTCCCCCACTACTCTGCGTCTCACTGACTCATTCATGCCGCAACGTTTCGTGTAACCTGGGCTGGGGTAATGCCTTCGAGTTCGAAAAAAATCATATTAAAATCATAAATGGGGCTCGTTTTGCCCCGCGAGATCTTCTGAACGTACGAGAGCTCAGAAAAACTGCTCTATAAATCTTTTCATTAATCCAAATTGAAAAAAAAAAAAACGAAACATTGGAAAGAGAAACAAAGCGGTTTATTTACTCAATAAACACGTGTTTATTTTTTGTTTTTCTTACTGATAACTCCCTACATATAATCGGACATTCTTTCAAGTGTAATACGACCTTGACCTCGCGAAAGTCATCGTGAATAATATCCCTAGAATGCTCGAGGTATAATGAACTCTCTGATTTTACCGCGAGAGCGAGTTTTCTTACGCCTATATCGCTGATCCAACGGCCACAGTCCACAACGTCGTGGCTATAACGTAAGAACGTCGACCTCGTCGCACATGTGTGTTCATATATACGTATGTTTTATAAACTGGCGATTGGCGAGTTCTCTGGCTCGCACATTTCCTCACGTGCTCGTAAACGTCGTTCTATACTCCGATCGATATAACTCTTCCATAACTACTATCATACATTCACATTTCCATAATTATGTCATTGATATTTTTCTCCTGAAATATCCATTAAAAAGTAATTTAAGTGAATATTCACTTAAAAATTATTATCAGTCATTATTATTATATTATTATACTAGCTGTGCCTGCGAGCTTTGCCCGCTGCACTTCTAGCAGGCACATCCAGCTGTGCATTTACGAAAATGTATTTTTTTTTTCTAAGTCATTGTGGAAAATCTTACATGAGACACAGGGTAGGGTCCACACTATGCCAGTGCGTGGGATTTTTACCCATTAAAAACCACACTCCCTGTTCCACTTAAAAAAATTAAATCCCTAGAAATTTTATATTACAAAAAATGGCCTATTTCCTTGTCATTCTTTTTCCATTTTAAACATAATTTTTTGGTTTTTTTTTCAAATAAAATACTCCAAAAAAAGATGCTCAGTTTTCAAATTTTTCATCGCTTCACTAAAATAGCTGTAACTTTTTTTCTGTCTAAAATTGGAACCCCAGCCACCGCTTATTCTCTTCGTTTTTGAATTATCTTTAAACTGGTACTTCGTTTTTTTGTTTATCTATATTTTTAATTACTGATGAGTTTTTAAAGTTGAACATTGAATAAAAAAATTGAACCTTTTTCACATTTCCGTAAAAAACAATATATTGGAATGTTATACAGCCTACAACTTAGTGTGAATAATGAGCTTTCTTCCTGTGAAAGATTCTTCGAAATCGGTTCAGTGGTTCTCGACTGAAAAGAGGCCAAACATTTTTTCGCGAATAGATTTATATATATAGAGATTAATTATTATTATATATTATTATATTGTCAGTCATTAATGATGCAACAAATTGAACTATATAAAAAAATTGGAAATTCACATTTTTCGTTCGAACATTCGAGCATAAATACCGAAAATTTGAATTTTTTTCACACGTGGATCGAGGTCAAGCATTTTTGAGTAAACATTCATTCAGTTATTATAGGTAAAATACTGAAGAAATAAAAAAGATTTAAAAATAGTAATTTTATTAACGTTTGAATAATACAGATGGTTAAATGTAAAACTCAATAATTAAACAATAAACAACGAATTCGAAAGGCGATTCACTAGTGTGCTGGAGACGAAACTGCGCAGTAAATATCTATATAAAGCCACTCTATTTTTTTTGTACTGCGTTTTCGCTGCACATGAGCTCTTATCGCTACAGCACATAAGTTTCTTGTCCCGTCTCTTTCTTTCTCTCATTATTCCTTTTACCCTTTCTACAATGTAGCGAAATAGTCTTTGCATCTATTTTCTCTCGTGCGCCCGACCTTGCACGTGGAAATTGAGAGAAAACATAGACCTTCACAAACGCACTCTGTTCAAACCTTTTAAGATGAAAGTTTTTTACCATAGTTGATTTTTAACGTAAATCGGTGAAAAAAGTATTATTCAGTTTTTTTTTTGTGATTACGTACATTTTTTAAATCAAATTTTATTTCTTTTATTTGATTATAACTTTTTTTTACATTAATATTACATTTATTTATATGACGTATTATATTATGCATCAACAGAGAGTTTCCAGTAGCTCTTGTTTAAACACGTGAACCAATAACAGTATCAAACTAACTTGTTCCCAATTCTCCAAAGGATTTACGAGATATCGAATTTAATACGCAATATAATGCAATTATTCATACAATCCATATTATTCATATATGCCCATGTGAGGAAATTTGATACACCACGTGTGTCTCAACAACAGATACACCCATTCTCAGTTGACCTACATCATAAATTCCTTTTCAATTTTTTATCATTCAAATCGACGAAAGTAAATTAACATTTTTCCGGAAGTGTTTATTCAAGACTTCTTTTGTTTGGCAGTGATTTTAATCTTCCACGAACTCGAATATTTTACAATTAAAACATTTTTTTGTACAAAAAGGTAAAAATACATGCCATTCCACTGGAAAAATATCGAGCCAAGTTATCTAACCTTTAGAAAAGAATTATATACTTTGAAAATCGTCTAATTTATTCGACACTTTGGGGATATGGCCTGCTGCTCACATTTCTATTAAGATAATTCATATATCAAATAATGATAAATGTTTGATATAAACTGTTATATGGTTAAATCAAATTCTAAAGATTCCGTAACAACGATAAAAACAAAGAGTTACCGAACGTTTGAAAAAAATATTCACGGTAGAATTTATGAAAGAATGTGATCAGCAGACGATTTTTCGTAGCTATGACGTTCAAGAGGTTATGTTATCTTCGGCAGTTTTTATAATATTTTTAACGCTATTCTTGTTTTTGCCCGTTACAAATTGGCTCACATTTTCACCAATGTCACTGCGTACTTTATACGTAATTTCACTCACATGTCACTATTTTTTTAACCAAATACAATAAGTCCAGCTTTTCCCTCTGACAGTACGATTGTTGACGTTTGTAGCTCTCCAAAAAATATCAAAAAATTTCTTAATTTACACAATTAAGCAGAAATTTTCGATTTATGTTTACAGTTCGGACTAATAATTGGTTATAACTTTTTTAAACAAAACCCAGCCTAATTCATAAATTACCAAATACAATAAGTCCAGCTTTTCCCTCTGACAGTACGATTGTTGACGTTTGTAGCTCTCCAAAAAATATCAAAAAATTTCTTAATTTACACAATTAAGCAGAAATTTTCGATTTATGTTTACAGTTCGGACTAATAATTGGTTATAACTTTTTTAAACAAAACCCAGCCTAATTCATAAATTAGGCTGGGTTTTGGGAAATACTTTGACCCTTTGAGGCATACATTTTTCCTTATGTTTGATTTACACTGCAACCTCGATTTATCGAATCTTGATTCATGCAATATTCTCCACTACGCTACCCGTATCGATAGCTCTGCGGTTGGTAAGGGAAGTCCAATCCGGCCGTTGGTCTGGTGCGCAGAAACGGAAACACGAAGTGTGCGCAACGTTCTATATTTACAAGTGGGATGCAGAGTCGATCCCGCCGCTGTTCGAACAATAAAGCTTGCAGTATACTTGAAAGTTTGCATACATAGGTTTTTGGGGTCGCTGATTACGAATCTGAATTAAAAATTCGAATACAAGAGAACGTTTTCAGTCAATACTATTATGAGTTTGGATCTAACACAGAAACGATCGGATCTTTATTTTTTTTTACCAAAAACCACAGAATAGAAAATTTTGAAAAAATTCTAACTAATTTTTTGGAGTGTATTACGGTTGTGAAAAAATTTCCATCGCGATTTTCATAGTAGTAGAAATATTTTCATAGATTAGTAGAAAATGCATTTTTTAATGAAAAAGCACGAATTTGGACTATTTGTTTAAACATGTTATTTATGCAATTAACAAATAATGAATGTACATATTTTTTGTACATTCATGAATGTCCCCCGGACCATGTATAAACGAAAAATCGTATTCGTTGCGGCAACAGGTGTTAAATAATTAAAAAACTGCAAAAAAAAGGTGGGACAACTCTTAGACCCCAAATCAATTTTTTTTTAATATTGAACGATTTCTTTGAATACAAAAAATAAAAGTATCGAAAAGTTGAAAATAGAATAATAATAATGATAATTTGAGATATTTAAAAATATAGAAATCAATAAATGAGATAAAATTTTGAAAAATAAATTCAATTTAAAAAATCAAAGATGTTTATTTTAAATGTTGAAAGTGAGTTATAAAAAAAATCGATTATTACAAAATTGGTGAATAATGCTTTTCTAGAAGGAACGCTCCATATATGTTTGTATGGGAACATAAATCGATTCGGTGTAGCAATTTACGTCGAAGTGACCGACAGTTGGCGCGTTCTGTTGCTGATTTTCGATAACGCTCCCACTTGCGCCGAGAAAAACAGCCCTACGTTAAAGATAAAATACAAATTGAATATTGAAAAAAAATGTTGACTCTTGTTCGTTAGTAATTCAAACTGAAGACATGCGGGTGAAAAACCTCTATTTCAACATCAAGTTGCCTATACATTCATATACACTGTCCAACCCCCGCTTCTAGGAACCAATTTACCCATGCGGAAAGTCAATGACCTCTGTACATGTTTTGATACGTTACTTTTCCCACTTAAAAAAGTCGATTAGCTTCAATGTAGAGAGAGAGAAAAAAATTGTACAAAATGTAATCGGCATTAAAAAAAAAGAACGATACGTGTTTGCAAGAATTGTAAAATTAATTCCGATTTTCAAAACGGTTAAAACAATTATTCCATTTGTTCCATGGAATTGTTGAAAATTACTCCAATTCTCTGAAACATAAATGAATGGCTGCAAACAATAGAAAAAAAGGCAAACAAAAGAGAATTCGTAGATTTTTAGAGCCGTTTAAATAATTACTCCAACATTTAACGCGAATGTAAAAAAATTATTTCAATGAACAGAAAGATGTTTTGAACTTCTTTCGTAAGAGTCTCAAAAATAAAGCGATAATATTGGAAAAGCCGAATATGGTGGACAAACAAAATTTTTAATATTTTATGTTTTTTCGGTGTTACAGTAATTTCATTATCCCGTTGTTTCACAGTCGGGCGTTTCGAACGAACTGCTGATCGCCTTCGTCTTCTTACTTATCCTACGAATACGATATGCTTACGCGCGAGTATTGCGCGTAGGAGAAGTAGTGCCTTTTCGGTTTCTCTTGGCGACGGATACAAATTTAAAAATCGAATATTACACATTATTAAAATAATAACAATCGGTTATTTAGAATTTTAAGAGGGTGAAAACAATTACTTAAATTTTCAGTGTGAATGTTGAAAATTATTCTAATTCTTGAAAACAGAAATATATGGCTGCTGGAATTTTAGAGAAGGATTAAAAAGTACTTAGTTTTTAAAACCGTTTAAATAATTACACCAATTTTTAGCTTAAATGTAAAAAGATTTCTCCAATAAACAAAAGGATGTTTAGAATTTTTAAACGATTAAAAAAGTGACCCTAATTTTTAGTGCAAATGGAAAAGACATTTTTGGATCAATAAACAAATGATTGATCCGATTTTTCGAACGTTCAATAAAATTATTTCAACTTTTAGTGCGAGTCTTCAAAATCATTCCAATTTTTTCTGCAAATGTTAACAATAATTGAAATTCTAAGAAAAATGAACAACTGATAATTAACAGCAAACTTTCTAAACCATTTCCAATTTATACGCTCCCTTCATTTTTTTTCTCGTATCGATCTCTCTAAAAGTAGAACGTGGTTTCATAAAAAGCAAGAGACGCGAAAGTGCAAAATGGCACCGTACTGAAGCGTTTTTTTTTTTTTTTTTTTTTTATTGCCCTCCGTTAAATTTCGAGTAGAGTTATTGAACGGATTGTATAGAGGTCGAGGTTAAGCTCGCCATGGCTTGTCTTTTTTTTATAGCGCAGAAGCAGCATCTGAAGATTTTTCATGTGTGAACACTTATGTGTGCGCGTGCGATTATTGTAAACAAATGGGTGAGCCAGATTCGATATTTTCCTTGATCAACATTTGAAGAAAAATGAGGACCAATTCGGGTTTTTTCCCCTTTTTTTGAACATCGTTTAGAAAAAAAAAAATAATTTTTCTATTTTTCAACATTGGTAAGAAATATTTATAAAAAAATACTCATTGACAGACAGTGATAAATTATAATTTTTAAACGGTCTAGAATACTTCGTGGATTCCTTCACGAGTTCACCGCAACGCCACTAGGTGGCGAAAACACAGTCGATTCTCGTGTGCGCAGCATTGCCCTGCTGTTTACATAAACTCGAGTCTCGACGATTCTTGTTTAAAAAGGGTGCTCGCTACTTCAATAGCGCGTCAGTCTGATTAAATTGGATTGGCGGGGTATGGCTATCAAGACATACCCAGTACGTAATTTTTGTGAATGCGAGGCTGTTGGCTGCCAGTTGCACTGACGCCTCCCGATTAAGTTCTATAAAAAATTAATTACGTTTGTTGCCAATTCTAATTTGAATTAATTATTTACACGATAAAATCATTTTTTAAAGAAATTCAAAAACCGTTTTCCATGCTCGATCGAGAGATTATTTTTTTTTTGAATATCTTCAATATAAAAAACTGTAGAATCTTGTTTTCTCTCTGGTCAAAATCATTACCACACAATTCCCACCCACGTGTGAATAAGTTCGTAGTACGTGTCATATTTAATAACGGCTAGTGAATTGGACAATTGTGTCAGTATCGTTTTTTTTTACGGAAGCCCTCAACTGACGCTTGGCCTTACCGTCGGCTAAATGTCAACCGAAAGTTGGCTGTCTCTCACAAAAAAATATCGCTAATTTTATCGTATTTCGGATAGGATCAAAGTTGCTTGAAATACACTTACATTATTTTCGTTTTAAGGCAACGAACATTGAATGAGAATTAAAATAAATTAAATAATTGACCTAGTCATTGCAAAATTAATAAATGATTTACATAAATTCAATAGAAACAATAATAATAATAAACGAACGATTGTCGTTTTTTTTTCTTTTATTAATGATCATTTTCTAAAACAGGAAACGAAAACGATCTGCATATTGTTTGTCATATGCGCACTTGACCAGGTTAAGAGAAAGAGAGCAGCGAGAGAGAAGAATTGAGAGAACATAGAGACGAGCCCTAGAAAGGATTCTTGACCCGGTTACTCGACTTCCTATTGAAACTCTCTCTCGCTTCCCCGGTGGCTGTGAAACGTTGTGCCGAGCATAGTACTTCTCTTTTTTTCTTCTAAAGCCTGTATTCTGATGTAACAAAAAAATATTAACGGTATATACATAGAAATTCTCTTCCATTATATCACTTTAAGTGACAAACGGAACACGTGTCAAAGATAAATAAAAAAAAGTGTGTGAGAAAATGATCAAGTCTCTTTTCAAATAAAAAGTGTCAATTTTTTTTCAGTCATTTATACAATTTGTACAATATTTTTTAGTAAAGTAATTAATATAATTTTCAATACCATCATTTTCGTAATATTTTTTCTCTACAATTAGTTCAATATTTAGTGAAATAATTTAACAAAAAAGTTTTGTTTACACAATATTCAAATTAAAAAAAAAAACTTTCTTGTTTTTGTTGTTGTCAATAAATAAGAATGTTGATAAAACAAGTTGTATCTCTATATAACCTTAAGGGGGAACCGTAAAGAGTGATTGTGGAAAGGTGGGAGTTCAACCCTGACCGCCACGTGCGTCAGGGAAGCGAGACTACACGCCGGATAATCCGGTCGATATTCATTCTACCTCGAAGTGTATATTTAATCGAATGACCACCCGTCGTCCCCCACGAGCATCGTAATATCTTATTTTAACACTCCAATGATAAGATTAATTCGGCTCTTTTTTTCGTAATCGATGATGGGGGAAAATTCACGAACAAGTCGCAATTCACAGGACTACTTGCATTTTTTCCTTTTCATTTTTTTTTTTTAATTTTACGATTTATTTATTTAAGGGACCTTTTTGTTAATCTCATATAAATAAGAATATAAATAAATACGAAATAAATTAAAAAAGAAAATGAAAAATAAATAAATAAAAAGAAAACATGATCGACTTTGGATCGCTTTGGAACATCGCCAGAAATTTCGTCGACGAACGAATCGGAAGATTCCGAGTAAAGTTGCTACTATACATCGTACCTATACAATTTCACTTGACCTCGAAAATTTTGTCTTTATTGAACATGAACGAGGGAAACTTCCGTTCTCTCTCTCTCTCTCTCTCTCTCTCTCTCTCTCTCTCTCTCTCTGTTGCTCTCGCTCTCGCTCTCTTTTATTGGATCGAAGACTTTGCCATTTTCTCACGAAAAACTCTATCATTCGAGGTGACAATCCGTCGACTGAGTGCTTTTTTATTGTTCTTTCGTCTTCTTTGTAGTCAATTTTTATTATTATTATCTGTACGATAAATCTAAACAGAGAATTAATAGGAGTATTAGGAAAAATGATTCAATTATTCCTGTTCGATTAATTAAATTGTAATTCATTATTTTTTCTCTTGAATACCAATCACTAATCATTGTTATTATTACTATACTATTCATTTTCCACATCGTCATTTTCTCACAAAAACATTTGTATTTGCGACAACGATTCGATGACTATGTGCTTTTGTTTCCTTCGTATAATCTTTCTCGTAAATTTGATATTATGATTTACACGAAAAACAGAAATAGAACAAAAAGTCGAAAGAAATAAAAGAAATCAGAGAAAAGAAACAAACGATTTCTTTTCAAGAATTGATTTTTTTTTTTTAATTAATTTGATAGCGATTAATTATTTTTCGCTAAATTCATTACTACTCAGAGATCGTCTTATAACCACGTGGCTTTTAGATAAAGGATGGAGAATGTTTACTCCAAGGGAATTTATGCTCGAGGTTAATATGCAAAGTCGATAATACCTAAAAGACATCGAAAAGTTTCTCGAATTTTTTTTTTTTTCGTTGAGGGAGTTTTTCACGTGGGTTGGTGCGAAATAAATTGCGATTGTTACGAAATGCTACTAAAAATTTCAATTCGTAGTTAATATTAAGTCATCGGCAAAAAAATAAAAAAATGATAAATAATTAATCAATTAACCACGGACTTGGTCCTTGATCTTGATGACTATTGACGCAACAATTTTCCTTAATTTATTAACTCGACGTTACGTCCAACAACCTTTAAAAATTCATGAAACAGTAAGGTCGTGCCATTGGCAAAGTTACCTAACTTCGTACGTAAGAGTGGAAGAAAATAAGGGGTAGTTTTATTCCATATTCAGTGGTCTGAGGAAAAATCGCGTCAGTTCGATATTGGCTGCCGCATGAAAATCGACTCGTAATTCGCGTTCCTACGAATTTTGCCATTTTTTTCACCCTCGTATGAATTTTTTCCTTTATTTTTGTTCAGTGAGTAAAAACAGTGAAAGAAAAGGTTTTTTACGAACATTTTTACACAAATTTTCCAAGCTATTGTTTTTTTTGTTTCTCCAAGAATTTCGAAACCAGGACAATGAGTTTTTTATTTCTGGCGAGGCTTGCTCTTAAAACACTGGGTGCCAAGTGGCGACACTCGAAAAGTGCAATCTTCAAAAAATATCGATACCAGCGTGGTTTTTACTGAAAGGAGCACTTGTGATTAATTCCCTCCCACCAAAATTTATTCATTATTCTTTTGGACGAAATAATTTCGAACATTGCCCAAAGAAATATTTCTTTCATTCGAGATATTCGAAAAAATATCCAATAATTAAATAACATTGGAACAAAACTATTCCCGAGTCGCAAACAATGGAGTTAGAAACCCAAGCTCTGATTCAACTGTGTCTCTCAGCTGGACCGATCACGAGAACGAGGTACAAGATCGTGAAAAAAAAAAGTTTCAATCTTCTCGAAAAAAAAGAAGAAAAAAGAAACATTCTCCTTTTGTAATTTTTTTTGCAACTCAATGAAATGTAAAAAAAAATTGAATTCATTATCTGACAATAAAAAAATCAAAACATTCATCGTTAAAAAATAATAATATAATTAATTTTAATAATAAAAAAAACGACAATACTCGTTGGTTTCAGATCTGCTGGATCCATAGGAGCGCGTTCGGCGCCCAGCACGCCTCTCCAGGGTGTTGTCGGATCGACTCAACAACAGCAACAAAATCAACAACAGCAGCAGCAACAACAACAACAACAACAACAGCAGCAACAGCAACAACAACAACAGGCTTATCAAATTGGGGGATCGCAATTAACGGTCTCACCACCACCAAAGAGTCCTAGCCACGCTGCGTTAAGATGCAAGGACAGGTAATTTAATTTTTTCATAGTTTTATATACGTTTTTTAAATATTTAACCAATTTGTTCATACTTTTATTCACGTTGTTATTTTTATTGCACACGACGCGAGCTTGACTACAATAGGAATTTTTTCCAATGAGCTTTATTTATTTACACAATTTTATCGCAACTTTGATATATATGTTTAAATGAAATTGGATTTTGATAAAATGATTAGAAACTTATGAAAAATTACGAGACACCTTTTACGAGACACCAATTTCTTCAAAAAACTCTGACTAATAGATAAGTTTGATTTCTCCATATACAAATATAAATATGTGTATGTTTCCAGTCGTCTGAGATCGCGCAATAAATACGCGGGAAAAATTTTTTTTTTTTTTTTTAATTTTTTAATAATGGCATTTTTTTTATTATGCTATTTTTTCAATCCTTCCAGTTCACGTGAATTTATCAGCGATTTAATGCGAAAGATAATGCACGTGTCCCCGCCACAATGAGTAAATCTAACTGATAACGATGATAAAGTTTTGTCGAGTCCTCCAGACTCATTCGTCACAAATCGTCGACATCGTCGACGTCGTCGTCACCGTCTCCGGTCTTACGATCTCGATCCTTCCCGTATCTTTAGTTGATTGTTATTGTTATGGTTGTTTATTATTTTTTTATTTTTCAACCATGAGTCGAAAAATAGATGTGGACGTGTGGAGTAACGATCTGTGGAGCTTGGGGATTCGAAGATCCTCGAGAACGAGGTGCGGGATTATTTTGCCATTTTTTTTTCACCTCCTGACTGCTGAAGAACGTGCCGAAATAATTTTGTGCAGAAATTTTTATCCATTTTCTTGTGTGTCGTCGTTATCGGTCGTTTGCCTTGGACTTTTTGTTCTATCTCGTATCGTGTTGTTTATTCGTCTCTATTTTTTTCTCACGAGAGGACATCGCGGGAGGTGCATCGAGTTATGGGCTCCCACTTCGCGTGCTTATAGTGTGGGTGGATACCAACCAAACCCCAAAATTTTAGGTGCCAACTCGGCTTCGTTTTTGAGAAATCGCCGGTCAAAGTTGGGAGCCCTCATATGTACCATAAAATTTATAACATACCACAAGTAGGCGAGTAGCCCAGTGGCGAGCGAGCCAGATTCCCGCCCCGACGGCTCCGGGTTCAAATCCCGTTCAAGATTTTTTTTTATTTATTTTTTTTTCATTTTTTTTCAAATTATTATTGAAATTTATAATTCATGAATAAAAAATTACAAAAAATTTGAAAAAATAATTTACGCACTTTTATTGATCAAAACTCACAAATTCAATGTCAAATCTTTTTCTTTCTAATCTCTTGCAATTTTTTTAATTTTTTAAAATAAATTAGCCGTCATTTAAACGTTGGCATACAATAATCCGCCTACTCACCTGGAAATTAAAAATCTGATGAAATATTTTCGTGGAAATAGTCAGAAACACTTCAAGAAAATTTTTGACCGGGTCATAAGAATTTTATACCTGTCGGACCGTTGGGGTATTGACGCGCCAAAACCTGTAGACGGCCTGCAAACATTGGCGTTTTTCTATTCTTTTCTATTCTATTCTTTTCTGGCCGAATTGAGGAAACACAACTGGGATTGCGACGAAAACGAGGTGGCGTTTATACAATGTTCGTGGTGTCGACAATATAAATGTTTTGATTGTTTTTATAATGACTATCACCCATCAGAGTGTACTCGATAATATTCAAAAGACATTGATTGAAGAAATTTTTAATTAACAAAACAGATTTTTAATTCCTATATATTCCTTGGTAATTTTTTAAAATATTCCCTGCCTCATCGAAAGAGATATCGAAAAATAAAAAAAAAATATCAAATGATGAAAAAAAAATGTTTAATTCAATTACGGCTAATTTATTTCAAAAAATTGCAAGACATTAGAGAGAAAAAAATTTGATATTGAATTTGTGAGTTTTGATCAATAAAAGCGTGTAAATTATTTTTTCAAATTTTTTGTAATTTTTTTTTCATGAATTATAAATTTCAATAATAATTTGAAAAAAAAAAAAAAAAAAAATAAATAAAAAAAGTATCTTGGACGGGATTTGAACCCGGAACCGTCGGGGCGGGAGTATAGCTCGCTCACCACTGAGCTATTCGCCTGATTGTGATAAGTTGTAAACTTTATGGTACGTAAGTAGGCTCCCAACTTTGACCGGCAATTTCTCGAAAACGAAGCCGAGTTGGCACCTACAATTTTGGGGTTTGGTCGGTACGCACCCACACTATAAGCACGCGAAGTGGGAGCCCGTAACTCGATGCACCTCCCGCGATGTCCCCCTCGTCAGTGCATAAAACATTATCATAATAATAATAATAATAATAACAATAATAATAATAACTGCGGAAGCTTCACCGGAGATTTTCTGTTGATTCGGTGGTCGTAATAATCGGCGTCCCCAGGGGAATAAGGGAGTTTTTTGTATTTGAACTGTGGAAAATTCCATCTTGTCTACTTCGTCAAATGAGTTTGAACTGCGGTTCTCACTGACCCTCTTGTTAAGAGAGTGGGAACCGTAGAATTTGGGTCGCTGAGTCAGGACCCATGAGGGTTGGAGCCATGGGACCTCTGGCTCGGCACATTGATAATGTCATATGACAGATAATAACAATAATAATAATAATAATAATAATAATAATAATAATAATAATAATAATAATAATAATAATAATAATAATAGAGAGCTACAGTGCATTAAAATGTGTGTCTTTGCATTTGTAGCCAACTCTCGAAGCCACTGAGCCGAAGTACACCGTCAATGACAGCTGGTGGTGTTACGATTACTACGGCCAATGTGAGCAGATCGTCAACGAGATCGTCACCGACATCAACGAGCAGTGCGAGACAAAAGAAATTCCATCGACATTTTTCTCAGGTGAATTTTGAAATATCGAAGAAAAAGTTCAAATATCAGTTGAAAAACAAAAATTCCTTTGTAAAAAAATGTTTTGTAAAATCTACACTGATAAAAAGATTTTATTGAACCGAAAAGACAAATGATACAATTGAAATTGTTGAAATGTGATTGAGTTGTTTTCCACGTATTTGCGTTGTTATTTTAATTGCATATTTTTTTGCATGCAGTTTACGAAATTCAAAAAACACGTGTTAAAATTGAATATTCAATGAATTCAACTAGATTGATGAATTATTCGGTGGACCAAATTTTTAAACGAGATGAAAAACAATATCATTGTTTTCGAACCAAACCATTTATTTATTTCTACCGAGAAAATATAACGGTTGAATCAACGAAATATCGTCGCACCACTCACACTATTGCTGCATCAATTAATTATTTTTATCAGTGTAGATATCGCGATGTTCAATTAATTTTCAAATGGTCATAAAATAATGAAAATCTGATAATTGATTAGTTATAAGCAATGAAAAACCAAGAGCAGAATGAACCTGATGGTAGTCCGCAAAATTTTCCGATCAGGTTACCGCGGACGAGAGGGTACTGAATTACTACAGCTGTGCACTGGTCGGGGACATATTATTACAGGGGCATTTGTATATAACGCCCAACTACTTTGCCTTCTACAGCAACGTTTTTGGATACGTCACGAAATTATTAATACCAACGGTATCGGTATTGAAAATAAGCAAGGAAAAAACAGCTAGAATAATACCGAACGCAGTTGCGGTCGCGACGGTGGACGAGAGGCACGTTTTTTGTTCATTGCTCTCGAGAGATTCGACCTTCAAACTGATGAAGCAAGTATGGGACGCAGCCCTCGAAGCCCGTGATCCTGTTGCCAATGTTTTGCCACTTCCGGTCGAGGCTAAACTCCTCACACCTGATCCATTACTCGTCGACGATTCCGAGGTTAATGCTGAAGAGGACGACTCCAGCATGTCCGAGAGTGGTACCGATTTGACCTCGAGACCGCCCACCATTTGCACCGATACCGATGCCCTCACTACGAGCATTCCCACGCTCAGTTTGCCACCCTCGAGGTACCTTTTTTTCTAATATTTAATTATCTTTTCGAGCCATGGTGGAACTTACGTTGTTCCACCTTTTTTTTTGCAGTTTTATGATTATTTAAGGCGACTAGGCAGCGAAAATAGGCCGAAAATGGGATACAATTCAAATAGCATTTGTGAAGAACCGAAACAACATACATACATTTTCTTTTTTGCAACGTTTTCATTGGAGTTTTGGCTATTAAATTCAGTGGTTGAGGTTTCAAAAATATAAATATTTAAGGGAGATATGGGCGGATAAAGAAGACCACGCGTCTCATGCTCCCTCATTGCCACGATTCCGAGTGGCCGGTTGAAGTATTCGGCAATTCCTAAACGCCATTGCCTTCAGGGGATATTCCTCCATAGACTGAACCGAAATTTTTTGAAAAAAAAAAACAAAAATTAAAAAAATGGCGGCTAAAATTTGAAAAACATCGTAAAACCGATGATATTTGTTGTAATAACAATAATAATAAATTGATTTTTTTACATAGACGTCGATTCATTTTGTAGAGAAAGGTCATATCTTTATTTAAAAAAAAAAATCAAGGCGATATCTTCAATCGTTCTTGAGTTATCGCGACAAAACTAGTACAAAATGCTGTTTCGAGAAAAACGCGTTTAAGTTCTCGCGCAGTACTACGGCAGTAGCGGAGTATTGGAGTTTTATTACTTTCCTGAGCTCAATTTTGCGAATTTTCAGTTTTCTTTGCTCCAAAATGTTTGGAAGAGATTGTAGTAACAGAATACAAAAAAAAAACAAAAAAAACGAGATTTTTCGATGCCTGGTAGCCTTAATTACTTTTGTCGCAATAAATACCGGATTTTTCATTCGTACGCGGTTCGTAGGACATTCAGGAATGTACAAAAATGATGGACATTCATTATTTGTTAATTGCATAAATGCCATGTACAAAGAGATAGTCAAAATTCGTACTTTTTCATGGAAAAATACATTTTCTACTAATCTACTATGAATATCGCGACGGAAATTTTTTCAGAACCTCAATACACTCCGAAGAATTGTTCAGAATTTTCTCAAAATTTTTCGGTCTGTGAGTTTTGTTAAAAAAAATAAAGATACGATCGTTGTTTCACTAGATACAAATTAAGGGGCTAGTCCACTTTGGAGCCACGAAAAAAAGGCTATTTTCGCAATTTTTTTTTGAGGATTTTATAAAAGATATGAATATAAAAGTTGTTGGGCTTCATAAATAAAGTCTTGAAATACATAAAAAAAATTTTTTCATTTATTTTTATTCATTTTTAAGTACAAAAACTATAGTTTAACGTAACGCCTCAAAAATAGATGGGCTAAGGAGCTCCATCACAACTCGGCAACGGCTTGTCTGAAACAAAAAATCAAAGTTCGTTAGATTCAGTATGATACCAGCTACAAAATGACCCTCGGATATAAAGTTTTATCAAAAAATAAAAAAATGGCAGATGAAAAACGAAAAAAGTGAAAAAACGCGTTTTTTCGCAGTTTTTCACAAAAAAAAGAGTAAAAATCAAAATTTTAAAACCATCGAGGGTCATCTTGTTGCGAATCATGTTTACAATATGTGGTTCAAATTTCAAGAGAATCGGTTTATTAGTTTTAGAGATACGATAGAGCTAGATTTTGAAATCGTTGTTTCGAGAAAAACGCGTTTAAAGTTTATACGCTCAGGTAGACGAAATGAGGTCCTGACGTTCAGGTAAAAAAAAAAAATACTTAGAGAGCTCGGATTTTCATAAAATTTTGATATAATATTTCTGAATGTATGTACTTTCGAAAACAGTAAAAAAAAATCGATTTTTTGAAATTTTCAAAGTGGACTGGCCCCTTAATAATAGGATGGCCTGAAAACTTTGGCTTCTTTTTGAATTTTTAGTTCAGATTCGTAATCAGCGACCCCAAGAATTTATACGTGCAAACTTTCAAGTAAATCGTACGTAAGGAAAAATGTGTGCCTCAAACAGTAATTCGCGTTCCGGCAACAAATATTTCTGACCAATATGCCGTTCTATTGTTATCCTTTTACTTCGTTGGACTTAAGCCGCGAAAGCGAGAAAATGTTTTTTTAATTATTATTGTGCCTTCGGTAAATACATAGGACATTCGGCGCAAATTTTATTGGCTTTTCATTTTTTATATTACTGGTAGTGGTATCGATGACTGCGCTGCCTTGTGGTAAAAATTAATATCGATTCGTTTCAGTTGTCGTCCAACCATTTACATATTTATACCCTCTTGTTACTACCCGACGGATACGCATTTTCAACTTTGTGTTTTAACTAGTAAATTTCTATGAGAAACATCGTCAGATATTCCCGTTATTATTATTATTTTTTTTTTAAATTTGTTTTAAAGAACATTAATGTAAATGACACTTTAATGAAATCTTTAATTACTACCAACAATCAATAAACCAATCAATAATCAAGAAACCAACACGGAGAAAAAAGCTGTTTTAGAAAGTCAAATTTGCAATTAACATAGAAAATTTCGAGTAGTAACACAAGGAATAATACAGAGTATTTTACCGTCTTATAAATTAGTTCGAAAAATCTTGCAAAAGCAAAAAACTACTTTCGAAGAATTGGAGAATATTGAATACAGAAATATAAAGCAGCAAGATTCAATAATGTACAAAAATAAACGAAGTACATTCAAGTTTTTTGCAATTTAGAAAAACTGCTATTTTGCTACGTACGTTTTGTTATTTCATAAATTAATTTTTGACATTTTGACTTTTTAACGACAAAATTTATGGCACTCTGTGCCGGTCAACGGGGTCATTTTTCCAAGTCTAACTTGGATGGCCACATGTTTGATCAACCCTAGATAGACACACTTCGGTTTGGTGGACCGAAATCCCGTGGTAGCCTTACGGAATGAAAAATAAGTATGTTTAGCTAGGATTAATGTAAATATACTTAAGGGGGAAAAGTCATGTAAACGTACGTTTTTTCAAGATTTTTTTTATAAAGAAATGGAATAGTTTATTGAATTAACATAAAGCATATTTCAAAATATACGACGTAAGGTATATTGACAAATTTTTTTAGACTAAAATATTTGAAATTGGTGGAGCCACAGCTGTTGGAAGCAGATTTATGCCGTGCAGCCTGGAGGTCTCAAATATCAACTAAAATCAAAAAATCAAATTTTTATTGTTAAAATACATTAATACGCTTTGCATGACGGAGAGGAAAAAAATTAAACATTTAGTACCATTTGCAAAAATATAGAAATAAGTAATTTTTTTCAAAATGGTTCTAAATTTTTTAATTTTTTTTCTCTCCGTCATGCAAAGCGGATTAATGTATTTTAACAATAAAAATTTGATTTTTTAATTTTAGTTGAGATTTGAGACCTGTAGGCTGCACGGCGTAAATCTGCTTCCAACAGCTGTAGCGTCGCCATTTTGAAATATTTTAGTCGAAAAAAATTTGTCAATATACCTTACATCGTATATTTTGAGATATGTTTTATGTTAATTCAATAAACTATTTCATTTCTTTATAAAAAAATCTTGAAAAAAACGTACGTTTACATGATTTTCCCCCCTTAAAGTAAAGATTGCAATTATTTTTGAAGGACAGGTCATACAAGTGTCACTTGCCCTTTACAGCTGACATATGATCGATATTGATTAGCTCAATTCTTTACCACAAGTCATTGTAACTAAATCAGCCACTTACGAATAGCTTCAGTCGCGTATATTTATTATATATTAATTATTGGGTTGCTACGGTTTCAGAAAAAATAAATACTTAGTA
This sequence comes from Rhimphoctona megacephalus, assembly GCA_963989365.1. Lineage (NCBI taxonomy): Eukaryota > Metazoa > Arthropoda > Insecta > Hymenoptera > Ichneumonidae > Rhimphoctona > Rhimphoctona megacephalus. Next base: position 16,992,666 of record OZ022420.1, on the reverse strand, counting down.
TTTAATTAGCAGTAGTAGCGAAGTACTATGTAAACAACACCTGCTTGTCGAGAAGATCGATCTGTTCGATATACTCGACTGGGGAATTATCATTATTTAGTTAATATCTTATCGTTACGAGTCTGTGTCACAACATGGATTTTAATGTTACTGATTATTGATATGGATTCATTAAAACATAATCCACTAAACTTTGATTTTACAAATTTTTCTAATTTTTGTTGTTTGCAAATATCATCGAAAGCTCAAACTACGCATTTTGTATTATTACAGATTGGAGCAGATAGCAATGCCAACAATGACACCGCCCGAGAGCAAAACGAGAATGGGTGGTCTCAGATCGTTGATATGGTGTGAAATGAGGCCAGCCACGATAATTGCGATACTCGTTGCTCTTCTCGCGGCACTCTACGTTTCGGCAGCCCTCATGATGCTACGAATAGACAGATTACACACCGCATATATGAATCATCCCCTCGCCTCACCCGAAAGGTTTACTCAGGATCGTCTTATGCAGTATTTAACTTCAAATCTTGATCAAATTGTCAAGGTAATATATTGCTTAGAATATATTTATATAATATTGTTTTTCTTATCGAATTCATAAAGTGTCGAAGGTCACATCGAATGTTGGATACTTTTTAATGAATGTAAAAACAAATTTCATCGTCGACGAGTGAAATTTTTGGTTTGCCTTGTGTTTACTTGAAATACTTTCAGACTTTGACGTGAGCTTACATTCAATCATAATTAATTAAATGTTATTGCATTAACTCGTCAGCAGGCGCACAATGAGATTTTTTCTTACATTTATATTAAAACAATGATTACTCGAAAATTTCAAATGGCATAAGCATTCGATTTTTTTCTATCTTCGCCAAATTTATTCTTCTGTATGATAGAAGAGTTAAATTTTTTTTTTAATTTTTCTTTTTGAGTTTTTTTAATTATTATTTTTGGTTTTTAGTGTCAATTATCGTTGTATTTATGGTTTTTTTTAAATAAAAATGTTTAATAGCCACAATCACTGTAGCGAAATTGTTTTCAAGTTCTTATTTATCAAATTAAGCACTTGAAGCTATACATGTGAGAAAATCTCTCATCGCGCGCCCAATGTTTAAAGTTTACGTAGCGCGCCTGCTGACGTGTTAAAACATACGAATAATGGCCCTTTGAAAAAAAGTCCGAAATTCGGTACTTCAACAAAGAGGGTCTCACGTATATCTTTTGAACTTTTCATCTAATCTTTTGGTATAAATTTAAGCACAACCGATTCCTTTGAATCTTTAAGAGATCCAATCCCATAATTTGCAGTAGATTAATAAGCATTTCTCGTAATTTCACATTTTTGTTCGTTCCCTCAGAGGAGCCATGATTAAACTGACGTAGAGCAGTAATATTAAATCAAAATAGAGGAATTAAAAGAGCAACTGTGCCCAAAAACGTAGTCTCGATCAAGAGACGCAGCAGCTGCTTGACGTCAAGTATTAAAAAGATTTAGAAAGAGATTGTAAAAGAAAATGTACAAAACAAATTTCTTGACCGTTGTCGCACTCATATACAACATTTTATTGGTACAAATTTTTTTTTGTACCAATTTTATTTTATATTTGTACCAAATTTATTTTATAATAAATGGAATTTATTGGTACAAAATGTAAATTTAAGTTCAGGACCGAAATCAGAGTCGAAAAGTCTAGTAATGTTTTTTTGATCAGGCGCTCTCTTGATGAGTTATTAATTATTAAAGTTGGCGGATGCGCGTTCTTTTATCGTGCATACTTCCGAAACGGTTGGAGATAAAGCAAAATATCAAAGTATCAATCTTGTAGAGCATGAAATTTCCTACAAAAAGTCGTTGACGGCAAGTTTCTATTTTCAGTAATTTAGTCCTGAGAATGGATCGAAAAATCCTTCAAGATTGTTCATCCTACGCACGATCCTCGGAAACCAGATATTTTTTCAATCCGCTCTCAGGTCTAAACTACCGAAGATAGAAAATTGCTGTCAGAGACTTTTTCATAGGAAATTATATGCGGTACAAAATTGGTTCTATGAATTTTTGTGTTGTCTTCCACCGTTTCGGAAGTGTGCGCGATAAAAGAACGCGTATTCTCCAACTTTGATAAGTAAAAATTTATCAGGAGTGAACCTGATCAAAAAACGTTATTGGACGGTCCTGAACTTAAGTTTACATTTTGTACCATTGGTCGTGGAACCAAGATATTCAATATTAGATCACGAATATACTAAGATAATAAAAGTAATCATCAAATTCATGTTTTTTGTTTATTTAAAAGGCTCTAAAATCAAAATATTGTCACAGTAAATGAAATAAAAGAAAAACATGATATCAAAGTCCACTCACTTTCCCGAACTGTCCACTTTCATAAAATCAAGATAAAATTACATCACAAAGCTCTTTTCGCGTGGTAACTTTTCCACGTAACCCTAGACCTCTACAACGGATTCGTAAACGATCCCATTTTTTTAGTAAAAAGTTTATTTTTTTTACATTTTTTCGATATTTTTTTGTTTTATAGAGTTTTCATCATTAAACGTTCACCAAAACTAATTTTACCATACACCATTCTCTTCGTTATCGAAAAACGAAGAGAATGGTGTATTATTAAATCTTAATATCGCACACGAGGGACATTTTATGCTAAAGAGAAGATTGAGGTCGTTTTCGACCCCCTTGTTAGGGTTTACGTTCGAAAAAATAGATTTTAAGGATCTGACGGTTAAAGATTAAACCTTACAGTAATTTGACGATTAGTGACGTAGCTGTTAAAGCTGTTTAAGAAACGTAGTCGTCGAGTATCCAACATTACGTGATTATCCAACGTTCAGTGGCTTTTTCCCAAACGAAAAAATATAATATTAAAAAAAAATTATAACTCTCTTGCGAAAATCATATTTATTGATGTCTTTTTGTTTAACGTTGCCACAGGTGAGACAGAGCCTACAGACTCTGTCGCAACAGTTTGTAACGGTGGATCGTGAGAGCGAGACAGGTGTATCTGGCGTATCCGGTGGCCCGATCGAGCCGGAAGAGCCACCGAGTTAGCCCCGGACGATCGACGACGATAAAACTCAACCAAATATTACGAGTTCCCCTCGCATCGCTAGCGTATGAAGCGCCCGGTACTTCATTTGGAAAAAAATACACACACACACACACACACACACACACACACACACAGGCACACACAGAGGCGCGCGTAAAATAGCAAACAAAAGAAAAAAAAACAGCAGCTCAAAATCGTCCGAAGGACGTGAGCGCAAAGAAAAAATAAAAAAACAAACAAATGACGCAATTCGAGATCGCTTGGTCGTCGTGCGTAGGCATTAAAATCTCGGTATTGTGTCCTTAGGGCCTTTAGGCTCCGCGCGAAGAGTTAGGCAGATCGCTAAAACAGAATTGAGAGTCAAAAGAGTGGAAAAAGCTGAAAAGAATAGACGCGTTCATTTAATTTTTAAAAAAATCGTGAAACTCGAACGTGATTGGTGGATATTTATGTATACACAATTAGCCAGAGATCGCGTAGACCGAGGAGTCGCGATGGACTTTCCTTAGACTGCTTGAGGTCACGGGCAATTATATAAAAAATTGAGAAACTAAAGTTTTTCTAAAAATTCGTCAACTTCGGATTAAGGCCGAGGTCGTTGCGGACGAATTCGTAAATATTTTCTCGGGCACGCGATCGGGGGGAATTTGGAATTTTTTTCTTTAATTTTTTCGTTGGTACTAGTCACGCGTTATCGAATGAAAAAAAAAAAAATAAAAACAAAAAACAAAAAAAGATAATATTTAGGGTAATAAACATACATAAAGTGCAATATGTATGTCCGTGTATATCTCGGGGTGTGAATGTTGTACGAGGCCTCCTACGCCAAATCGACTTTTTTGACTCGACTTTCCCCTACAACCGCCATTTTGTTATTCCTTATATAAACGAAATTTTAACTGTCATTTTGTTCGATAATTCTTATTTACGTCTATTTTCAAACGGTCCCTCGAACTTTATCCATTTATGCATCGGCGCCATCTTCATCTCGGATCGCGAACTATTTTTTCCCGCCGAAAAGTCATTAAAAATTGGAGGCAATCGGATAATGTTGAGTCAAGATCGCGCCAAATTCTGCGCGCATTTCGGCAACAATACGAACCTAACTTGAAGCTTAGTTCCGCCAATCCAAAGTTCCTTAAACTGCTGGTAAAACGTAAAAAAATATTGAGCCTCAAGGTACTCAAGATGCAAGAGTGATGCACGAAATGGCGGACTTGAGGAACACGTCGAAATGGCGTCGAATGCCTTACGTACATACATGTGTATTAAAGTAGATAAACAAACAAAAAATGCATATTTCGCAGATAACCTGTCCGTTATATTATGTATTTTCAGCTAGTCCGGCACTACCATTGCTAAAAATAATGACTATAATATTATTACTTACGAAAAAGGCAAACAGAAACAAACAAACAAACAAAACTCAACCCCAACCTTTAGAAAACGTGAAATGGATGAAGACGATGGGGTTATCAATGATTTAAGGTTATCTTTGCAAAGATCGCGATATATGTTTTATTCCACACGCGGTACAGTGATGACAGTAAGAGTGAGAGATTTGTCGTATAAATAAGCCGCGGACGGGCTGTCGGAAAATGTTTGCAAAACACACGGATGCGCATTATAAGAAAAAAAAGAAAGAAAACAAAATAATATATAGAAAAATAAGGGGTTCGTGAAAACCGATGTACCTGCAAAACGGAGCTTGTGGCAGAGAGCCACACTCGCGTCGTTCGCACCGAAACACTTTCGGGAGCAGGCAAAAAAATACGAATTTTACGAGATGAGGGTTATGTAAGAAATAAAACTCAATTTGAAAACAAAGGCCCAGACCCAAAAAATAAAAAATAAAAACAAACAAATAATACGGAAACGGTGAGAAAAGGCGGTTGACTGTGATAATACGATTGATGTTGTGGAAGCCTCGGGCGAAAGTAAATTACGTTCAATAAGGCCGTGGCGCTGCGATCGCAAATTAGAGCCTCTGAACGTAGTCGATATTCGCCGCGACGCCAGCGGGGGTTTAAGAAAAGTGCTGTTATATTAATTAGCCAATATTTGATGTAATTATTAATATTTAGATTAATCGTCGAAAAGAAACAAAACAAGGAAAGAAAAAGAAAAACAAAAACGCTATGTCTTACGCGTAATTGATATTTTCATTGCGTTATTAACGTGCAAACGTGCACGCGGTCTATTAGTTATTTTACTGCGTTGCGATTGCGGATTACTTCTTTTGTTTTCTCTTCATTTCCGGTGTCGTTGATTATTGTTCTGCTAGGCTATGTACGATTCTTAATGAATTCAATTATTTTGCAAACAACAATACACCAATTTTTCATTGACTTCACGATGCAATTTTCTTTCGTGCAATGATCAATAAATAAATAGCTTGCTATAAAGTGCCATTGAATCTATGGGGCTGAAGGAAATCGCACGATTTTCTGTTCGAACGTTTTGAAAATACACGAACCAAATAAACAAAAGACACTGGGACGTCGACTCAACTGTACGTGGGATTGATAATAATTCTCTTATTTACTTTCGAACAAGTCTGATGAAATAAAAATGTCTGTGCCAAATTGATGAAAAAAAAGAGAAACAACAAAATAATGTTGCTCGAATTGGGAGCATGGTCTCTCGTGAAGTTTTTTGCTTTTTGACGAAAAATCAATAAAAAAAAAAATTACAGAGGATAGAAATCCGCTACTAAAAAGATGCCCGTTTTCGCAGTCATTAGAGATTTATTATTCCACACTAAGTGTCGTTAATGTGTTTTATTTTATTTTTTTTTTTTTAATTATTAATTTACGTACAATGACTACTTGCCTTAAATGTGAAATGTTTTTAGACTTTTAGAAGGGTGCTCAATTCACGGTCCATTTTTTCTTAGGGTAACACGTCCTATATTATGTATAACGATATAAATAATTTAATCGATTATCAATATACACATGCATTTATGTATACAGGGTTTTCCACTATTTCTGGTCATTACTTTAAACTTAAGCACCAGCTCGAATGCTTGTACTTTTTTTCGCATAGCATTGAAACTGTTACAGATAGAGCATAAATGCTCTCAATCAATCTTTTAGAGCATAAAATTTCCTACAAAAAAGTATTTGACGATTTGTTTCTATTTTTAAGATATCAGTCTCGAGAGTTGATTGAAAACAGACCATAAAATTGCCTGGCGTAACCTTCCAAACCCAAGTCGTTTTCCGAGATGCTCTCAGCGCTAAATAACTAAAGATAGAAAAAAAATTGTTACATACTTTTTTGTAGCAAATTTTCTGCTCTAAAAGATTGGTCCTGTGCATTTTCATTCTATCTCCAACCGTTTTGACAGTATGCGCTGTGAAAGTGCGCGGCTCTGATAACACGAATAATTAATCGCTCTTCACTTTGATCTGATGAAAAAATGACCTCAGACTTTTCGACTCAACATGACTATCCTGAGGAAAACCCTGGACATCAATGTATTTGTATATGTGTGTATATATAAAGGTACGTGTTCTCTGTAAGTTTTTCCCATACAACAGAGAGAGAGAGAGAGAGAGAGAGAGAGAGAGCGAAGTAACTAAAATGAAAAAAATCACCAGATGGAAGTGTACCTACAGGCGCCATCTAGATGCAGCCACAATTATAATGAAGATAAAAAATGAAAAGAAAAGATAAACAAAAATCACAGACGTGAACTATCGCACACCAGCTATAACAGTAAGACGGCCGGACCAGATCTAAATCCAGTTTGGATTGAGATTTTGATTAATTATTCGTTTCTTATAAATTAAGTACGAAAAATAAATGAATGAAAAAAAAAGTAATTAGAGTTGGAACAATTATTTTTTTTTCAACCAACCACATCATTTTTATCACAACATCGGACATTCAATTAAATTTCATATAATTCGAAATTATATGACGAAATTTAACAGCCAATAAGCGACTCATCATGTTCTTTTTAATTTGAAAAATAACATTGAGTTTAGTACGAGAAAATAAAAGTAAATAAAAATGAGTTCTGCATCAATTAAGAAATCTGCGGTTTCGCTAATAAGAGAGTGATATATAATTGTATCTCGGAGGGAACCGCATAATTAAACTTAGCTCACCTAGTACGTTTAATTTGCAAGAAGATTAGATAAAATGTAATCGCGAATTTCGCAGCTTCCTCTCGTCTCGAAACTTGGATATGTAATAATATTTTATGCTGTGTTCCTAATGATTACGTGATTTTTAGTTCACAATTTAAAATTACATTCGTCCGAATTAGAATGAACAAATGAATTATTTTTAAGAGGCTAAAAAATCTTTTCCTTTTCTAATGATTTTAAAAATTTTATTTAGTCTCACATCAAAACAAAAATAAATTCTTAAAGCGTTGCTCAAAGGATGTCGTGAATTTTTTAGATGGTTGTTGAATTGCAAATTAATTTAATCATGATAAAAATATTTTTCGTATCGATCTACAAAATGGAATTTTGATTGTCCATCGCGCTGTATCGGTCTTGCCTGTATACGTCATTACATATATTTTTTTAACGCATTAATCACTCGGCCAATAGTGCCGCCTCAGTGGGGAGTTTCGCGGTCCCATCGAAGGAAGCTGTATCCCTTATAAAAAGGCAGATCGACACTCCGATCAGTCAGTCCGACGAGATCCACCGATTTCATCACACGAATTCTTATTTTTATTATTTTATTTCTCACCGAGTTCGTTTTTTTCAAATACTCTTAACAACTCTCGAAGGTCAGATAAAAACTAAGAAAATTCTAAATAATAAAAATAAACGAATAAAAAAAATTTTTTATGAAAAATTGAGCTCATTGGCTGTTCAGAATTTTCTTTACAAATTTCACAATCGTCAAAATAATAATGAATAATAAATCATTGAATAATCAATAATACCAGCTAGCTCTTCGGAATATTTTCACAAATTTTACAGTTTTCAAAATAATGACGAATAAATGACTGAAAAATCGACAGAAATCAATAGAGCTCTTCGAAAATTTTTCACAAATTTTGTAGATGTTGAAATAGTAACGAAAAAATCATTAAAAAATAAACTCTTCAAAGCTTTTTACTAATTTTATAATGCTAGTAAAAATATTTTTCAAAATTATGTATAAAACCAATGGAATTCATGCCAAGTTTTTTATCGCGTTGCGCAATGAATTACTAATAGATTCAGTGAAAAAAAGAAACTAAAATTCGTGAATAATCTTATCGAAATTTCAGCCTCGCTTTTCCTGTTTGTATTCTTGTCTATCATTATCTTCTAAAAGTAAACGCTTCGAATTTTGGTCTATAAAATTATCAACGGACATCGTTTTTTTTTCAAAGCCCCACAAATTAATGGTAATCTATGTGAGCCGCTCATCAATTGTTACTTGAATTAATTTGGGTCTATTACAATTTTATTCTAACCGGCCTAAGTCGTCGAGTTTTTTTTCAGCAACAGAGAATAACCACTTAAAATATAGAAATTAAAAAAAAGGCATAATGTATAGCGACAAAAAAATTATTAAATATCGAATGATGAAAATAGTGATGAATGATTTTAAAAGTTGCTTCCAAGTCCGAAACTCCACGTAATAACAATATTTACTTTGTCTCCCGTTTACATAACACTGTGGCTATTTAAATAAATGAGCATATTCCTTCAATACCGGTTTTACCGCTTTCTTTCACTTTAAACAATCATTTAAATAACAATTAAATTTGAGTGTTTTCCACATTTATTGCGAAACAATTTTATAAAAATTGAAATAATATTTTTCAACATTAATCGGTAACGAAATAATAAAACTATAGTAAATGCAAAAAACGGTTCGATATTTTGTTTTTCTGAAAAATATATAAAGTTGAAAAAAAAATGTTAATAATCGCATTTGAAATCGATGAAAGTGACAAACGGATCAGGCAAAAGGAATGAAATATAAAAGTGATTCATACAAGAGATCGAATCGATTTGCTGTTACAAAATACGCGTAACCTCGTGAGTGTGCGTATAAAACGACACGAATAGCGAGAGGATTTTCCCGGTCTTGGCGTAATCGTGTCTCCCGCGCGTTCCTATTAATCAAAGACGGAAATACACGAGATGTTTGAAACGCGAAAGGAATCGAGGCCGTTTTATAAATTCGAAGAAATAGTAGTGAACGCTATAGTATTCTTGTCTGGATCAAAAACATTTTTATTTAGAAGATACATCAGAAAAATAAATCAAATTTTATCTTTATTCGGAGGCAATCTTTTGTGGAATTGGATTTCTCGAGTGTTGGCACCATCAATACGTTTCTAATGACTCACGATATACTCGCTAATTTTATAATTATATACGCACAAGTTTTTACTCACTGTAAAAACAAGTGTGTTGTTACCAACACACATTAAGTGTGTTCTGTATTTAACGCCATAAGCAAACTATAGATTCTTTGTCGCCATTTTCTACACGTTTTAAAGTGTGTTGAAAATCTACAGTTTGCTTATGGCGTTAAGTACAGAACACACGAGTGTGTTGTTTTCGACGACACACTTGTTTTTACAATGCTCACGTTTATGTTTCCTCGTGTTCTTCGAAGGTAAAAAAGGAATGAATATTATTACATTTATTAAAGTTAATTTCGAAACTTAATTAACGCTGAGGATGGTTCAGAAATGTGGCAAAGAATAAATTCGTTCGATCGAGTCATCCATGTCCTTGCTCTCCGTATCCACATTCACCTCACGTAGAGATACCGATTTCTGGACTCTCCCGCTTTGCTGGCCATTCGTAATCTGGCCTCGTGACCGCAATGATTATTTCAATCGGTTCGTGTCATGAGTGATGATGATATGTCGGAATTTGTTTCTCGATGACACAGAAATCTGTGGTGACCGTTGAGAAGTACGCTGGCCCAAATTCACACGACTGAAATCTGCGACTTTCCGCGGAAGCCGACTCACCGTTCCGCGATCAAATCCGGAAACGGATTTAAAGGTTTAAGAGTTAAATTAAATTCGAATTTGACTGAAACCGAGTGAATTGGTGAGGTTTATATCGAGATCTATCTCAGGAAGGTTTGAAACTTACGGACAGATTGTAGCCAGTCTTCAGTAATCCAACTGCGTCTCGAATGTTTGTATTATTTAAGAAATATTGTGCCAACCGATCAATATGATTTGGTGTCTTTCAGACGTCTTTAGATCTCATCCAAGTTCCTTTTCCCTCTTAATCGTCATCGATGTCATCAACAACCTAATTTTTCGTCCTAGATGGGTGACTACGAGCCACTAGTGGTTGAGTCAATACACATGTACGAGAAGGAGAATGCTACGGCTCATCATACGTGTACATTCGAGTTGGTTCACTTGGAGCCACCAACTCCGGTACTTCGACGTGGTCAGACTTTCAACGTTGCACTGCGTTTCAACCGCGAGTACGCGGAAGACACCGATATCGTAAGATTGCTCTTTAGCTTCGGTGATAAGCCAAATACGATGCGGGGTACCCGCGGTGTTAGCACCGTAAACAATCGGGACACGTACCTCTCCGATTTGGAAGCTTGGGGTGTGAGACTGATCGGTGCTAATGGGAACGACGTTTCGCTCGAAGCGCGCAGTCCAGTCGACAGTCCTATTGGGGTTTGGGCTCTAAATGTCGAAACAACCATTCTGGGCAGCCGGGAACCACCTTATACGTACAAATACGAAAAAGACATTTATCTGCTGTTTAATCCATGGGTCAAGGGTAAAATTCATCTTTTATTCTCTCATCTAACCGATATATGATAGATAAACAGAAAGAAATGTTAATGATGTTCGGGCTTTTACTCTCATTACCAATCCACAGAGGATCTTGTGTATATGGAAGATAAGCAATTGCTGGACGAGTATATTCTGAATGACATCGGAAAAGTTTGGGTCGGACCTTATGGCAGCTCCCGAGGTCGGGAATGGGTCTTTGGTCAGTTTGATGCTTGCGTACTTCCGGCTTGTATGCTCATATTCGAAAGATCTGGGATCAAATGCGTAGCTCGTGGGGATCCCATTAAAGTATCAAGAGCCATATCCAAGACCGTAAGTAGAATTTTACCGACCGTGCCAACCCGTTAGTCCTCAAACTAGAGTTTGCAATCTATACGCCTTTCCAGATCAACGCCAATGACGATAATGGGGTGATCTGGGGGAATTGGAGCGGTGATTATGAGGGTGGAACTGCTCCGTCGGCGTGGACAGGAAGCGTGCCGATTCTTGAGGCCTTTTTGGAAACCGGCAAACCCGTAAATTACGGGCAGTGTTGGGTATTCGCTGGTGTTGTTACGACTGTTTGCCGTGCACTTGGCATACCATCCAGAGTCGTGACTAATTTGGTTTCGGCCCATGACACTAACGTTACCCTTTCGATCGATCGCTTCTACGACGAGAACAATCAGGAACTGGATTCGGATCCAACCAACGATAATTACGATCTTGATTCGGTTTGGAACTACCACGTGTGGAATGACGTTTGGATGGCTAGACCCGACCTCCCCAAAGGTTACGGTGGCTGGCAAGCGATCGATGCCACACCGCAAGAAGAATCTGACGGTATCTATCAGTGCGGCCCAGCATCCGTTGAAGCCATACGCCAAGGGTCCGTCGGATATAACTACGACGTGACTTTCATGGTTGCCACGGTCAACGCAGATCTCATTCGTTGGAAAACTGATCATTCCACTGACTTCGGATACGCTAAGATTGATTCCAATAAATATCAGTTAGTATGACTAATTATCATTAAACACCTCGATAAATAATGAAACGAACGATCGTTGGATTGATTGTTGGTAATTTATTATTCTTTCGATTACAGCATCGGTCGTATGATTCTTACGAAGGAACCTTGGATCTTTGATCCTAATGGTGATAAAGACAGGCAAGATATCACTGCTGCATATAAAGCTCCCGAAGGTAAGCCCAGTATAAATCTCTTTTTAAAACATTCGAACATATTAATGAATCATCAGAAAGCCCTTTTTTAATTGAATCAAATGTCAGTTGGAGAGTCCGAATTTTTCAATTTTTTGAAAGATGAAACAATTTTGCTATCGCTAAATACCCTATTTAAAACGAAAAAAAGTCATTTCTCATACTCGCGTATTTGAACTTGAATAAGAAAGAATTCTCATGGATGATGCTACGTGATGGAAGCGATTGGTGGCGCAATCTGTTCGAGTTTTTATGCACCTGATGTTCACACGATTTAAAACGCTACAAAAAAATTATTTCAACCTAAGCCAAATAATAACATCGATAAAAACTTTAATTTCACTTTTTTTTACGGTTGTCTCATTTTTATTAATTAATTTGATTGCAGGTACCGAGGCGGAACGTTTGAGTCTTTTACGAGCGGTTCGTAGTACCCAGAGTGCTAAAAAATATTATTCACTTCCCTCACCTAACAAAGAGGACGTTGAATTCGATTTGATTGATATCGAAAGAGTTAAAATTGGTGAACCGTTTACTGTGACCGTGAACATAAAGAACAAGTCGGCCGAACGGCGCACCATTACAGCAATTTTATCTGCTGGAAGTGTTTATTACAATGGCGTCAAGGCCAATATGGTGAAAAGAGCCTCGGGTGAATTCACCGTACATCCAAATGCCAGTGAGTCCTTTTTGATGATAGACAATTTTTCACGTTTTTTCGTTCAAGAGAAAAACAACCTTTCACTCCCGGGGAATGAATGCCCTTGAGGCGCTACACGTGCTATTTGGAACGACGCTAACTCTCCATCTGTTTTTTTACTCGTAGGCGAACAACTACGAATGACCGTAACTGTAGATGACTATCTTGACAAATTGGTCGAATACAGTATAATGAAATTATCGGCAATTGCTACTGTGAAGGACACCAATCAGACTTGGGCCGATGAAGATGATTTCCAAGTTCTCAAGCCCACGATCAAAGTTCAGGTACTTAACATCACTTTGAAAAACATTTTTACCAATATCGCACATAATTTATGATGAAAATTTCGCTTGGCAGATCGATGGTGAACCCGTTGTCGGTAGACCCGCTTCGATAACGCTCAGTTTCATTAATCCCCTTAAGAAGACACTCACCGATTGCGTCTTCAATTACGCCGGTCCCGGTCTCTCGAAAAACAAAAAAATAGCTTTCCGGGACGTTGGTCCCGAAGAAGAAGTCAGGGTCGAGCATCAACTGATCCCGCAGAAGGCAGGGCCCCAAAAGATCATCGCAACGTTTACGTCAAAACAGTTGACCGATGTCACCGGATCAGCAGCCATTGAAGTCTTTGATGAATAATTTTTTAATATTCTTACTTAAATGTTTAACAAATCGCGTATTTCTAATTTGACTCGTGTATTCTGTGTTTAATGTTTGTGTCGATGCTCACTGTATATTACAGCCCCGGGCCCAGTTGTCGAGTCTTCTACGTGTGCTCTTGTTTCTCCAGAAAAAGATCAACATACGATATCGTATGAAATAAAATAAAAAGATTTGCTACAGTGTATATTTTATTGAAAAAAAAAATCACAGAGAGTCGCAAGTTATAGAAAATTGCAATGCCCAAAACACAAATGAGCATACGGTCCCGTAGACAACTGTAAGGAGGCTGTTTCTCGATAATAAAGAGAATTGCCGACTCTTTTCCTTTTGTACAGAGTTTTTTTCACGAACGTCGTTCATATCCTCAACGATTTCAATGATCTTGGGATAAGAGCTTTCTTGATTTTTCTCAACCAGACTCGATTCATCAATTCCGAAAATTATACTAGCTCTTTCCTGGCATATAACGACGCTTATCACATTGCTCAAGAGATCGTTGATTATGATCGCTATTTCGTCCTGTACTCCACTGGCTCCATAATCTACGGGAGGTTGCAATTGTTCCGCATTAGTTCCTAATTGCGCCTCCGTTTTTCCCTCCATTCCGCACAAATTAATTTCCTGTGGCCCGTGTTCCATCCTAGTTGTTCGTGCGGCTACATTTTCTCGATGAATTTCCATAGCCTTGTAGAGGTTTTCACTTCGTTCGAGCACCATCCCCAGGGCAAGGATGGCTTCCCGCGGCACGTGGTTGATGGAAGTGCTGAATTGTTCTGCGGAAGTTCCGCGCCAAGGCACTAACGACGATCTTGACGAGCCGGATGATGCGTAGTTGTGATTCGGTAGATCCAATTTCGTAAAACTGGGATGATTCGAAATGCTAAAGTCCTTGCCAATCTTGATCATGCTGAATCCCGACGAGTTCTCTGGACCGTGACAACATTCGCCGACTGCCACATCCACAATCTTCAACTGGGGCTCAATCTGGCAACCGTCATCAACTGTTTTTGGCCCCAAAACGTCAACGGAACGATCAATGTACAAGTAATCCTGACGGTCGGTGTTCACGAGTTCCGATACACCCTGCGATTCTACGTAATCCCTGCCGCAGGCTGTATCTCTGAAATTTTCATATGACATCACTTGGGAGCTTTCGTTTATTTTACGTGGTCCCCGAAAGCAAACCCCGCGACTTTTTACAAAAATGTCCGGAGTTTCGGTATTCACTTCTCTTGAGATCGATGGTACATCTAATAAATCTTTGCCGCAGGCAACATCCTTGGATATTTTACAATCACATTGGCAGCAGTCAGTGGAAACTTCTCGCGTTGCCATTTCTGTTTCTGTGCATACGTTTATGACTGGATGATATCGCTTGTCGGTAATGGAATCCTTGTCAACCGCGTTGGACTGAGTCTGGGTCGCGGCAACTTCAAAGAATTTGCTACTTTCCAATCGCGACAAGTCAGTCACACTAGGTAAAGGAGAAACTGCGGCATCGACGAAGATCACAGGAGCTTGTCCGTTTATGCTGCTTCCTCCTACCTGTAGGTCCTTGGAGTAGTTGGACTTGGTTAAGTGTATACTCGTTTCTGATACCATTGTGCTCGTGTAATCCATGGAACATTGATCTGCAGCATCCTTAGTAGATTTAGCACAGCTCGTCGTGGAATCACTCTCGAGATTCATAAAAGAAGAGCATTTTCCCGACGGACCTTTCGTAGCCGGAATGACTGGACCTAATTTTTCCGGTTGAGGTTCCGCGAGAATCGCAAGTTTTTCGAACAACGTCCTCGAAGTTTTTGGTGAATTCTTGTCCGTTTCCGGTATGGGGGACGATCTTTTTCGGCTCGTACAAATCGGTACTTGAGATTTCTTTCCCGAATCGTTTGAGATCCTCGATCGTATCTCTTTTGCGTCCCTATTCACGCCCTCGACATTGACTCCCTGGTGAGAGAGTATGCTTTTAAGCATTCGCAGTGATCGTGCATGTTTATTTTGAAATTTATTCTTTGCCTCGTTGTTCGCATCAAGAACTTTGATAAGGCCTTTATCATGAACTATCGAATCTTCGGACTTGAATTCTACATTACACGTAACGTTCTTTAAATTGAAATTTGACACAGCGGATACGGATCGAGACAATTCTGTATCCGTATTGATCCGTGAATCTATAGGTGTATCGTCGAGATTTGTTTCTGAGGACAAATCAACATTTTTTTGTATCCTAGATAAATTTTTCCAAGGTTTTCGGTAAAGCTGTTTCATGGGCCCGGAAGCTGAAGAATTCAGCATGGATTTCGAGGACGCACGTTCACTCACAACCGTCGAACAATCCTCTTTTACAGCAATGCATCTGATACTCGATTCTCGCCTGATCTGGTGAACGAAGGTCTTTGATCGCAACACTGGAATGGTCGTTTCATGATTAGCGCCCGAGGCACTCGTCCCGTTATTTTTAAACAATTTCTTACGATCCCTCGACGTTCCACGACTGTTTAACGGTTTCAATGTCCTCCCTTGTGGCTGTACTTCCGGAACACGGCCTTGCGACATTTCCTTGGCTGTTGATGGTCGCTGAAGTCTTCGCGTTTCGAATGTGGTACATTTTAACGACTTTTGTAATCTGTTGGAAGGGACAGCCGGTACTTCATTGTTTTTGACTATCGAAAGCGTTGTAGTGGTGCTTTGTTTTGGAGGCTGTGGCATCGTGTATTGGGCGATTCTAGGCTGCTCAAGGTTCCCAGGAATACTCGGAGACGATGTCACCTTGACGTTACGGTCTGGATTCCCGCTTGGCTTATCGCAAATGCACTTTATATTCAACCATTTTGAACTACCGGAGTTTCGGGTGTTCGTCAAAGAAGGTCTCTCGATGACTTTTGAAAAATCTTTTTTGTTACTATCAGTAGTTACTACGCGATTACAGCGATTACAGCGATGACTTGCCGGAGGCTTAGCTACAGGCCTTGGTTGTTTCCTGACAAAATGATTGCTTATAGGACTTCGGATCTTCGAAATTATTCTCATCTCACTCTCGAGGGAATCTTCATTCTTCGTTTTTCCGATAGTTTCATTTTCTCTTCTCGCTTGACACGATTCTTCAAAAAATCTCTGCATGGGAGTTCGGGGACTCTGGGTGATGGACTCAATTTCCTGATCCGAATCGTCTTCGTCTTCCGTTTCCAAAATATTTTTTCGACCATTTCTCTTGCTAACTTGCTTGCGAATTTTTCTTCCCCGCTTTGCCACTAATTTTGCACGTCCCCGTATTTTTTTCCCATCAGCCGCGTTCTTATAGGGATCCAAACTTTTTTTCTTCTCCTCAGAGGCACGCGGTGATGGCTTCGCTTCGATGTCCGATGATTCCTTATAGTTCGAGCTTTTGGAATCAACGTTTTCCAGATTGGCAGCTGTCTTATCCAACTTTGTGGGCCTGGAGTCGACAGGATGTTCCTCTTCCGGGTGTACATTGCATCGATCGGGCATCATGTATTCTCGAGCGAGAATATCCAGCGAAGGCTCGGCGATTGCTTCACCAGCATCGACAAAGATCGGTGAAGAACGTGAAACGTTCATAAATCTGTTCGAATTCATCTCTATTTTTGACCGGAAATTAAAAGCTTTGTTCGGTCCCCCGGTGAAGTAGGGAGGAAAATCACTGTTACTCGTCATGGCGAATGCCGCGGGCCAAAGGTTGTCCTCGAGGTTAATTCTCCTGTTGCACGTGACCCAGGCTGAAGAATTTTGGTCCCTCGGATTTCCGGCCGCTCGAAGTATTTCATTGACAAGATGTTTCGGTGCTTCAAAGTGCCCGATTTCTCGCCATGGTTCTTCGCCCAATTGCACGCGTTCGCCTTTTGAGCCACAGAAATCAGAATACATTTCTACGAGTTCTGGGTTTCGAGGATCGTCGTTGGTCGGAGTGACATCCAGGTCGATCTTTTTCATCTTTGTCTCTCCGGATGGTTTTAAACTCTTACAGTAAGTGCCGTAATCTCGGGAACTTTTCATTTTAGGCTGTGGCGTCATATTCACCTCCTGATTATACGGAAACCTCTCGTACGTCCATCTTGAATGGTTTGGTAACAATGTTCGATGATCGATGTTCGCAATTCCGACAGAGCTACCGGTACGATCGTGTTGTGTACCGGTCGTAGGATTTCTAGTTGTTTTGATGTCGCGAAATTCGTGGGTGGTTGTAGAAACCAGCTGAATAAGATCGTTCCAAGCAGCGGCATCTCGGTCCTCGTTGAACGAGCGAAAACTTTCGAAACTCGACGAATTCGAACGATCTTTCGACTGGACTCCAACCACGTGATCCACCGAATCGTTCAAAATGCTTAAAAAATCATTTATACTCTTGCGTACTTTATCATCCCCACGTTTTTCGGATTTCCTGTTGTTGTTATTATCCTCGTTCAAACCGGTACTCTTTGGTATCAAATTTTCCGGCAATTGTATCCCGTTTCGATTGAGAGATCGAACGAATGAGTTTATTTCAAATCCCGTCGGGCCGCTACTATTATTATTACCATTTACCGAAATATCGTGAAAGGCGGAATCTCGTCGATGAGGGTTGTTGCATGCGCCGGAGAAGAGCCAGGATGGATGATGCATAACTGACGCCTGAGCCACCGGAACCCGAAACCATCGAAAATATTACTTCGAACACCCGAATTCCGTGAGGTTTGAACAAGCCGGATTTAGCTATTATGAAAAGTTTTCATTGTATTTGAAAAAAAAAAAAAAAAAAATCACCAATCCGTATGATTTTGATCAACTGACGCATCGTTTGACACCGAGCCATTCAGAACTGCCGTTGTTCCTTTGTCCTTCCCCGCCACTCGCCAACTTCGTCGGGTCATCGCCGAGTAGTAGCCTTGTTGTTGTTCTTTTCTTCTGCATCGATCGAAGGCAATTGAAAAAATAACGTTTGAAAAATAAAAAGTAACGTGATGAGTCACGGTTAGTCTAAAAATTATGAATCCAGTAGGTGCCCCCCCTCCTCATCAGGCAGATTAGATTTAATAAAAAGTCGACACTTCGAAGATGTAAATTTACAAAATCTCATTCGTTATGTTCAAAACCCGGTTTTGAAAAAGTCCCGAAGAAGTAAAAAAATTATTTTATTTTTTTAAATAAACTTATAAACAATGAAAATCCATAAAAAATAAACTAATTTACTCTAAAATTCTATACCTATCTGAAGTCGACTTTTGTTTAAGTGGATTTTGTTGGAATTTTAATTTTTTTACTCCTTTCATTTTCATATATTAAATCTTGAAAAATGTATTCAACATTCTTCAACATCTTTTCTAGCTTTTCCTATTGAAAAAAAAGTATGGAAATAAAAACTCTTCTTTGCAGCGTTGTACCCCTTAACTTATAAGATCCTGAAGAAATCACCTTAGAAAGTGCCTGCTTTCAAACAAAAATATATTCAATTGAGGAACCTGATGAAAAATGATGCGTATATAAATATAGAAAAAAAAATACTCGGGTTGAATTAAAAATTTTCGCTTCTTTTAAAGTTGTTTAAAAATTACACGTATAATATAATTACGTAGACTTTATTAGCGTTTCTTTCGTTTGGAAAAAAAGCAGCACGTGTATATTCATTTTCTTCATTTGAATTTTAATGCGATGCTAGCGCCGTGGCAAAATGAGCGTTAGTGAAGCAAGTTTGGTGGCCATCTTTGTAGCGTCAGATTTCTGGTTGTTCGAGCTCTTTAACTCGAGTCTCAAATGAAGTTTTACGTCTCATCAAATATAAAGTTTGATTGAGTTCTCATTACTCATTGTTAGACAGTATTAGTATTATATTGTTGTTCGTACATGATCTATCAATTTGTACCCGTTCATATTCGTGTTAACCTTTTGGTCAAGTTAAATCAAGAAACAAGTACTTGCAGTATGATGAGTAAAAATCGATGTTTTTGAGAATGAACGAATGAACGAATGAACGATCGTACGGGGATAAGCGTCGATTTTTTCGTTTCACGTTTTTCGTCAATAATAACCCGCGATATAATCAATTGAAAGAACAAAAAGACGACAATTGGTTTTGCTCCCAGTTAACCCTTTATTCATCCTAAAATTAGCCAAACAGAACAAAATTAATAGTTGGCATTCAATCGTTTCCGGTTATTCGCGTAAAAATGTCGCCGCGAAGTTTAACCATAAAATTTCGGGATTTAATGTTGAAGCAATAAACGCAGTTAAGAAACTGACGACACATGTTGGTGAAAAAATCGAAAAATTGGTCCCCATGGCGAAAGGAAAATTTCGGGCCTCCAATGGCAGCAACAAGGTTACATTTTTGTTATCTTTTGCTTGCTCAGTTTTCTATTCTTTTTTTTTTTTAACGTTAATCCAAAAATTGATAAATTGTATTAAATAATTTGTTTTTGCCTTTATTAGAATCAAATGTCCGCTAACGGCGGCTTTAAGGGTGGCGAAATGTACAGCACGGAATTTGAAATCAACGAAACTTTGCCAAGTGCCAGAACTCTACTTACCAAAGGCTATATTCAGGATGAAATTAATCATTTTTCAGGTACTGTCTATTTTTAAGGTTCGCAAGCTCGAGTCCAATTTTTTTTTCCTTCTAACGCATAACCGGGGTTGTTTTCGACCCCATGGGATTTTTGGCTGTAAAATCGTTTTTACAGAAATAAAGAGATTTGCAATCATTTGAATCTTTTCATTTTTCAATTACAAATAGAATGATATGTGATCGATTTAATTTCATGGAAGGTGAGTCGACGAAAAACATTTAAAAACTGAAGTATTCAGAAAATCAACAAAAACCTCATTTTTTGACTTTCATTTGGGGTCAAAATCGACCCTGCCTATGAGTTCTAGAGATAACGATCGTACAGTTTGCGTCGTTCGAACACAACAAGATTCCTTGTTTTATCTTTCAGTAGAGCCTGTGCAGCGTTTGATTATGATAATTGAACAATCTTTTTTTGGGATGTTTGAACAAAATCAGCGAAAAGAATTCAGATGATTTAAAAAGTTAAAAGATAATGAATTGATTAAAAAATCATTTTTCGTTGCATTCAACGAAAAAATCATTTTTCGTTGCATTCAACGAAAAAATCATTTTTCGTTGCAAAAAAGAAAAGCCCGAAAACCGTCATATTCGAGTATATAAGAGTGCGGCAAGGCTCGTGCTGGCTTTTTTTTTAATACTTGACGTCGATCTGAAAAAATGTATGGGTCATCATTGGACTTTTAATCATACAATAAAATTTTTGCTATGCTGAAAGAAGCAGTTTTTGATAATTATTTTTTACCAAAATTGAACACAGTCATTTATACTAAACACCAGGCACTCCTAGGATTTACACACGATAAAACTTTGTTACAACGCTTAGTAATATCCTGTAGTTTTGCATGATGTACTTTCCAGTGTTGGAATGCAAGAAATTTTTTTTTACTTTGGTAACAGAAAAAATGTATTGGATATTTTGTCTGTGAAACATAGTTAAACTATTTTTAGAGTCCGAAAATTAAATCTGTAAAAATACAGGGTTAATGTCAATGATTAAGAAATCGATGAGTGAAAAGACAAGATTTTTTGTTGTTTTCCAATTATGTTAATTTTAATACCATAGTTGTATTATGGTACTACTGAAATGGCCTAAATTGAAGTTTTGTTATAATAACAATTAATATCATTTTATTAATTTTTTTATTATACTTATTATTCTGATGTACCAATATGATAACTAACATGCAATGAATAATGAACTAGGAGCGACGGTCTCGACCCGTGGTAGGTTTATGACTGAGGCTGAGAAAAAACGTTGTCCCAACGAACGTCCGCTCTACCTCTTCATTCAAGGACATAACAAACTCAATATTGATTGTAAGTATTGATTGCGAATGTCCATTTTTCAAAAAAATGGACATCCGCTCTACCATTTTCATTTCAGGACATATCAAACTCAATATCGATTGTAAGTTACTCCAATGTTTTTTTTAACCAAACTTCACTTGAAACTCTTATCATTTCTTCCGTCCATTAGACCGTCAGAGGGTCATTACTTTTTAAATTTTCAAGATATAAAAATGAAATTTAGTAGGTAAATACATCTGATGATACTGAAGGATAGAAAACACGAAAAATAAAAAAAAATTGAGTTACTGCCCTCACCTTTTCAGTGGGTGAAAAAAATTAAAAGGGCTATCAAAATCTTTTTTCTAGTTTTGAAAACTTTTGATTGTATAGATTGTCTACTATGTTTTTTACAAGATCTTAACAGGAAAAACCAGTTTAGGAGGCCGAAATTTTGGAGTTTTTCATGAATTTTTTTAACAGGGAAGGAATAATCAGAATTTGTTTAAACTTGGAGGATATTTTATTCATGTTTTGAAGTACACTTTGTCATTTTTTCAAGTCATTTCCGCCAGAAATAGTGGAGTTAGAAGCTGCTGTCCGTGGACGATCGCCATCCGAGTTTTTTGCTGGTGGGCATTCCTGAAGTCACAATTTTTATCTGTAATCATTACAATTTTCTTTTTTCGTGAACAACATATTTCTTAAGAATATGAACCTAATTGTGATAAAAAAGTTGAAAATTGCATGTTTTTGAGGTGTTTGAACACAATGTCATGTTTTTATACCATATTTTTTCACCTTTTTTGCATTAAAAAAAATATTTTTAATAATAATATCATCCCAGAGTTAGGTTCATATAGATTGTAATTGAATAAAGAATATTCACACAAATTTTCAGAACGATTGGTGAATAACTTTTTGAGCTAGAATGCCCACCAGTTGAAAAAAAGTCGTCCATGGACAGCAGCTTCTAACTCCGCTATTTGCGACGGAAATGACTTGAAAAAATTACAAAGTGTACGTCAAAACATGAATAAAATATTCTCCAAGTTTAAACAAATTCTAATTATTCCTTCCCTGTTAAAAAAAATTCACGAAAAACACCAAAATTTCGGCCTCCTAAACTGGTTTCTCCCGTTAAAAATCTGTTCACCCCCTTCCCCTACCTCCGTAATTGTTTGAATTTAAAATTTGAAGTAATTCAGTAAAATAGCTCTTCACTAGTCTTTGGAACAAAAATTATTTGGATTGGTGGATCATTGTTATGATGAAAATAATAGCAAAAACTTGTTTCTTGAGTTTTTTCTACGAAAGTAAGATTCATTTTTCGTATTGACCTGGACACACTAGATGAAGCTACGGAATCCTATTTTTGCAAGGTGTAAATTGCAATTGATCGTTTTTTTTCTTATAGTGGCCATGCAAAAAATCAATGAAATCATCAAAACAGAGCACCAAAAATCACTCAACAGGCCAAGCAGATTTACAAATGCACCTCCGCCACTCATGAGCTTACATTCCGGAGTCCCATCTGTCGTAAGTTTAATCATGTTTCATGACATTGTATATTTTTATAATATATTAGTTGTGTCTGTGGGCTTCGCCCGCTGCACGTGTAGCAGATGCATCCAGCTGTGCATTTACGAAAATGTAATTTTTTTTTTTTTTCTGTGAGATTGTGGAAAATCTTACATGAGACACAGGGTAGGGTCCGCACTACGCCGGTGTGTGGGATTCTTGCCCGCTAAAAACCACGGACCCTGTTCCATTTCAAAAAATTAAATCCCTAGAAATTTTATATTGAAAAAAATGGCCTGCTTGTCATTCCTTTTCCATTATAAACGTAAATTTTTTTTTCCCCAATAAAATACTCCAAAAAAGATGTTCTATTTTCAAATTTTTCATCGCTTCACTAAAGTAGCTGTAACTTTTTTTCTGTCCAAAATTGGAACCCCAGTCACCGCTCATTCTCTTCCTTTTTGAATTATCCTTAAACTGGTAATTCGTTTTTTTGTTTATCTATATCTTTTAATTACTGAAGAGTTTTTAAAGTTGAACATTGAATAAAAAATTTGAACTTTTTTTTCACATTTCCGTAAAAAACAATATATCGAATGTTATACAGCCTACAACTTAGTGTGAATCATGAGCTTTCTTCCTGTGAAAGATTCTTCGAAATCGGTTCAGTGATTCTCGACTGAAAAGCGGTCACATTTTTTCGCCAACAGATTTATATATATATATATAGAGATATTTTTAAAACAGTCAAAATCTGATATAAATTAATACGAGTTTTTCAATTACGTTTCTCCTAGGAAAAAATTTGTATAGGAATAGATAACGCGCCTCCGGGATTTGATCTTCGAGGTCGAATAATCGGGAGCGGTGGTGCAAACCTTTTATACATTCGAGGCGAAACTGGCGCAAATGTTACTTTGCGAGGACGCGGCTCTCAATTCATCGATCCTGCATTAGGTACCGAATCTCCGGAGCCACTTCATTTGTACATAGAGTGAGTACTTTAATTATCAATTCTTTTATAAAAAAAAAAAAAAATCCTCTGCTTTATTTATACGTAGCAAATTTTACATGAGAATTATATTTCTGCAGACATAAGAAAATGGAGGGTCTCCAAAATGCCAAACAATTAGGCGTTAATTTAATACAAACTATGCAATCGGAGCTACAGTCTTTTATACAGCAACAGCCGCCTCCTGTTCAACAACAACAGATTCTCGAGGCGCCACCTATTCAACAAATACAACAAGGTTTGTTCATCGCACTTTGCTTAACCCTAGAACCATAGAATTTATTTTACCGAACGTAAACCCTACAGCGGGGTCGAAAATGACCCCAATCTTCTCTTTAGCGAAAAATATTCCTCGTATGCGATAATAAGGTTTAATTCTACACCATTCTCTTCGTTTTTTGATTACGGAGAGAATGATGCATGATAAAGTCGCAGAAGGTGAATATTTGATAATGAAAACTCTAAAGATAGGAAAAAAATGTTGAAAAGATGCAAACAAACTGTTTGCTACGAAAATTGGGATCGTAGTCGACTCCGTTGTAGAGGTTCAGGGTTAATTTACAAATTAACCGGTTCAGGGTTAATTTACAAATTTTGGCAATCACTCTTAATTCGGTTCTTTAAATATTTCTGATTTTTTTCCTTCAATAGCGCATTTTCAAACGATGAACATCGGCGCACTGACTCAATCAAATGTAGTTACTATTCAACATCAGGGTGAGTCCATTTATCGCAATGTAACTCTGTTTGCGTATGTTTAATATTGAAATAGAAGAGAATTTATTCGAAATTGTCCATATGTCTTCTGAAGGTAATTGATCGGGTGTGTGAAATTAGCGAATATCCGAATAGGTTCTAAATGATATTAAATACAATATTTTTTAATGCATTCAGATATAATACAGCATCCCCAAAGTAGCGTCGTGACGTTACCCGCAACAATACTAACCGCAACGATGCCGGGTACTCCGGGCGCGGGCGTGACGGTGCCGCCACCCGGAGTGCATGTTCCAACACATGCGGGTCCGATGGTGCCGCCGAATCAGAATCAAGTACACACATCCATTTATTTAAGTTCAAAACCTTCAGGGACGTTACTCTCTAAGTCTTTCGGATATAAAGTAGTAGAACGATTGGAAGGTTTGATCGTACATTTCATTTTTATCATGGACTATAAATTATGAATTCGACACAAGTCGTGGATGAAAATAACGCGTCCTTGAAGAGTTTGAACCCCTCCAAAGGCAGTAAGCATCCCGATCGTAATTGACTCATGGTACACGCAGGAGCTGCAAACATTTATGTCCCCGCCGCCGGTCGGCCAGGTTCAACTAATCGGGCCACCGCCGACGGTAAGTCAAGTTCAGTACCAAATCCACTCGGGACAACCTTTGCACATACAAATGCCGCCTTCGTCACACTCGTCGCCTCAGCCGGTTGCGCAGATGTACGTAATGAGTCAGCCTCCACCGTCGCCCCCGCCGCCGACCTCAGGACCACCGTTGCTACCGTCACCTCAGCAGAATCCGGGTCAGCCAACGTTCATCACAAGTTCGAGCAGTGGGTCTGTGGGAGGCGGTACCGTTTCTTACGTTTACGCACAGCCCAATATGTCGCAGCCAACCTCGTCGCCCTCGCATACTTCGATAGAAACAGTGAATGTCAATCTCCAACAACCACCACCGCCACCAAATTCAGTGCCCCTTAACGTGACTCAGCAGCCGCCACCCTCGCTGTTACACCTCCACTTTCCCCCGCCAAATTTTCCGCCCAATCATCCGCCCCCGCCGATCCCTCACACCTACCAAATCCAGTATCAGCAGATGCAGCCTTCAGGCCCTCCGACTCAAACTCAGTTCGTCCTTCAATCCGCGGAACATTTGGTTCCCCAGTCGATTTCTCACAATCCCGAACACCAACTGGTATCCCAGCAAGTCGTACACTCACAATTCGACGGACAACCGCCTCCCCTATCTCTTCAGGTCCCACCACCAACGACGCAAACGTTCCTTATACCAGCAGCCCAATCGCCCCATCACCATCCCCATCAGCCTCAACATCATCTTTCTCCACAACAACCACCTTTACCTCCCGGGGCTGAAGCACCACCACCGGGCTTCGATTGCTCCATGGAACAGGGACTTCCACCACCTCCACCACCTCAACCTGTACCACCTCCCCAAATGGTCCCACCGCCCAATCTCAACCAAATGCCTAATTCCATGAACATCTTGACTAGTGTTCCACCACCACCGCCGCCCCAATCCCAACCCGTTGTCCAGAATGCTCCTTGGCTCTATCAGACTCAACAACCGTCCGGATTACCAGGCCCGCATCAACATCAACACCAGCAGCAACAACAACAACAACAACAACAATCCGGTCCCATACAGCTCCAGACCCAGATCCACTATCACACTCAACAGCTGCACTATCAAAACGGCCACATGCAGACCCAACTGCACTACACCGTTCAACCGCCACCCGGACAACAGCCACCTTTCGAGCTCCAAAAACCGGACTCTCCGGAACAGCAGAAATGCCAGGGTCTCAAAAGACGATTCGCCGATGTCGAGGGGTCTCAGGTAAGATGTTTCTGCATATGAAAGCTAGGGACAGGTGACGATGCGTTCATATGTGCGAGAAACATCGAAAATTCCAGATGAGCGAATCCTCGCGCGGAATACATGCTCTTAAGGTAATATGGCTGCTTCACACTAGTCAAATGAGTGCTAAATGTTCAAAATACATTTATGCAAAGTTTAGTGCACTAATTAAATTAATTGAAGGTTGATGTGTATTGCAGCATGTCTTATTAACCTAAAAAAAAATTTAACAATGATGGATTTGCGAAATTATTAACTGATATCTGCAAAATTCCGTGATGTCATATTTTCATCGAGATTTTTCAAAGAATAATTCGTATTTTTCAACCGATTTTAATGCACTACGTCTTATTTTGTTACTCAAAAGATCCTTTACGAATTCGCCGCGTAGGTTTTTTTCAAAACTTGTTGATATGAAAATTACAGCAATTGGTTTATGAACATTTTTTATCCAATTAAACAATTGGCTGCAACAGTAAAACGATGAAACTCAGAAAAAAAACACGCGGTGAATTCATAGAGGATCTCTTGAGGAACAAAATAAGATGTGATGCATTAAAATCGGTTGAAAAACACGGATTATTCTTTGAAAAATTTCGATGAAAATATGACATCGTGGAATTTTGCATTTATCAGTTGAAGGTTTTGTAAATCTATTGATATTAATATGTTTTTAGGTTAATAACGCTGTGATACAAATCAACCGTCAATTCATTTAATTAGTGCATTAAACTTTGCATCAATGTATTTGAAAATTTAGTACTCATTTGACTAGTCTGTAATCAGCTATTTTACCTTAATTCGTCAACGGGGTCACGCTATGAGATTTTCTCACACTTCTATTAAAATGATGATTACTCGAAAATTTCAAAGGGCATAAGCATCAGGAATTTTTTCCATCTTCAAATTTATTGGTATTAATATGTTTTTGGGATAATAACACTGTGATACAAATCAACCGTCAATTCATTTAATTAGTGCATTAAACTTTGCATCAATGTATTTGAAAATTTAGCACTCTGACTAGTCTGCATCAGCTATTTTACCTTAATCCGTCAACGGGGTCACGCTATGAGACTTTCTCACACTTCTATTAAAACGATAATTACTCGAAAATTTCAAATGGCATAAGCATCAGGAATTTTTTCCATCTTCAATTTTTTTCTTATATGTGATGGAAGAATTCAAAATTTACATTTTTATTTATTTTTATTTTATTTATAATATTTATATTTTATTGAGATATAAAAATGGTTAAAAGTCACTATCAAATGAAGCATCAAATCTTTCATCGCGCGACCAACGACTAGGGTGTAAGTAGCGCGATTGCTGACGGGTTAACGAATGTGTTTGGCTTATCTTTTTTTATCATCCGACAGGAGGCTCCCCCGTATCAATGCGGACCACCTCCTCCTCAACGACAAGACAATGGGTAAGTCGACCTTTTTGCTACTCGATATATCCGAGACTACAAAAACATAAAATAAGTAATTAGTTTTTAATTAGTTAGTAGGGAGGCAACGACGTGTCCTGCCCAGTTTTGGGCTTAACACTTCCTTCATATACCAAGATCTTTCTGTTCTTTTAAACAACTCTTGATTTCTGTTGCTTTCGCAACTGCTGCAACACTGGCCCAATTTAACAGTAATTAACCCGTCAGCAGGCGCGCTATGAGATTTTTTCTCACATTTATATTCAAATGATGATTACTCGAAAAATTCAAATGGCATAAGCATTTGAAATTTGTTCTATCTTTATCAAATTTATTCTTCTGTATGATAGAAGTGTTGAAAAAATTTTTTGAATTTTTGTTTTTGAATTTTTTTAATTATTATTTTTTGGTTTTTAGTGTTAATTATCGTTGTATTTATGGTTTTTTTTAAATAAAAATGTTTAATAGCCACAATCACTGTAGCGAAATTGTTTTCAAGTTCTTATTTATCAAATTAAGCACTTGAAGCTATACATGTGAGAAAATCTCTCATCGCGCGCCCAATGTTTAAAGTGTACGTAGCGCGCCTGCTGACGGGTTAAGGTGGCTTACGAACCACCGAGATCGCAGAAAAAGCATCGGCACTGGGCCGGGGATTCGAAACTTAACCTTCGTACGATCTTCGGGTCAATGCTGACTCGATCGTCACGAAAAAGTTACTTATATTCTAAAATAAGTAAATGGTTTTTTTTTTCTTTTTTTTTTTAGACTTCGTGATTATTATGTGTCGTTGGTAATTATTTAACTGAAAAAGCGTTTATTTAATGCATGGTCAAATTGGACCACGAAGAATGTTAACGTTAGTCGTTTTAAGGACCGTATGAAGGTTAAGAGCAAGGCGCACACGCGAGGACGCGTCCATAAGTGTGAGACAGATGAAAGATGGCGAATGGTTGAGCGCGAGAGAGACCGATCTTTGCCTGTGGCACATGCTCTTAAAAGCCCGAATGGCAATCTAGAGCCCGACCTACTGTGTCGTTCGATCTGATGATTCTAAGACGCGTTATTTTGTCCCAACAAAAATGCAGTGGGGCCCACTTATTTCCATTTTTATTTGATCTTCTAAATGATCGAATTTTCGGGGATCCCGACGCTGTCCCGAGGGTTTGGTACTCCTTTTTCTTTTTTTACGCTCGTTTGATAAAATGCATTAAGCCGGCGTCACTCGCGCCCCAGAAAATCTGTTTATAACGTGCACAAGAAAAAAAAAGTTCTTTCATAGATACGTGGCTGCCAACTCATCGCGAAGAGAAGAAACGCGAGTGATGCCGGATTAATAGTGTAACAATGACTCGGTGCCGTAATTTATTTCAGATTTGGGTGGTTCCGTACGTCAACGCACCTTCTACACGTCCAACCAATCGGATCATGTACGTTTAATTAATAAGTTTGACTGAATTGTTCAAGCAGAGAAGGTGCGGAACGACAACAGCGGGGTTTACATGGTCCTTCACCGGGAGGTGTGGGCCCAACTCACGGCGAACGAAACAAGCCGCTTTTACCACCTCCACACCCAGGTCTGTAGCTAAGAGTATTTATTAGCGAAATAATGCTGGATACCGCGCATTTTTTTCTACTGTTTTGCCAATTGAAAGAGCTATTTGTAGTTATAAATTAACGGAATGATAGAAATGGCTCTGAAAATAGTCTCAATTAGTTATTGCGACTATGGCCTCAGGACTCGCGGGTATCAAGCACGATTTTCCAATACTCTTAGACCGTACTACATAATTGTAACAACTACATTAAAAAAATTTATAAATAAATAAAAATAATTGTATTCGATGCAAACAACATAATTAGCCGGAGCATGCAGTTCGCAAATGGACGTCGCTGATTTTTTTCTATTTGAATATAGTATTTAGAAAAAACAAAAACGTTCATTTCTGCTGGAATCTGCATCGCCGAACTTCCTCTCAGTGTTGCTGCTCCTGTGAGGCTCTTTGCAACGTTTCAGTTATAGCTTTAGTGACTTTCGTTTTTTCGTATTTTATTTCCTGATTTTGTTTTCGTGGAACCTATTCCATAGGGAACCCTGCACGTGACTCATCGATTCGAGATCGATTTATTGAGTTTCAATGTTTCAGAGCTGTTTATCCTGATCAGCAGCTTTTCGGATCCTGCGATTGCATTGAAAATGACTGTTTTTATTAATATTTAAGACATTTTTTGTAATTACTATTTCAGGTTGTACCGGTCCTCTTGTTAATGTTTATTTTTTCTCTTACTCATGCATTATGTTGTGTGTATTTCTCAAGCTTCCGGTTGATGACTAGCCGATATTGAATGCTGCGGAACCACGTTCTCTTGACATCGCAATAGAGGATCTTAGATCCGTCTGTACATATAAATATATAGACATACATGTATATATAATTAATCACTCCCAGTTAAGCGGCCGGATCCTCTAAGGGAGATTTACTAATTTTATTTCGTCGTTGTCTCGTTATCCAGGTGAAAAACGTTGCTTGGATCGAAGACCCGGTGGACCCGGTTCTGGTGAGTTGGCATTTTTTTGGAAATCAATCTCTCAAGATCCCTTCGATAATTTAAATTAGTTTTTGAAATTCGTGTTGGCCTTTTTCGCCTGTTGACTCTCAATTAGTGTATGCTTGCTGGGTCGTTAACGCTCGAAACCCAAATCGCCTTATTGTACGTATCTGCGTTGTTTTTCGAAATAGATTCGTGGATATATGGATCACAGCCCTAAACCTTGAACTTTTGCTATTTAAGCCGAAATGACACACGAAACAGCTGGCCTCGGTCGGTACAAATTTCATGTCCAAGTTTTCTTCGAGAAGGTTTAAATTTGCAGCAAATAAGATGAAGTCTGTTGATCTTTGACCAGAACGAGAGGTGTTTTTTTTTTCAAACTATGACTTACAAGGAAAGGTACTTTGGTGTCCCCCTCCGATTTTGATAATTTTTATATATGTTATAGTCCATCGAAAATTAAGAGACACGTAATTTTTTTTATCGGCTTAAAGTTATTTTTAAGGGGTGAAATCGACCCCCAAAGTTGAGCATGTTTTGCATCTGGTAGAGTGTTTCATATAGAAGCACTTAACCGATCGTAACGAAACCAATTGCAAAACGTTTTTCACGTCAAATAACCTGTATATAATGTTCAACTTCTTATGCACCCCTATTACATGGGGATGA
Organism: Rhimphoctona megacephalus; assembly: GCA_963989365.1. Lineage (NCBI taxonomy): Eukaryota > Metazoa > Arthropoda > Insecta > Hymenoptera > Ichneumonidae > Rhimphoctona > Rhimphoctona megacephalus. The sequence goes on along the minus strand of OZ022420.1, from coordinate 16,961,628 downwards.
TTCACCCCCGAATATCCAGAATTCTTTTGTATAAAAAAAACTTGCAATCCGATTTCAATAAAACAAACGCCATTTTGCAGAGCAAAAAAAATAAAATTGACGTATTTTTGGGTTTTTCTCAGATTAAAAAAATTAAGGGGGTAAAACACCCTTAAAATGTCAAATTTCATTTTGAGCACTGTCCCCTTCCGATTTCAATATTTTTTTTATAAAATGTAGCTTATCGAAAAATAAGACCACCTATTATTTTTATTGGCTCAAAATTATTTTTAAGGCGTGAAATCAACCCCCAAAGTTGGGCATGTTTTGCATCTGGTAGAGTGTTTCATATAGAAGCACTCAACCGATCGTAACGAAACCAATTGCAAAACGTTTTTCACGTCAAATAACCTGTATATAATGTTCAACTTCTTATGCACCCTTACTTACTGCAGGGGGCTGAACCACCCCCTGACATTCATAATTTTTTGTATAAAAGAAAAATTGTCATTCGATTTCAATGGAAAAACCAACATTTTGAAAAGCAAAAAAAAATTATAGTGAATGTGTCTAGATTTTTCGAATAAAAAAAATTAAGGGGGTAAAACACCCCTAAAATCTCAAATGTCATTTTGCGCACTTAAATGATAAAATTCAATTCAATTGGTCTCATTATCATTGCGTATCGACTTATATGCTAAATAATATTTATTTCGCATGTACATCGGCTTTTTAATTATATGAAAAATTGAGTACTCCTACATCTTCGGTGGTCGTGAGCTTCACGATTTTTTATTTTTGTATACACATGGTCTGTACACAAATATATATATATAGGTTATACATAGGCGCTAAAATCTTTCATGTAGTAAAAATAGATTCCAATTCAAATTTTCGTTTCAATTATCATTCCTGAACTTAATGATTATATTTTGAACAGTAATGATGTTCTTCGAAGAAATGTTTGAAACAAAGTGACTTTTTACACCATGAACATCTTACTACAGCCACATTTGTGCAGCCTTCAATTTCACATTGTGTTTGAGATGACATACCAAAAGCGAATTCAACGGGATTTTCGAAATGCTCAGGTCGTTCTTCTATGTACCCACTTTTGAACCAGGCATATCGAAATAAATTTTCGTACCTCGGAGATGATAATTGATTATGTACTAGAGATTGCAGCTTGATTATATTATTTCGTAAATGTAGACTTAAATCATAATCAAGTAACATGACACTGTCTGAAAAATGTCTGACATAATTTTTCCAAATTCTAAATCCGAAGACATCAAGTGGCTGGATATTCCCTGTTGTTCCTTTCGGTATGATCATTGTAACAATTTCTTTGTTATGTGGTGTAACTTCCGTGACAACACTAGGGCAATGTCCACTCCATGAGTCTATTAAAAGCACACTTTTCTCACCGACATTTGGGAAGAACACTTCTTGAAGCCATACTTTGAAATGTTCTATAAATCAATATGTAAAAATTAATAGCACATCTATTTTTTATATTTGAATATTACATACCAACGTACCTGATGTAGCCTTGCCAGATTTTGAAACACTTATAAAAACATTGGGAGGTCGAAAAATGGTTCGTTCTACGATTGGCCCCAACCGCCCGGATGGCTCTTTTAAAATTATCAGAAGAGGTGACAACAATTTTCCTGCTGCTGATATTGTCGGCTGGATGGTGTAGCTATGGGTTGTCGCTGAAACGGATTGTACAAGGCATTCTACTTGTTTTGTACCTTCTTCTGTTAACGTTCGCCCTGAATGGACTTCTAATTGGAAACCACTTTGATCAGAATTATAAATATTTTCCAAGCCATATTCCTCAATTTTCAATTGAACTGCGGAGACAAATTTATTAGCATCGTTTTGTAATATGTCCTTTGATTCGAGAGTCTTTCTTGTCACGAATTTATTTATTTTTCTACTTGTTATTCGATGAACTTTTTTAAACTTTTTTATCCATGTTGGCGAAGCCCTGAAACGCAAATTCTCATGCCCAATCAATTTTTGGGCTTGTAATGCCCATCTCCGAAGATCGATATCGTGTACAATGAGACCTGCTTCTATGGCGCTTTTTAAATTATCGATTGTATATTCAGAAATGCGCGACAATTTTTCCTTGTAAGTTCCGCCTTTATTAATTTGTTGAGCCCAGCGCCTTAATTGGCGCACAGATTTAACGAGTTTAAATCGGTTTTGGACTGTTTCTATTTTCCTATTTTGTTTCGTTTTTGCACTTCTCCAGTACTCAACAGCTCTTTGTTTGTAGTCGTAGCTCAAATCTTCTTCATCGTCAGTACACGTTTCAGGGCTTAATGGAGATTCTCCAAGACCCCATTCGATGTCATTATCTTCGACAGGTTCTACTATGACATCTCTAAACGGTTCTTGAAAATCTAATGTCGTATCTTCGACGATTTCTAACTGATTGAACTCTGCCATAGAGGCCTTCAGAATTTCCGCGAAACTCTCTTTCAATTCCACTTCATTATTGTTAACAGGACTGTCAGGAATGTTCATTACCTCGAATGTAAGAAACAACAGTCTTATTACGTTCATTGGATTGATGGACATGTTAATAACAATACGGTATTCACGATAGCGGACACGATAATGACTGATCAACAGTCGAACAGCAACTTAACTTCTGGAATAATATAAAGTCAGTTTTACCTTTTTCATCTTGAGTGGGCGGTTTGATCTGACATCACCACGAAAACAGCATTTTTATTTGGTTTTCGGATATACCTCAAACATTAGCCTGAGCGAACTGGCTTTTTCAAGAATACTTGGGGTCGAGCCACTATAGCGGTTCTTGATATGAATAAGAATATGGCAAGGCATGAGCCAGCTTTGTTTACATTCTGGGCGGTGAATTGCTGATGCGACTCTTTTGATATTTGAGTTTTTTTTTTATTTTCGTAAATCGTTCAAAATAGAAACTTATATAAATAGAACGGATACCAACACTTCTTTATAAACGTGAAGCATGTCAGAAGGGCAGCGGATGTACATGCGAAATAAATATTATTTAGCATATAAGTCGATACGCAATGATAATGAGACCAATTGAATTGAATTTTATCATTTAAGTGCGCAAAATGACATTTGAGATTTTAGGGGTGTTTTACCCCCTTAATTTTTTTTATTCGAAAAATCTAGACACATTCACTATAATTTTTTTTTGCTTTTCAAAATGTTGGTTTTTCCATTGAAATCGAATGACAATTTTTCTTTTATACAAAAAATTATGAATGTCAGGGGGTGGTTCAGCCCCCTGCAGTAAGTAAGGGTGCATAAGAAGTTGAACATTATATACAGGTTATTTGACGTGAAAAACGTTTTGCAATTGGTTTCGTTACGATCGGTTGAGTGCTTCTATATGAAACACTCTACCAGATGCAAAACATGCCCAACTTTGGGGGTTGATTTCACGCCTTAAAAATAATTTTGAGCCAATAAAAATAATAGGTGGTCTTATTTTTCGATAAGCTACATTTTATAAAAAAAATATTGAAATCGGAAGGGGACAGTGCTCAAAATGAAATTTGACATTTTAAGGGTGTTTTACCCCCTTAATTTTTTTAATCTGAGAAAAACCCAAAAATACGTCAATTTTATTTTTTTTGCTCTGCAAAATGGCGTTTGTTTTATTGAAATCGGATTGCAAGTTTTTTTTATACAAAAGAATTCTGGATATTCGGGGGTGAATCATCCCCATGTAATAGGGGTGCATAAGAAGTTGAACATTATATACAGGTTATTTGACGTGAAAAACGTTTTGCAATTGGTTTCGTTACGATCGGTTAAGTGCTTCTATATGAAACACTCTACCAGATGCAAAACATGCTCAACTTTGGGGGTCGATTTCACCCCTTAAAAATAACTTTAAGCCGATAAAAAAAATTACGTGTCTCTTAATTTTCGATGGACTATAACATATATAAAAATTATCAAAATCGGAGGGGGACACCAAAGTACCTTTCCTTGTTAGAAGAAAGCCTGGAATCGCTGAAACCGCAATCTCTCGCTTAAGCACTGTGTCATTTCACCGTAAGGCGCTCTATCAGTCGTTCAGTCGCTAAAAATCCAGCTGCGCATTTTTTCGCAGTGGAGTTTTCGAAAAAACTAAGAGTTATGCGTTGTTCTCCTTTCATCCGGAATAAGGTGTAACTTTTCTTTTTCTCGAAAAATCAAGCCACTCCAAGAAAAATGTGAATTTGCTTGTCAGTTATCTCTCTCGCACTCACGCAACTGATAAAGCCCCTTAACTCTAGACCTCTTCGATCTTTTTTTCCCGAACGTAAAACCTGAATCGAAGTCGAAAATGAACCCTGTCTTTCCTTCAGCATAAAATGTTCCCCACGTTTGATAACAAAGTTTAAGGGCTAAAACCACTGTAACGGCCTCAAAAAATGCCTTTTTTTCGATAATTTTTTTCGGGTGGAAGGAAAGGTAATAGAATAATAATATTCGGGGGAGTTATTAAGCATATATTTAACTGTACAACAAAAAAATATGAATGAAAAATATTAAAAAATAGTGACACCAGAGCCATTCCCGCGAGGCTTGTTGAATTCGAGGCGCTCTGCGACACGCAATGTAACTGGTGCAATTGTTGATCTGGAATTAAAAAAAAAAAAACACTTAATCTGGACACTCATAGCTAGTGAGGTACGTAGGGGATTTTGAAAATATTCATTTTTGTATTATTGACGAGTGTTTGAATGAAGAGGTTGAATTTTCAACAGAAAAAAGGGGTAATTATTTGTTGATAAAAAATGTTTAAATGAACTTATCGAAAATTCCCTACGTATTCCACTTCGAAATGTTATTTTTAAGGTATTATCAAAAATTCAAATGAAAAGAATGAAAATTGTTGGAGTTATGCTGCGTGCCGTTTTGAAAAAACGTGTTTCGAGAAAAACGCATTTAAAGTTTTGAAACGTGGTACTAAAATGACGGACGCACTCGGGGAAGAGCCTGAAATTTTAATGAAAATTTTTTTTTCAGGTATAAACCTTTTTGCTTCATATTCAAGAGGGTTCAAAGTATATTTTAAGCCAATAAAAAAAAAATCGATGTTTCGAAAATTCTACAGTGGTTTTACCCGTTAATTATACACCATTCTCTACGTTTTTTGATTAAGAAGAGAATGGTGCATGATAAAGTCACATTTGGTGAACATTTAAGGTAGTAGTCTCGCCAAAGTGTTTTTCTATAGAATTTTGTTTTAAATTCGGGGACACTATTATGTAATTACGTGCAAAATTTCAAAAGGATTCACCGTTTCATATTCGAGATATTGGAAATCAAAAATTGCACGGTTTAAGTGTGCTCTTATGGGAAGCGGTAGAAAATTTCACAATTTACGCAATAACTCCGAAAATTTTTTAAAGATTTTTTTTTTAATCGTCATTAACAGAGATATATGTGACGAAGCTTGTCAAGAAATTACAAGAATTTTGACATCTTAGTTTCAGAGATATAGCGATATGAAGTATACGTTATGTGTATTAGATTGGGAAACGTGGTTATTTCGAAAACTCTAAACTTTATATTAAACATTTTTCCCGAAAGTTAATATGTTTTGAGATTCCTGCAAGATATAGCAACTGGCATTATTAGATTATTTCGCAAGTTATATCTAAGTTTTCGAACATTGACCGAAAAGTTTACTTTTGAACGCGACTATAGCGGGACTACTGCCTTAATGATGAAAACTCTATAAAACGACAGAAAGTTTCGAAAAATGCAAAAAAGTAGATTTTCACTAAAAAATTGAGATCATTTTCGACCCCCTCTTGGCGATCGAAAACTATCTCACGACAGGGGAAAAGGGTTAAAGGGGGAGTGGCAATAACAAGAGCACCCCTCCCCCCCCCCTTGAAGTTCGAAGCTTAAATTTTGTTTGGGTTCATTTTGATACACCGATGAAATTACGAAAGTTGAATCTAATTTCGGTCACAGACGAAAAAGGCCAATCAATAGCAAATAGGGGTTAAATGAAGGGTGACCAAAAAGTGTGTTAACCATATGACCGAAGGAAACGAAGGAAATTTCATGGTCGAGCGTGGTCCAGCACCGCAAATGCCCTCAGCCCCTTGGCAGGCTCACCACGTGCGAATGCATTGGGAAAGGCCACCTCCGCCCCCACCGCCACCGCCATCGTCCCACCGGGAGCCTGAACACCACGTTCTCTATCCGGCTCCTCCGCCCCCGCCCCCGCCAACCAACATGCCACCACCGCAAATAAGGCCGCTCAGGGGTGAGCCATCCTTAAATCCACCTGATCAAAAGTCCGCTTAAGATACGAACCAATTACCGATTTACAGTTTTCGGCAGGTCAGTCAGACGCAGATCGTAACGGATCATCGCCACCCGCTCACCAATCAACGACATCTTGCGGCATAACATCAACGACCCTTAGTTTAAATACACATATGCGATCTATATGCAATCCACATCCAACTACTTCCCTTTTTAAAAAATCGTCGCGACCGAATCGACCCCGCCTGCACATTTAAATTCCTATCCCTAACTTGCCAATCCTCTTTCCTCCCTTTCCCCCAGATTAACTAAATCCACCTCTAAAAACCCTTCATCTATTTCCATTTTTTCTTTCCCTCTCCCGTCCTATTGTCTCGTCTTCGAAATGTACATTTTGAAACTTATTTATTGTTAGCGATTAAGACTTTTAGGCTTAGAACCGTGTTATGTTGGACATGCAGGGACTACGAAATCTCTCCTGACTTGAATGTTTTTTCTCTCGTAAATCAGAATGAAAATTCATCCACGAGCGTAATTTCAACATTATATACCAGGTGTCCGGCTCTGCGTCTCAAATGTTTTGGACTGTGACAGACCACAATATTTTAGTAGAAAAAAAATGATGCAAATACATCAAATTTGTAATTTTTCTCCTAATATCTAAATGCATTATTCGTTTTTAATAAAAATCTCCAAATAATTTTTACAACATGACGAAATTCCAGGAAAACGATGCCAGGATTTTGCTTAGAAATTTAAGCCGTTGAAGTTAAAATCCTTTCTGGGTCATAATTCCGAAACGGGCAAATTTTTTAAGTATTTTATTTCCATGGAAAATGATGCTCTTTCGTAGCCTAAACCATTCGAAATGCGGAAACGGCCACCCTGTATAAATGAACATATATAGTTATAATTGCAATGTACAGTCAAGTTGCGCGTTACGTTATTGTGTATAGACGTAATAAAATTGTTGTTGCTATTTATATGAACCACGTACGAATTCTTATAGCATTATTCATATTCTGTCACATTATTTCATGGTTTGTATTGTTTGCGAATTATTATTTATTCATGCAGCCTTTCCAGATGAAGTAACGTAGTCATTAATTATTCGGAATTGCATAGCTCCACCTTGATTCGAGCAAAATGTACCAAATAACATCTACGATATGCACTGAAATAATTTCATGCTAATCAATTACGATGCTTTTATAGCAGCGTGGGACCATCCTATGACTGTGGAAATATTTACTTTCATTATTGGAAATTGTGCGAAAATGTTCTGTTTACTTAAAAATTTTGCTACATTGTTACAATTCTTCATATTGTTTACATCGATTAGTCTCGTAATGCCGATATTGTCCCACGCTACTAGAAAAAACTACAATATTTCATCCACTAGTCTTGCCGTTGATACAGATTTCGAGTTCAGATACGAGGCGTGATTTCTCTTCGACGTTTACACTTTTCTTTTTAATATTTGGCGTCAAGACGCTGCCACGTCTCTACATATGTAATTAAAAAAAATCTCTCATGTGGTATCACAAAAATGCTACACTCAATGATTTATAAACAGAAAAACTGTGTACTAAGTTTTGAAGTCTCATTTTACGTGGAGAAGCATATACGAATGATCGTCACATATTTAGACTCGCGGTAGCGAATCGAGACAAGTACATTTTTGTTCGAAAAAACAAAATATGACAGGAATCGCGAATCTCTATCCAGCAAGGACCGTGATATTTTCTACTGTAGCCACATTTTACACTTGTCGATAGGATTCATTTCCGATCCCTTTGGACAACTGAAATCTTCGGCGAAATAACTATTATGGGCGACCATTGCATTGTATTGGCGTTTTAGGTCTCTGTCGCAATCCGAGGCGACTGCGGAGATCCAGAATAACTGTTTAGTCGTATAACTTAAACCTGCGGAGATAAAAAACTGAATAAATAATCTCTAGGATAAGATTCTCATTTTGGAATTCATTCGACTTACTTACCTGGCAAAACAGTGTTCCGTGCGTTCGAGGCACGTTCGAACATCGATTTGTAAGCGATTTCGGCGGCGCCGATCAGCCCAAAAATTGTCGACATCTCATCGACTGGCTTGACTTTACCAATCTCTACGCAACTCTCCCGACTTGCGAATTGTCGCTGCGTCGTCTTCGACCACCATGATGCCTCGCGCCAGTGACCACTAACATCGACGAACGAACCCTGACGAAAAATCTGGTAGCCCAAAGCGTTCGCAATCTGCAAACCGATCGTCGCTATAGCCATGAAATCGAGATCGAGGAGCGCGGTGAAAAAGTCCTGCAAAACTGATGCAGCTGGAATGTCTGTGGAATTGAAAATTTTGAAATATTCAACAAAAATATTATCGCCACAGCATCAGAAAATTGTTTTACTTTTTAAGGAATCATGCCGAGTTTGGAAGACAAAAAAGGTGTTTTTTCAGCTGGTTTTCATGAAAACTGTTATGTATCGTTTACATAAGGATTTCCTATTTTAGCAAGGTGTTTTTTTTACTGTATAATATGCATTTTTCAAAATAAAATAAACATTAAGATCCAAAACGAGTGGAACAAAATCACTTTTTTCGACTGCTTCAAAAATTCACTGCTCCGCAAATTTGACCGATTTCAAAAACCAGAAAAGCAGTTTGCACCAAATTTTCTCAGCTTCCGAATAGGACTTGTTGGATTAAATTGCAAATTTTCGGTGCAGTCGAAAACAATCATCGCGTTCAACTTGTCTTGGACGTGACTGTATGAAAAGAACAAAATCATTCTGTCAGAGTTCCTTAAAAAAGTCTTTTCTGGTAACAACTGTTGCTCTAATTTGGATCCAGTGATGTCACTTTGAACGAAAGATTTTTTGAAATATCGATTATAAGCAAAATGGCGTATGCTTGAAGCAAGCATTGTCATTCTCGATGAAAATGATGCTCGTTTTTTTTTTATATTAATAATGAAGTGTACCAAAAAAAGAATCTTTCCTAAATGACTGCTCGAAAGCGATGCAATAGTTTTCAAGATATTTTGGTCACCGGTTTTGTAAATAAACATTCGAAAATGGACTAACAATCTGTACCTGCTCCTGATATGTATTCGGGGTGTATACAGTGTATGACTATACAACTTTCTCATTTTTTGTCCTTGAAATGTGTAGGAGATAATCTCCAAACATGATACTTCAATAAAATATAAAAACTTGGAAATCGATATTTGTTAACTTTTTCTGACTAAGCATGACCCCTCAATTTACTTTGAAATCGACGTACAAATTTTATTCGTTACACGATCGGCCCTGACCCTTGTCTCAACAGCTGAAAAGGGAGTTTTGAAAATCGCAAACATCGTTCGATTGTCCCGGCGATGAAAAATGTACGGATTTCTCGGACGCCCCAGTTGTAAATAATAATGATCAACCAGGAAAACGTTTACCTCCCGGAACAGAACTAGAGTTGCATTCGGTTGAGTAAATTCTAGCTGGAATTTCTCATCGATCAATATTTCAACGTTATTATTTTTTATTATTTATTATTAATTTATTTTTATTATTTTTATTTATTGTTTTATTTTTTCTATATTATTTTTTTTATATTATTTTATTATTTTATTTTATTATTATTGAGTTATTATTTTTTTTCTAACTTATGCTCACCCGATCAAAATATCGATCTTCAAATATGTCGTCTGGAAAGAGATTCACAAAACTGGTTTTTTCCGACTTTTTTGCTGCCTGTAATCTTAGAAAAGAAAAAACAAAAACCATTTTGATTGATGAGTAATATTGCGTTACTTGGCGATTGGCTGTTGGAAGCAATTCATTTTACTGAGTCTGATGATCCATCCATGGAATTTTCTGAAATAGCTCGCGAGCTTCGTTAAAGATAATCGTCCATATTTCGTTGACCTTTTGCCTGGTACGTTGGCCAGCCAATTTCGCCAAAACCATTTCCATTGCTTTGCGAAATCTTAAAAAACCAAAATTTACTATCTTTTTAATAAACACTGATATAATAGTAATAATAATTAATGATAATTTTATAAATGTTGGTATAATTAAATATTAATTATACAATTTACATGACCATAACGGAGTCGAAGCATATGTTTTTGACCTCTTCTTGGCTAGTAGCAAACGTCAATGACAGTTGAGGTCTGATGAAGAGCGAGAGATCGTCTATGATCGAGAGAAACGCGTAATTTGATTGAACCCTGAAAAAGACCGCAATCACTAAATTGTTCATTTCGAATAATAATAACTTTTTTTTCTAATACCTTTTATCTGTGGTTTCGAGAAGGTTACCAATTTTCGACATATAACAAACATCAACAATTACGCAATTACGATCAGATAAATAATTAGCCTGCTTTCGGGTAAGCATCGATCTTATGTAGTCCATCCAATTAATAAAGGGAAAAGTTTTTTGGAGCTTAGCAATCGTCATGACTTTTAGCTCGACGATTGGCATATTATTCACGTAAGTTATCTGTAATGAAATTTTGTTTTCCCGATTTGAATGTACAGCAAAAGCAATCATGTACAAGATTTGAAAGAATGATCCTCATGTTTCGGGTCAAAAAGCTCAAAATGGTTTGAACGATACGAGAGAAGTTCAAACAGATACATTGTAATGTCCCGTTTTCCCTAAAATTATCTCTGAACTTTTTACATAAGAACTTTGTCCGAAGGGGGAACTCCCATGACAATGGTAAAAAAACTAGCACATATTGATGAATTTTTGAAAAAGTATTTTGTTTGCTTCTGGTGTGCAGCTTTCTGCATATGATAGTTACATGCTTTAACTAAATGCACGATTATTTAATTTATTCTATCACTTTTTTAACATTTTCTGTAGGGCGCTGAAGGTAGCGAGTCAAAATGACTCTTAATTTCGGTTTCAGTAATAACTTCACTTTGGAGTGTTGGACAAAATAAACTCGACTAATTTTTAAAGTAGACACAAAACTCGTAGATCTACTTTGGATTCAAAAAATTAACAAAAATACACGAGTTTAAAAAAAGATAAAAAAAACAACAAAAACACTTTTTTACTCTTAAGAGCAAAAAAGAGTCAAAAATGAATATAAAATGCTCATCCTACATAAAGGATTAAACAATGTAATAATAAACACTATGCAGGCAGGTTTTGCAATTCGGATGAATAGTTTTTCTTAAATCGGCGGAATGAATTGTCAAAACTGTTGCGACAAAAACGCAGGGAAATTTTTTTCGTGTACAATTTCCAAATAGCAGAAAAGTTTAGTTATCAGTTATCAAAACGTAAAGTTCGAGATGCATAAAAGAGTAACATGCGTTAAAAAAAGATCGACTTTTTTAAAGTTCGTCGTAGAAATTCCACGCGTAATTTCCAGAAAATGTTACCATATGAAGACGTTTGCCGAATTGTAGGGCTTCGTCGATTTCGGCCATGTCCGGTTTTTTGTTATCAGTAATGCGTTCGGCAATCTTGAAATATTCGTTAGCTCGTTCGAACATTCTTTTCATTGTCTCTCGATCGACCATATATTTCGCTCTTTCGATAGTAAGCTCGATGGTGTCGTTCGCGTACCACGGTTTCTCGACGTTTTCCTCATTGAGGCCAACGTGAATAAACATTCTGGGTAGGAAGCCCAGGAGACGTGCGCATTTGCTGAATTTATCCCACGTGAAGTGTTTGTCCTGCCAATTATTTGTTATCAATGGCCACCCACCCAAACGTCTCAACAGTATTCGAACTCCTGCCAAAGCCTCATCAGCGCTGGCTGAAACCGATTTTGTAGTGGTAGGAAAAAGTGGTAGTACATTGAATCAAATTTAGCAAATTGTTACTAATTATTTTGTTAATAGTTTCGTACTTACTAATTTGGCAGCTTTGCCAATACATTTTTGCTAAACCGATAGCTCGATGTTCCTCGATTCTATAGGGCTGATTTAATTGTTCGATGATTTTTTGGCGAATCCACGCGACTTGCACTGAATGGCCATTCAGAGTGAGCACTCGTTGATTGACGTGTGAATTAACCTGGCCAGCCGCGGCCTTTTCATAATTCGCGAATGCTTTACCGCACGCAAATTCCACGAAATCATCACACGGATCGATACTCATATCAATGGTTTCCGTCAATCGATTGGCTGCAATTAATCAATTAGTATCGAATTTTCATTTGTAACCTTGGAATGAACCACTCAAACGCTTGCCTTGTTTTAAGCACTCTTCGTGCAAACACTGGTCACCCTTTACAACCCCTGGTATCCGTACAAGGTTGACTTTGACTAAAAACCCGCAGACAACGAAGATCGTGGTTCTGAGGGAACTCGATCCTTCTCTGTGATTCATTGTTCGCTCACAGTGAAAACCCAGCTCGTTTCAAACTAATCCGAATAGACCACAAACATCGTTAGACGTGGCCACTCTCAATTCGGGAAATATTAATCCGTGTTTGAATCGCTTTACGTTACGATTTCTCATAAACGAGCTGTTGATGTTACGCAAAGTGGGAAATAAATGCGTGTGGTCGCTTGAAATTGTGAACACATGCGATAAAATGGAACTTGTCGATTGCTCGTTTTCATCAAGAGTCAGGAGTGCTTTTGAAATCGTAAGTCATGTAAAATAATTTCGCGTATTCGCATTTGCATCAACGTGCTGGAATTACTTTTAAACCTCGTTAATTAATGAAAGATTTGTCGAAAACGAATTTTTCGTATTATCACGTTTGTCACGAGCTCTTCTGCTGAATAAAAAATTCAGCAGCAGCAGTAGTTTCGTGACATGTGTTTTTTTTTTTTAGTTTCACCACTTTAAAACGATTAAAGTGTCTTCTTCATTCATGCAATTTCAAAAAAGTTCCTCGTTTACAACTCGAGATAATTGGCATCAAACTTCGCAACGTTTATATACTTACCACTGACACTGACACACATATCAGGCAGTCCATCTGTGAATGCCGCCGTATATTTTGATGAATAAATAGTATGGACCGACTGCGATGGGTACGTGGTCGATGTGTGGCTTTAGCGATTTTCCAAAGTTAAGCTGCTTTGGGTGAGGTTAGTACTTGGACGGGTGACCGCTTAACGATGCACCGGCTTAGGTATCGATCGCGGAGCGACAGACAGTTTTTCTTTCTGTTACGGCGTTAATCATCTGAAACTCAGTCAAATTACAGCGGTCTGTATCTTCCGGGTTTTCCACAACTCTCTGAGTCCTCGTGCAAATGCTATACAGTGGTGTATTAGGAGAATGACCGTAGACAATACTCTTGGGAGGTCTCACGTAAACGTGGAAATTACTGAAGTGGGTTTAACGGGGTCATCCCATGTGACAGCTATTTTTTTTCGCTTTTTTTGGGATTTTTTTTTATGAACCATTAAAACACACTATCTTTGAATTTTTACCACACATTAATTAACATTTTTACAGTCCCTCAGGATTTTATCAAACAAAAATAACGAGTTGAATCGACTTTACACCGTTCGGAAGACACTCATGTGTTGGTTGACGGCTGCCATGATTTTGGAGGGTTTGCTCATCTGAAATAAAAAAATTAAACGGCATTTTAATTTGTAGACCTGAGACTATCGCTGGAACTAGAGTAAAGTAAAAATATCGAAAATTGAATTTTTGGCACGGTTTTAAAAGTCGAAAAAAAAACGACGAAACTTGGAACTTAACATTTAAAACCGTGCCAAAAATTCAATTTTCGATATTTTTACTTTATTCTAGTCCCAGCGATAGCCTCAGGTCTGCAAATAAAATGCTGTGTGATTTTTTGATTTTAAATAAGCAAAACCTCCGGAATCATGGCAGCCGTCAACCAACGCAGAGTGTCTTCCAAACGGTATAAAGTTGATTCAGCTCGTTATTTTTGTTTGATAAAATTCTGAGGGATTGTAAAAATGTTAATAAACGTGTGGTAAAAATTCAAAGATAGTGTGTTTTAATGGTTCATGAGAAAAAAATCCCAAAAAAAGCGAAAAAAAATAGCTGTCACATGGGATGACCCCGTTAATGGGATGGGTTCGTAAAAAACCTTGAAAGAACGAAAAACCATATTACAAAATAAAAAGATGATGAATATATGATGAAGGGGAATATTGTCTATATAACCCTAACAGATCAGCGAGTTCCTAAAATAAGTCCCATTTGGGACTCGCGGGCTTAAGTCGACAAAAGTGACCCCAAATGGAGTCCCAAATGGGACTTTTTTCCCCTCGTTCGGTGTGAAAAGGACGTGTCGTCATGAGTTCAAAACGGGGACCCGGATTCCCAAGTAGGGACTTTTTTTTAGGGGTGAAAACTCAAATAAAGTCCTTATTTAGGACTCCGAGCCCCAATTTGGGACTTTTTCGAGCGAGGTGACCGGAATAAGCGATTCGCTATGTGAATACCTATTTCTATTCTGTACGAGACCGTCTTTTCGAACGGTCACAGAGTGTTACGGCTCCGGCAATATATGCCCACCCAGTCGATGATACGTGCTCGCGAAAACGCTCAACTCTGCGCCACGCTGTGGCTGGAGTGAGAAACAAAGAAAAAGTCCCAAATTGAGGCTCGGAGTCCCAAATAGGAACTTTTTTTTGAGATTTCACTCTTAAAAAAAGTTTCTATTTGGGACTCCGAGTCCCAGTTTGGGACTTACGACGTCACGTCCCATTCACACCGAGCGAGGGGAAAAAAGTCCTATTTGGGACGACTCCATTTGGGGTCACTTTTGTCGACTTAAGCCCCGAGTCCCAAATGGGACTTTTATTGACTTTTTTTGGGACCCGCTGATCCGTTAGGGTAATTAGGAGAAAATATCATGATTGACCAGCTCGAATCTGAGATACTCCGATAGAAAATATTAAAAATAATTATACAATCATTAAATGAGACGAGGACGTTTCATGATGTAATTTATATAACAGCTTCATTGTTGTGAATGTAGTAATCTGAACAGAGGCAAATCCAACACTTTGGATACGTATCGCGATGTTTTGTTTATGTATTCACGAGCTAGCTTTTTGACAGGTTCAGTTTGATCTTAGAATCTTAATCAATTGGATTGATCAAGGGATCAAGAGCACCTGTCAAGTACAGTTGTTAATTGGGGGACGATAATGTCCCGTTGAATAGAGTTTAGTTCAGTGGAGCTTAGGGTTAATAAAGGAAAACAGGACGATGTCGCAGATGTATCCCTCCTCGTCTCATCAGCTCGTAGCGGCTGCTTTTCGTCGTGCCCGTAAAAAATTTCCAACCAACTTCGGCCAGCTTAATTGGCCGATTAATTGCGCTCGTAAGGACAGTAGCAAGGTAAAACATTTCCGCAATGACGAAAAATCTTTTCTGAATGCGGGAGGTATAAGTTCCTCGAATAAAATGTTGTCTCGTCCTAGTCCGAGCCATTTTCGTCAACGACAACAATGTCAGTTTGCAAAAATTGTGAGGAAAGATTTTCCTGCTACGGAGAAATCCGCAATTCAAGATCAAACAACGTTTGGCCAAGCTTGGGCAAAAGATCTGATCCTCGGAGCACACGATCCACGAGAGAAAATGTAACGACTTCGATACAAAGAAATAGCAATGAACCGGAAATAAAAACAACGGCGATGGCGAGTGCTCGAAGCGTTTGCCCCTGCAGGCGAAATATTTGCAAATCCAGGAAAAAGAAAAACTTTGCTGTCTCGTTCAGTGAGACGAACGAAAGATCGCAAGACAGGTGGATAAGCGGTGGTGACGCTCGTGACGAAACAATATCCAGGAAAACTTGTCCGGATAGAGTGACGAACGATTGCCCCACAATTGAAAATAAAATGAGACGAAATTTCAACTATCGGGACACCGGTAAAACAACAAGAAAAAGAAGAAATAATACTTGTGAAAAGAAAATAAGAAGCAAGTCTGATTCGTCGGTGGGCGATGATACTTCGGAAAATTCTGAGAAAATTGAACATCTCGATCTTTTGTATGATCCTCTCGAGAAATCGAAAAATACTATTCCTTTCTCTTCCACTTCTAAACTATTTACACAAAATGGTATAGTCCAATTTTTTCAATCGATCGAAATCTCTCGTCGTGCATTAACAACCAAATCAATATTTGAATTTCGTTTCTTTTCAGCATCACGGGAAGCGAAACCCGAATTTCCGAGCAAGCTCAATGAATGGGAGAATAGAACGAACTCATTCGAGTCCAGAATCGATCGATCAAAAGATAATCGGCGATCCGAGCGAGTTTCAAAAAATTGTGATTGCGGAAATATAATTAACGACCAGCTTCGAGGAGAGTCAGCTTGTGAGGAACATCGACGTCTTAAAAAAACAGAACGTTGCCTTCGAGACAGGTTTACATTAAATTTTGATTCATGAGATAAGAAATTCTAAAAGGATTTTCTGAAAAATGCAAATCTGATCGTTCGGGTATGTTGAGTTATTATTTTGAGTAAAAGTTTGGCTACGGTGTGTCATAAGAGATAACATTTCTGAGACATTGTAGAAAAGTCTTAAAAAAATGTCATAACTCATTGTGTACCCTCTACTGATGTGATTCCCGAGTTTGTTCGAGCGTAAAAATGATGAGAGGCTAAGTTGAATGATAAAACAGCAGAAAATTCAATTTCGTAATCGTAGATAAATCTGCTCGTTGTTATATAAGAAAAGTTTGATTTCGATATTTGCAGCTCGATAAGTAAAGATGGAAAGCCAAGATCGACCGAGTCACGATCGAGTTCATTCGGTGGGACAAATCGTCTTTGTAAAGATTGTTCCCTAGTCGAATGTTCTAGAAATTCGTCCCGCCTCGTGTCGTCCCTACGCGGTGAAGCTGCGTACGAGCGAGAGGATGAACATGAGGATCGTGTTTTTCACGATCAAGAACTATGCGCCATTAAGCACAAAGACTCGATGGCGATCCTGGTTGAAAAATTTAAAAACAAAAAAATTCGTTCATCCGACGACGAACTACGAGACTACGATTTACAAGACCGGCGAGAATTGCTTCGAAAACGAGAGTACGACGAACCTCATAAATAAGAAAGAAAAGAGTAAAAATTTCGGGATTCATCCACCGAAGAGGAGGACGAATCAGGCTGGATAAAATCAAGAAAACTTCAATCCATTCTGGGACCTAGAAAATTTTCTTGGGCCTCTAAATCCCGCGCTTGATCTTTCGGTCATTGTTGCTCCACCAATGAAATTTGACCTTTTATACATTGCTTGTGCTTGTATATCCATTTTACCGATTTTTATAATGTTTTTTTAAACAAAAAATACATATGTACGTCTCTTTTTCTATGGCATGTTGTGCCGACTTGTTTTTTGGAATACATTTTTTTTCGCAGTATTCTCGATTTATTCCTCCTCCCCTGAAAGTTCATCATGTTGACTATGCGTCTCCGGATCTTCAAATCGAATTTCTCTCAACGAAACGTCAGATTGTTGAGAAACTTTAGGCTCCTTTGAGTCGAAGCTCCTTGCCAATTCGATTTCTCCATCAGTCGATGGTGAAAAATTCTCGTGAGTCTCATCGTTTTTAGCTACAAAAAGCAATTAGAAGAAAATTCATCTCCGTCTCTTTCTTTCTCAATATCGATGAAAAGGAGGAATTTCTATGGCTCACTTTTCGAGAACAATCGCGATTCCCTAAAGCGTTCCTTGTAAGTTGTCTCGATTTTCTCAGCAACCACTTGGTCGTCTCGTTCCTCGTTCTCAAACTCCTGTGGAATGTTGTCCCTCGAGCTCAGTACATTCTCAATGATTTTGTGTCTTACGCTCTCGACAATCGCGCCGACCACCAAAGAGTTGCCCGATGAAGTCCTACGGGTTTCCTCTCTCCGTCTGCGGCTCCTGTAATCCCTATACGACTTCTGAAAATCAATAATATCCCACTGAGTGTAACACAGATCAAGGTAAGAAAGCCTCAGTTACAAATGAAACTTCAATTAGATTATTTCGGATTAATCAAAACTTCACTGTACTCCTGAAAATTATTTTCATTAAACAAATCGGCAGAATAACTTCATGTTCCAAAATCAACCTATTTAAAACTGATATTATTACTTCCCATTGTCTCAAAATTCATATAGAAAATAAACCGGATAATAGATCATAGAATTGTGAAGAGAGGAGTCGTTAGCCATTGTTTTCGCGGATGTATTGCTGATGAGATACTAATCATTTACTGACAGCTAATCCGATGAGTCGGCTGGAAAGGAAAAAGAGTAGAGGAAGCATGCCCCACCCTTTCACCCATATCTACCAGCCCCAATCGGCGTGCCGATTGTTTAATATATCTTACGATGCGTGCGTTAAAGTAAAAAAAGCTTGGAGATATTTCTCGTCAGAATGTCCGACCTACCAATCCACTGAAGTTTGCCCAATATTTATTAGTCCTATACACATTGGGTTCGCTTTTTATGGGATCATATTTTATGGGTTGCAATACTGTACACGATGGATAAATGGAAAAATTATTTAAATAAAGGGTAGCAAAGTAATTGACCATTTGTTTTGCCTAATAATTGTGAATAATGGCATAATTAGTACTGGAATCCGAAAATACGGCCGCGAATAGTCAAAAATAATTTCGAAACACGATTGGCAGTTAACTATTGCGGAAACTTTTAAAATGAATCTGTGCAGGTGATTTAAAGGAAGAAAAATTACGTAATTCTTCAAATACTAGGTCGTGCAAATATGTACACTTTGTTAATGAGATACGATCAGTCTGATACTACGGATGTTTTCAATATCAAGAGATGCGGTAACGTCTCGACGCCAAGTAATTAAAAGCGAGGGGCTGCGAAGTATCCTTACCCGAGAATATCATAAGTGAGATCGTTCGATGCCTATATCGAAATAACGATTTATTCGAAACCATTTATTCTCAGTATCGGAGTAACGAATATAAAGTGGCAATATCACACAGATGAAACGTGTTAAGGAATTGGGTGGAGGAATTATTAGCTACTTTCCGTGTTTGCTTCATATTTATGGAAACGACCAAATGGGACATTGGAGTAATGGGGCATTGGAAAATTACTATTTTTTAACATTGCAAACAATAAAGATAAAATTCTTTTTAAACGACAAAAAAATTATATTCATGCTTAACTGTAATCTCATTTTGTCTCTTTGTTCATTATGCCCCGAACTCCCCTACGTAATATATGTCAACAGTATATTCTACAGTCTCACAAACCGTCCCTCCTCGTTAATATGAGCTTTCATAGACCTATTAAAAAGCTGTTCGAAGCTCAGGCACACAAAAAAAAGTTCTAAGAATAAAAGGCATTGGACTGTGTTTACGGTTGGGTAAAGGAAAGGTGACGAATACCTGAATCAAGGTGGCTGCCTCGTTAGCTCTTTGAGGATCGAGTCCAGAATCTTCATACATCACATCCAACCAAGCAACAGCTTGAATAGTTTCCCGGGACTCCGGTAAATCACTGGAGGCGAGCTCGGGTCCGTTGGGTTTCTCCTTGGCTATGAGCAAAATTCAAGTTCTCAGCTTTATCAGTGGCCTTTCCCTCTTACCCTAGCACGTTCTCATTCGGGCTCGTTATTGCAGGGGGCAAATCTTTCGTAATGAATTTTCTCCCTCACGATTTTCTCTCTTTCCCTCTTTCGTTTCCTCCGTTTCGTACTTACCCTTGCTTGGCTTGATCCTCATGTTTCTTCTCGTATAATAACCGCGATAAGCAGACTGTATGGTGAAGAGGAGTAAAAAAGTAAGGAAATAGAGAAAAAAATAAAAGATGAGTTGAGAAATACGAGAGTGGAGTGAATGAAGCCGAACAAAACTCGTTGTCGAGCACATCTGTATAAAACTTTTGTGCTCCCTTCGCTGTGTTTATAAAACATTCCTCTTTTTTTCTACTTCAAGAGAGACCGAATATCTAGAGATTTATTTTACTTGAATAAGCGTCGCAGCCTTCTCAGCCTCGGTCTCAGACACACCGGCTCTCTTTAATATCTCCGTCGTGCTCTTTGCGGCTCTTTCCCATTCAACCTTGTCACCCTTTGCCTCGCGTTCCACCATTTTCTCGTAGTGTCCACGAAACGCCGCCTGCATTTTTACAAATCTCATTATCTTACAGCCACTTTGCATTCGAAGCTTTTTTTCTCTCGGTTAAATAAAAAAGGTGTCAACTTGTATTAAGCTCGCAGCTTTTTCAGCCTTCTCCGAAGATGCGCCTGTCCCTTCCAGAATTTCACAAATCGAGCTCTTGCTCGAATCTTCGAGACTGCTGTCTGGATAAATTTACAAATTTTTTTTATTTTATCTCTGTCGTTTTCTTTGTTTTTTTCTCACCCTCGTACAATCGACCTGGTTGAACGTCCACGAGGTCCAAGTAGGCCCTGAAGGCTTTCTAACGACGTTTAAAAAATACAAATTCTTAGTATTTGCATCCAGAATAACATCAGGAGTCCGATTTTCTTTACACATCGAAAAAATGAATCGAACTTTGAAAAATTTATCTTCGAATCCAAACCTGTAATCTTGGTGCAGCAACAGCAATTTGACCGAGACCCAAACCAGTATCTCGCAAAATTCCCACAATTGCCTCGCTCCCGAGCATTATATTGTTAATCACCCGAACCGCGACTAAATCATTTTCAAAATTACTAAATCGATCAAACTGGCAATAAGGGAAAATTATAAACAGGTGAGAAAATGTACCTCTCGCATTTTCACGAGTCGTAATTAGAGCCTCGATGTAGTCTGCAATATAACGATAAATATCATTCGGCTGCGAGCGAAGGACCTTTGCAAAAAAAAAATAAAAAAATAAAAAACTTAAAAAAAAATAAAAAAATAATAAAAAACAAAAATTGCACAACAGAAAACAGCGATACCTCTCGCGATATATCGCTGCACAATTCTCGCAATCCTTCGGGAATCCTGTACACGTGTTTAGCACCGTGTTCCTGAAGCATCGCATCCATTTTCGTTTTATTGACCCGCTAATTGCTCCTGAAGTTGGCAACCTTGAGACAGTCCTTTTCTTTAGTCAAACGAAAAAAAAAAATCGAGATACGCATTTCACGTCGTTCACTTGTGGTCATTACTAATAAAAATGTACCTTCAATCAGATTTTTTTTCTTCAACTTTGTGAGAAGAAACAATTAGCTTAATTTAGTTAATTAAATAAGTAAAAGTCATAATAATTGGATTTTTTGTCACATTTCATTGATACAAAAAATATTAAATCACATCATATCATTGATATTAATCAATGGGAATGAGGACAGAAGATTTTAAAATGTGATGAAAGGTATGAGACTGAATAGGATAAAACAAATTTACTAATAATATCGCATCAATAAATATAAATAAATAAGGAGCTATATTTAATTGAGTAAATACAAAGATGAAATAAATGAACAAAGAATAAATAGAAATAATAATCATCAAACAAAATTACAAAACCTTTGGTAATTAATGAGGGGGAAAGCACAATCTGTAACCGGTATCTTGACACAAGTGAGTTCTCATAAAAAATGTGGATTGAAGTAACGAAAAAAGGACGAAAAAAAATGGAGTACTCAGTGAAAGAGCAGGAAATCTGTGACTCTTGGGAGGATCAGGTGAATATACATACTGCACTGGGAAGAAAGGGTAGGGTTGTTGAATCGGGTAGAATTGAAGAGCTCGTTTCTACCCGCAGCTTCTGGAGAAGGGCTGTTGGGGCGAGCTGAGGGGTATCGTTCGAAGAAACTCCTAACACGGTACACGAATAAGACGAAAATAAGACGAAATAAAAGTAAAGACGAAAGAGTGAGGAGCGAGAATTCTTCGGCTTTGCTATGTACCTTCTCTCCTAGCTGAGATCTTTGTGTGCAAGCGAGCTAATCCGGGATTAACCAGAGCTAAGGATTAATAATCCGCTGATGGCAGAACCTTTCTTTCTTCCATCCTTCTTTTGACATCCTACCTATACGAATGTTAAGAGCTCAAATGTCATAGGAGTTTTTATGCCTCTGGTATCATTCAATAAGAAATCATTCAATTGACTATGTAGAAAATTGAGCTCTTTATTAATATTACAATTGAAGTGTAAAAATTCCATTTAAAGTCTCTTATCATTGAAACAACAACAAAAAATGTTTAATCAGAGAGATAGAAATCGGAACAATGAAATTTATGATCGCGATGTGCCACCTGAGTGTAAGATCATTAAAATACTATAAACTATTGAAATGTAATTGAATTCAAGAACATAATTTTTTAATCGATATCACATGTAGTTTTTTTATGTATTTCTGTTGTTATTTCAAAAGTATATTCATGGAAAGAATTTAACACGAAAAATGAATATATTCACTTTACGGTGTGGAACCATATCGCCACTTTTGAGCAAAATTTACACTGTTTCGAATAGAAAAACATAATAAATAATTTTGAATAGAAAAACAGTAAATTTATTCGCAATGGTTGCCATGGTACCACACCGCAATGTGAGCATAGTAATAATTTTTTGTATAAAATTCCCTCCCTGTTATATTGCATGAAAAATAGGATTTCAAAACGAGGCGTAATATTTAAAAGCTATGAAATAATTTAATATTTAATGTAATCAACGAACAAACTAGAATTGAGTGAAGAAATATTTTCAAAATCCTCATGCTGTTGAAAACAATCGCACGGTTTATGGAACAAACTTTTCATTTACTTTGGTCAAGAATTACGATGCAATCAACGAAATATCTTTCAATTCAACCAGCAATGCGATTGAATCAATTATTATTTTTTCAAAGTGTACAAATATAATTAAAAAAAAAAAAAAACACATTTTTCAAGTCCGATGTTTCTCAAAAAGTTTAAGAAAAATCAAAAATAGTACAACCAATGCAATATCCTTGAAATAATTTTCTCCCTCTCTGTATCTCTCAAAAAAGAGGGAGTACCACTTCCGATATCCTGGCGGGTTTCGCCTGGAAATAGGAAGAGGGACGGGGGAGAGAGGGAAAAAGAGTGATAGTATAGAGAAGGTCGGGGTAGCTCTTCGCGACTGGTCTTTGAGGAATCCGATAAGATGTTCGGCATCACATCTGAAATCGAGAGAGCAAGAGAGACTACTCTATATATATAATTCTCTGAGAAAGATCCAGAGAGTAAAAGAGAAGTCTTGGGATTCGAGGAAATTTGTACAAGGGGACATTTCTGGTATACACGAAACGCGTTACCCTACGACCACACAGATCACTATTATGTATACACATATATATATAGGTTTTCTGATCTTTATTTCGGTCCCAGTTTCCGTATCAAGGATCCCCTTTTCGTTGCGCGGGTGTGAGAGTGAATCAAACGTACCGCCTTCCTATCTCGCCATCTTACACGAAAACCTCCGTTTGCCAAGCATCTCCACTCCGATGCTTCTGCCGCAGTCAACAAATTTCTTTTTATTTTCCTCTTTTCATCTCTTTTTTTTGTGCCCTTTTTCCCTCTCAATTCCTTCAACTCTCGTATATTCGTAACCAGCTTTCGTTTAATTGGCTCGAACAGAAAACTTGCTCATTTTGATCGATGTGTGTTTGTACACAAATATTTTTTTATTTAAAGTTTATTTGACTGATAAAAATATGTGTATTTATTTATTTATAATTAAATGTCTTTATGCAGGTTTGAATAATTTATAAAAATATAAAAAATGGGAAAAGGTGGAGTAATAAAATAATGATAAAATCGCTCTCGACAATCATCAATTTGAAATATGCTAATTAAATAATGTCACAAACGTGCTAATATCCATCGAAGTATTTCCCAACACGTTGAGATCTACTCGATAAATTCTTCCTCGAAATTATGCTCAAGACGATGCCATCAAACCCCATTTAAAACGATATACCAATTTGTTTTTTTCTTCTATTTATTTTATTGTAACAAATGAATGTGTCACTCGTTGGATCTTAATTTCTACTTCATTTCGTCGTATTAGCGATTAACGTCACGAATTATTTGCCGCTCCTTTTCTCCTTTTCTCCCTCTTTCTCTCTTCTTCTCTCCCTAATTTTACGTCGATGATATTATTTCACGGGGAATGAAGAGGTTGGAAGGTAATAAAGGCGCCCCAGGACTGAGAAATAATCGAGGTTCAACACCAGTCGAGGCCCACGATCGTGTGTGCAAGATCGTTATCACCCAAACTCTCGCTCATCAACATAAATATACTCCCCAAAGCCCCGAAGCTTTATAACGACAATCCCACCTTGTTTTATTGCCACTCCCATGTGTAGGTGTTCATAATACGCACATATACACGTATATATATTTTTCAACTGCCATATGTATAAGAAAAATTTTCCACGCATCGTAAGAATCTCGAAGATATTTTAATGAGCTAATTATCTCGAAAATCACATGTAGCAACTCGCGATTCTTACAATTAAGTGTGGATGTGAAAAAAAGAACAAAAAAAATTTGTCGCGCCTATACTTTCATTCCTATACTAATGAAAAATGTTTAAAAATCATTTCTGACGTTTTTTTAATCGCCAATAATTCCTAGTACTTTTGTGTTTAAAATAACATGAGAAAATATAAATAATTTTTCCATATTTGAACAACTTTTTTCATCCTGCAATTAAGGGACGAAATAAATGGGTGTCCAAGAGCGCACACAACATCCGATCTTATCGTATGAAAGATCGAATATTCCCATAACGGGTTTTCGATCGAGATGCGACGATGAGATTGAGATAGGCGAGAATACTAATAAAAATAATAAAAAAATCCAGGAAGCGTTGACGCGTAAATCGAGAGTTGTTTACTCGGCGGATCGTTGTTTTTTATGGTCTTGTACCGCGCGATAAAAAATCGACGTAACGAGGAAATTATAGAAAATTGTGTCGCTTATACCGCTAAACAACGTGAAATTATTAATTTATGTTATCGGCAAATGAGATTAAAGAAATAATCAATAACATATACGAAACAAAGTGATCGAAGGATTCTTTGTTGGAATTGGTACGGGAGAAGGCAATATTTGAGGTTTTCCGCAAGGAAAACAGGAAGAGGATGTGAGTAAGGAGGGAATAAGAATGATCTCGTTGCACAGACTCCCACTTTTACGTATATATATATACCATACATGTATATATGTATATATATATATATACAGAGGATCGTAAAATAAGTGCTTTTCTTCGACTGAGCGATAGCGCATTGAGAAGAGAAGAGAGGGTGGAAGAGGAGGGCGATCAATACGGCGGTAGCATACGGCAACTTCGAGATAAGAGAGGATTAACGGCGAGACGTCTCCTTTGCGTTAACTCGCCTCTCGCGTTGCGGCGTCGGTATGGCCATCGTACACCACAGAGGCAGACCGTTTTATCGCACTTCCGGTACTCTTCTCGTTCAATTACGTGACTCTCTTTACGTGGGGGGTTAAAAGCGATCGGGTCCCAGAGAGCGAAGAACGAAAGAGCGAGGAAGCCTGAGAAAAACAAGGAATAAGAAAGAAAGAAACGCCTCCGAACTTGGAGCGAGAAAATGTGCATTTCAACAAACGGCACTTCCAAAAAAATGTGCTACGACCGAAATTATTGCCGAAATAGTTTTTTTCCGTATTCCATTTTCTGATTCGAACCTTTGCCACAGTTTATTCGAACCCGTGCTGGCTTCTTTTCATTTTAATACAAAATACTAGCGCATAGAAACTATGCCAACGTTAAAAATTGTTACTAACAACTTTACCTGCCTATAACTCTATCTGATTATTATTTACAGACACAAGTAAATATATAAATGCATACACGTATACATAGCCGTGAAATGTAACTCATGCACGCACGCTCGTATACACACACACACACACACACACACACAGAATTATCGTCCGAAAATTTGGAAGAACTTTGGCTCTGGGGCGTTTTGCTCTCCGAGTTTTCAACCCTTGTGCTCGTCGAGCATCTAACACAGAAGTGAAGCATCTCTCAGTTACCGATTTTAATGGTATGCATACTTTCGAAAGTAGGTACAATGAGAACATCAAGGGAGGAGAGAAAAGCTCCGTAATTGAAACAGTTCGTCTAACAAAAGGGTACACCACGAATTCATAACTATATACATATATATCTGTATATCTACGAATATATACATATATCTAATACACATACATATACATAAGGTATATAAGGTTATGTAGATCTTGTGGCGGGAACTGGAAACGCATCCAGGTAAATATTGGTCTTGCAAAAACGTTGAAACACCGATCCATCAACCCAGCTATCCACAGTCTGAGGATCCCGCTTCGCCCTTTCTCACCCATAACCACTTTTACACCCTCTTTCCTTTTACGCCCTCTACCATTGATTAATAATTATGTCGAAAAGCATATCAAGGCCGTTCAAAACCCTTGTCCGAGTAAAGGATATCGGTAATTCCATCATCGGACCGATTTTCCAGTTAGTAAGTTCGGAGATACCGCGCTCCTGAACGCTTCAATTAATAGCTGTAATCGGTTACGACCACAAGATACGCTCTTCGCCTCGCCTCCTCCGAGAACCGGTAGTTCAATTTTACCTTACAGTTTTAAAATATCCGTCAAATCAGATTCTCAAGACAAAATTTAAACATTCTTTTCAGCATGATAATAACTACGAGACTTTCCAGTAGCTGCAATAACTTCGAGGATTTATAAGTGGCAGCAACGTCTTGTCGCAAAAAATTTTAATGATTCGAATCAGGTTAGCTGTCTCACAATCATTTGAATATTTATTTTTAGTGGATAATTTTTACTTTTTCACCCGATCCAAGGAGAGTTAAGTTTTTGCGTTCCTTCATTTCACGCTAGAGCCCAAACTTTTGGACCGATTTTCGTAAATCCGATATTTCTATAATTGTCATTTTTGCGTAAGTGTCACTGGATAGGTTGCGTTAAAAAATAACTTATATATAGTGGAAGATATTCGTATACCATTTTATCGTTATTTTCTTCTTCGGGTTTGTTTGGGTTAGCCATTTTAAACGAAAAATTCTTTCAAAACTGAATGAAAATTTTAGTATGAACATTTTTGGAGTCGCTGAATCGAAATTTGATGTCAGATTTTCAATATTTAAAAAACGTAAAATCGACCAATCATCTCGAGTATAGATGCTCGGCCCGTCTTACCTTGGACGTTCAGCACGATCTTTTTAAAACTTTTGGCGTCAAGACGCTGCCGCGTCTCTAGATGGTGGATGATGAAAATGGAAAATTTTATTTTGTTTCAACGAAACGTCGTAATTGCGGGTTTTGCTGTCAGCTTTCCGATATCGATAAAAATAAATTATAAAACAATTATTAAAAATTAAACAAAAAGTGGAAAGATTTGAACACAATAAAAAAAAATTATTAAAAATAATATTTAAAAAATGCAATGAAAAGTCAGAAATAATTATCAACAAAAAAATTTGACTGCATAAGATGTCATGAAAATACAAAAACAAATACGCTCATCGAACTTTGGAATGCAGTCGGGGGCACTTACGTCGCAGTTGCGTATGTGATTTGCGATATTTTATCGTCTGCGAGTGCATTCCATAATTTCCTGAGTGTATTTGTTTTTGTCGTTTCATTACATTCTTATGCAGTCGGATTTTTGTTGTTGATAATTATTTTTTATAATCATTAGTTTTCAAAATCTTGTGAAAGAGAAAAAAAAATGCGTTTGGAGAATTTGCGAAAGTCGACTGGAGAAAAGTGAGGCGAGATGTTTCGAAAATTGAAAAAAAAAAAAACATAATTAAATGTGTTCAAGTTTGTTCGATGAATTCCACAATATCACTGGATAATAAAAACGTTGCGATTATCTTTTATCGACACATCATACGAGTGTCATTTATTCTTTACAACTCACAGCTAACCGGTTTTAATGGGATCAATTAATTTCTACAAGACTACGTAGCTTTATCAGTCAATTACGGATAGTTTTTTCTCAAATAGATTTATTAAATTAATTACTAGGTTCTTATTACTTGGGAGCAATTAACTACTTACTATTTAATTAAGCATATAAGAAACGGAGTTGCTTAACGAGATGATTCATCTATTCGGTATATTCAAATGAAGAATTATCATCATTTCATTAATATTTCTCATCACTATGAGTTTATATGTCAGAGGGTGAGTTTAAAGGGCCCTAATTATTGATGTTAACATATAATGAAATAATGGGTCTTGTGCCAAAATTTTCAAGAAGAAGATTCATCTATTCGGTATATTCAAACGAAGAATTATTATCATTTCATTAATATTTCTCATCACTACGAGTTTATATGTCAGAGGGTGAGTTTAAAGGGCCCTGATTATTGATGTTAATATATAATGAAATAATCGGTCATGTGCGAAAATTTCCTGTTATTTTATATAGTTTTATTAAAGATTTTTTTTTTATAATTATTAGCCAACAAACGATATTACGATCTACAGATAAAAGCCGAGGTTTTGCGAACAGTAAGATTCGCGATCAAGGCTCTTCATATCCGCTTTGCCTCTCACCCTTTATACATCTCTCGAGTATCCATAGCGGAAAACTTTAGCTTCGTCTAGATCCGAGACTGTCTGCTAAAGCATCCGTCGACATCCTGAGTGGCGTTGCACCAAGTGAGAATACCCTCTTTTACTACTAGCCGAACCATACTTTGAGCTATTCAGTTCTTATATATAGCACAGTAGCACTTTGAATCTGCGGTTCGCACTCTCTTCCTTACACTTAGATGCATGCCCACATACACATACATACACACAGACACATTCGTATGGATATCTATGGATTTCTCTCAGTGACTAACGTTTTTGATATCGGGCCAAATTCGACTTTACGCTAATCATCAATCTTTACTCTGACAAAGGTATCTCTTATACAACTCGAACTTACGTCTTTTTCTTGTGACATTCGTTTAATGAAAAAATGTATAAACATTCTCGTATTAAGGATTAAAAATTTTTTCAAATATATTTTTGATGTGAATAAATTTCAGTCCCCAGAGTCTAAACCCATAATGATTTTTACCCGCGAGTTTTCGTGGACAAAACCCGAAAATCCCTTTCAGTGAGTTTTTTTTTTTTTTTTTTTTTTACTTTAGATTCGTTTTCGTTCGGAAAATTAAAACTTATTTTCAACTCTCTAAAAAGTCCGGCAAAATACGACGAAAATGGCACGAGATTAATCCTGATAGTTGAGATTTCAAAAAAATTTTCAGCATTTTAAATGTTGAACGATGCACATTTTTCCAGATGCGATTACCGAAAGCGCTAAAATCCTGAAGTTTCAACCGTTACAATTTAGCAGATATTTTGGATACCTACAAGTATTTGAAAGTCAGTTTCGAAAGATATTTAGGTTAACTTAGGCAATGACGTTGAGTTTATTATGACATCTCAATCAGTTATATTAAAAAAAACCCTCGAAAATTGTCCAAAGAAACTCACAAAAGGGGCACTTAGCAGCTTGAGATATCGCTGTAAATTAATGAAACACATCTACATTTTAGATGCGAACTTAAACGGAGTTCAAAAGATCGCAAAGCTTCTCTTCACCACAATTTAATCAACCAACAAAATTCGTTGTCCTCGATAGAGGGAGAGAGAAAGGAGAACGAGAGAGAGCAAGAGAGAGAGAGAGAGAGAGAGAGAGAGAGAGAGAGAGAGAGAGAGAGAGAGAGAGTTATAGAATATCCTTGGGACATGGACCTTTCTGTTGTCGATTCGAGAGCTTTTTTACCTTTGATGTGTCAAAGAAATACGTAAGAGCATCGCTATAAAGCCGGACTCGAATCCGTCGAGGACACGTTTCCGTGCACGTGTATGTACACTTATATGTACTCGTAAAGTTCTAACGTGGAGTGATCACAAACAGCGTAAGAAAGATACGGAAAAAATTGTCGTCTCTACAGATACACATCTCAAATATCTCATATTATATAATATATTTATTATAGTATATTTCTATATATACTTTGTCTGAGAAAAATTCGCTGAGATCTAATTATGGCGCTGTGAAGAAAACATTGAAAGAGAAGGAGGAGACGGAAAATGACACAAAGTTACACGGACGGAGAAAGCCTTTCCACCAACGAATTAAAGGTGCATTAAGGCTATGATTTCAACGGACATGTTGGGAAGGGAAAAAAATTTGTCGACTCAAATAAATGCGGTGTGAAATCGATAAAACCAATATCTCTTTTTCGTCATACTATAATTACGTCCTGTTCCCCTTTCCCACCCTCAAGATTTATATGTCATGCTCGCTTCGTTCATCCTCCGGAGGGAACAATCTTAAATTTTGAGGCATCGTTTTTTTTTTCCTTTTTTTATGCCTCCTCATTCAAAGTACACACTGGAGCCCGAAGGGGAGATGGGGAATGGGCTATGAGACGCCTCAGGATACAAGTTCTCGTCCATCGCGAATGCGAAATGGAGATCTTGCAGCATCTCTCAACCATGATGTTTGAATATAACACAAGATCGAGATGAAAGTGCTTTATCATCTCGCACATTTTTCTGAATAGTTGATTTTAATAAAAATATAATTTATTAGACGGAATAAATGAAATAATAATAACAATGAAAATAATGAAGATAGTAATGATTGGTATTAAGCGGCTGTTTCTTGTTTTTTTATTTAAGCAAAGCTAAACTTTTTGAACGAATTAAATGATACCAAATGCATTATTGCCAGTTTCCTTTAACCAAGCGTTGATACTAAAAGTAATCAAATATTCGGTACTCTGGTTATAACTGCATTACAATATTCGATTATAAATCTGATTTAGTCGCAATTGAATCGGCACGGTGCGGGTAACAAATTCTCTCAAAATACATCCATACATACGTATACCTAAACGACATAGGTAGATGTTTGCGGATATTGGAGGAGTGTACGTAACGATTCTGACGTTCGAATGGATATTTCAGCAGTCCGATTCGGTTGTATGAATGCGTCGGCAAACTGTATCTACCTCTCGTACTACACGATCATCGGAAATCCGTATATTCCCGAGGGACAGTATAATTCCCTTCCTATAATCACATTTTCGGATGGGCACAAAAAAAATAAATTTTGACTGACTCATCCATAAACATGAAGCGGGTAGATTTCTATTATTATACGTACGAGAAACTATGAGCAGCGTGTCGGTAGTATAACCGAGTATGTTTAATAAACTTGCTGCATACATTATTACTCATCAATTTGCACACGATAAAGCTGACCGATTTATGACGTAGTCTCGGGCATATTACATATCTTCGAAGCTCGACACCTTCTGTCAGATTGTTCAGCTTCATCGTACGCCGGAGAACGCGAGACTGGACTATCCCTGGATAAATGCATCGATGAGATATCCACGTATTTATACATAAGCAAATGAGTGTACAGCGTATCTCAAAATCATATCCAAAATCATAGATCCGTAGATGACGAAATTGTGAAGATAAAAATTCTGGAGCATTTTTCGTTTCGATGTATCGCTTATGAAATATTCATTTTTAGAGTTTCATATTAAATATTAGGAACAGTACACTACTGTATAAGGACGCAGTTTGCAGGATGTTCAGATGAAATTTATTTTGCACATATATCTGATCGACCCGAAGACTTACCACTAAATCAAAACAAAAAAATATTTTAACTCGCAGTGGTCGCACTACTGACACTAACCGTTGGTCGTGCGATGAGAGATTTTCTCACATGTATAATTCCAAGTGGTTAATTTCACAAATGAGGACTTGAAAATAATTTTGCTACAGTAATTATGACTTTTGAAAATGTTTATTTCTCAAAAACCATGAGTTCAATGATTGTTAATACTGTAAAAAAAATAATGAAAAAAATAAACAAATAAAAATTGAAAAAGACTTTTTCGACTCTTTTATCATACGGAAGAATAGATTAGAAGAAAATAGAAAAAAATTCAAATGCTTATGCTCTTTGAAATTTTTGAGTTATTATCGTTTTAATAGAAGTGTGAGAAAAAGTCTCATAGCGCGACCGTTAACGGATTAAAATACACTTCATCAATAGTTTAGGAAGACGGGAAGAAACGTTTACGCATCCCTTCTCATCGGGAGGTGTAATTTAAAAGAGTTTATGTCAGTAATTATTTGATTTGGAAATCTGCCGGAATTCCGTTAAATGACTCTTCACTAGTACTGCGAACCAAAATTATGATGATACGTAAATAAAATTATTTCGAAAATGATACAACAAAAACGATGTCTCGAGTTTTTAATGAACATAAAAACTCGGTAGGACGAATAAGTACGTAACCCTACTTTTGTGAAATCCAACTCGCACTGACCGTTTTAATTCAGTTTTATCGTCTTCGCAACGAATCGCATAATAGAGAAAAATGATGGGAGACTCTTTAGAATTTTACAATTTATAAACTGAGAAATAAAGTTATTGAACCAACGAAATATCTCGTTACGAAGTGTCAATGAAATATATGATCACCACAATATTATAAACTACTAAACAAATACAAATAGTTTTAGATCAAAGTGCACATATATTCTGACTGAAACCACTGCGGTTGAATCAACTAATTTTTTCCAATAACATCAATTGCTATTGAATCAACATTTTTTTTTGGTCAGTATACGTATCCTCCGTAGATTTGGCCATGAATTTTGGAATATCCTATATGCAGGGCAAATAGTATAATAGTCTATACTGGGTTGATGGAGTCATCAATCGAAACACGTGCCATCGATCTCCGGACTCGATGTATTCGGAGCAGAGTTCGATTAATATGCATCGATAGGCCGTCTCGTTGCACGGCCTAGGACGGATACGTCGCATAATCTACGGGTAGAATGACTGCTCCTGGTTGCACGTAGGGTTCTCTTCAATAGCCCGGAGATGGTCACATTTCCGTTACTTCGAAATTACCATTGTTATTCATGCGAGACTATTATGCTAAATCAATATTAATTATTATTAGAATTACAAATTCACATGGTGGTTAAATTAATGAGAGAACGTGATATATTTTGACCTTCCGCGACTTGGCGACGACTTTGATTATACATGTTGGAACAAGATGCAACGTCAGTGCTAAATTCTACAGGAATTGTGCTTTGCTACAGTTACCTGTAGGTGAAGTCCGAGAACGCTGGATCTTTTGGGACATAGCAAGGGAAGATTACGTGGGCAGAGAAGACAATAATAGCGCTACGTGAGCACATAAGCGCTCGAGTATCTGCACTCGTGTACACGTATAGTTCGAAGCTGAGACAGCGCTTTGAGTTTCATGTTAGGGAGAGAAAACGATAGCCTAGAGGGTCCAGATAATGTCTCTTCGATGGACTTTGCTCCGCAGTTCTTGATCCGCGAAATTGCCATATACCCGCACCCCAATGGTCGCGAATCTTTTTACCCGTCCTCACCCCCTCCCCCTTTTGTTCTGTTTTATTTTCCTCGTCGAAATTCGACACAGCAACTCGATAGGCAGAAATGTACGACACTTAAGGCTGTCAGAATAGACAGGTAGTACAAAGCACTTGAAGAATAAAAACGAAAAAAAAAAACTGAAAAAAGAAGCTTCTTCATCATTCTTCTCGCCAATTCTCCCTGAGCAGCCCGTGAACCCGTTAAAGTTAACGATTTTTTTCTCCTATAATCGTAAAACTTACGGTAAATATACGTGTGTGTCGTATACTTTATCGAACGCGGAAGTCGATTCAGTCGTATGTCATAGAAAAAGAGAGAGAGGGAGGAAAAAGCTTTTTACGATCATTTATACTTTAACGTACTATATAAATGAACTTTATGTATGTGTATATATACGGACATTTGGGATACGTGGGTGCGAATGATTTGTTTGGATTGATATATACTCAATTCCATTAATGCACTTCGGTCGCCCCTACAGCCGAAAGTGAACGAGTGCCAGAGATGTATTATGTAGGGATTGTAGGGGATGAGAGTTGCCTTTTCCGCCTCGAGCGCTCAATGAGTGCGAAAAGAGAAAAAGGTTATGGCGAAGGCTGGGCTGGATTGTGAAAGGGTTGTGCGTAGGTACAGGGTGCCACAGAATTAGAAGTCAATAGACTGAGAAATATGTTTAGTTGATTCATAAACAAACAAAAAAATAATTAATCCAAAATGCCATTTGTGATTGTGGTGTGTAAGGAAAATGTATAGTCATTACAATACTATGAAAAAACTATTGTGAAGTGTGATTGAGTACGACATAAATTTTTTATATGCACTAAAAACTGCATATATATTTTGGAATTTTCATTAGTGATTAATGGACTGGGCTGCATAAATTCTCTAACGAGTATGGAACGAAAGATATCATGGGACTAGAAACGATCACTCTGCTTTTGAACCAAACTTCTCATTTATTCTGG
This sequence comes from Rhimphoctona megacephalus, assembly GCA_963989365.1. Taxonomy (NCBI): domain Eukaryota; kingdom Metazoa; phylum Arthropoda; class Insecta; order Hymenoptera; family Ichneumonidae; genus Rhimphoctona; species Rhimphoctona megacephalus. The sequence continues at coordinate 16,927,017 of OZ022420.1, read as the reverse complement.
CAGAGAAAAAGGCTGTTGAATCACTGAAACATCGTCAGAATCATTCATGTTATTTGATCAATTATTTTTGCTCAGTGTTGATTCCACTATCTGATAATTAATAACTCATCAGTGCTTCGCTCGGTAATAATACATCCAAATACTACATTACCAAGAATTATCCTTTTGTTTAAAGTCTTTCCCTTTAGTTATGGGGCGCCCTGTAAACAAATGGAAGACAAATGGAGACCTCGAAATCGTTCCGATATTTTGACAGAGATAGAATCGCTCGTGGCAGAACGAACCTCAGCTATTTTCTCACTCGCCCTCTTTCTCAAAGATGCGAGAGAGTAAAGATGGAGATGATGCATCCGTTCAGTAGGAATTTATTATCGAGCTTGCCGAATGCTCGCTCGAGCGTTATATGCAACTACGTGCCAAGAACAACCCGAAGTAGTGGACTCGACCGAGAGATTCCTCAGGATCGCTTATACATCATCCTGAACGGAATATAATCGAGTTGTCGCGCCAAAGCCCTTCCCCAAGTAATTTCCTTAGTTAGGGACTCACGTATCAAGCACTTTGGGCAAATCCCAATCAATCATAAGGTAGCTTTGCTCCTGACCCGAGTGGCTATTTTGCTCCTTGGATATTTCGAGGATTCGACTACTGTGTTCTACTACTCAATAACAACATTCGATTAAGAACCATTTGCCCTTAATTTACAAATTGTATTTTTTTTTTTAGAGCTTCCAATTAATTTATGTAAATTCATTAGTACATATTTTAATTCTTGATGATTTTTATTGTTTTCTTAATTGTCCTACGAACATATTATACGCCAGTGATTTCCAAAATTGTTTGGAGCAGAGTTCGAACAGCAAATATTATCCTACAAAATGGCGGAGAGTGCGTTAAGCGTGTCGGTCTAGACGGTTGCTACCTGCAACGAGATCCGGCAGAACGAAGAAAAAGAGAGAGAGAGAGAGAGAGAGAGAGAGAGAGGGGGGGGGGAGAGAGGTGATCGCTGATTGCTAGGTTGAGGCATCGAGATCCAGGAACGGTGGTTTCATCTTCCTCTTTCTCTCGCTCCACCCAAGCTCATTCTCTCGTCTACCTGTCGACGGTATTTATTTACGATCGTTTGAGAAAATCTGATTACGAGTGTCAATTACGTGGGTCGGCGCTTCGCGTCGACGCCGCGATAAACAAGGGTAATTTGAGACAAGTATACAGTAGAGAATGTGGCATAACGAAGAACACAGTTGCGTATCTCGTCGCGTCACCGGTAGATGGTTCTGCCCGTCTGTCGCTCGCTTGCGCTTGAAAAGCGTGAAACGAGGGCGCCAAGTGGGGGGAATTCCAGCGGTCACGTGTTATTACATACACGCATGGCAACGAAACTTCAGCCGTATTCTGCCAGCCAGTATACGCGCTCCGTTGCAATCGATATAACCCCCTGAATTCTCTCTGGGTTGTGTGTACCACAGACTAATAGTAGGATGTTGAATATAACTGGAGCACACAACCGATCATCAACCGGTTCCCTCTATTTGATCAGAGATCTCGCGGTTAATCGCTCCGACTACCTTCACCAACGTCGCAGCCGCGGTCAAATCTCTCCAAATAAATGAAACTTAACCACGAATTCGTAATGATCAATACTCCGTTATTTCTTTAATTGATTTGTGTTTGGCTATCTTATAAAATAAAAAAATGACTTTTTTCGTAAAAAATTATACCTAAGTCGTTGAAAAATTCTTAGTGCACTAATAGATTGCAAAACCCTGTATACTGCCTGTATAAAATCATCTCAGTATTTGCTGCTGATACACGTTTAAGGATTCGTTCAATTTACGGTCGGAAATTTCCTTGTTTTCTATATTAATATCCACTCATGATCGGGATACCATCGATTGAGTTATTCAGCACATTAAATAAATATTCATTAATCAATATAATGATTGCCCGATATTTATGATATATTTGAATTGAATAATTCTACATACCTGACAGGTTATGAGCCCAGAATACCGAATGTATTAATTAATAAATAAACATATAACATCTCAAGAATGAAGTCATCATAAATATGAACCAAAATAAGATTGGAAAATGTTACTAAGAATCATTGCGATACTTGAACGATTCAAACAGAAGTTCATTTAGATAGGAAACTATCTTTGGGAATGAGACGCGCGGAATACGAATCCCAGAAGCTACGGAAAGAAATGCGGCACCCCTTGTGGCGTTTAAGATGAAGAAAAACAAAGATAAAAAGGCAAAAGCTGACTTCATTTTGTCGATGCGTTTGAATACATTCAAACAAAGATTCGTGGCACAAAGACTTGCACAAAAATCTGGAATTTATTTTTGCATCACATATGCACCGGTCCAGGACTCGAATTCATACACATGGTAATGCGTATCAGTAGAAGGAGAAATGAGAATTCTTTAGATTGATATTGTCACTGAATACCTATAAACGCGTGCTAATCCGCAGCAGTATAGGAAAAGGAATGAGAATTTTTCAGATTGATATTGCTGCTGCATACCTACCATTTTTGCTATACTTGACCCTTATATTACTATCCGCCGGGTATTCGATATTTTTTTTGAGATAGAAAAAAATTGATAAGATGATAGGTTGAGCACTAAAACAACAAAAAGTAGATAATATGGTGTAAATCCTGCAGAAAAAGGCAGTAATCAATGTGGAAAATTACCGGTGGTAACATAAGAATTAGAGTTTTGGTTGAATATTATAAATCAAACCTACAACACTAGAATCAGAAAACAATTTAATTCGCTCTGACGTGGATAATGAAGTTACCGAAAAATAAACCACGCAGAGAACTCATCGAACGATTTCTGTATTTATACCGAGTCAATCTTCTGATTGTTATACCGAGCATCGCGGAAACGCTGTGAAATGAGTCGGTATTCAGATGAAATGAATACATCTTTCATCAAAATAAATTTATTTAGCTCGACGGTTATTTATTTGCCGCAGTATCTATTTTTATCCATTGCAACGAAAAATACATCTGCCTTAAGTAAATAGACTTATTTGCATACGATTACTGCGATGAAATTAATTGTTTGAACAGAGCGTGGTATCAAGAACTTGGCATTACTTATGAAAAAGCCCTTAAATCTATTTCATCGATGCCGATTGGATGGCTATCCTGTATGTCTACGTTCTTATGCCAACTACGACCTTTCTGATGAGTTCCAGAATGGGATTCTGGAAACTTCGTGAACAGAAGACAGTTGCATTATCATGAAACAAGACAGAGTACATAAGCCTATCAGATTCAGCTAAAAAGGCCATTTATCTTAACGGCAGGGTAAGGTTTTTAAACTTTTTTTTTGCATTTTTTTAAATTTTTTTTTCTGAATGTACAATATATCGAGAGTATTGTGTAAAAATTTCAAGTCAATCGGAGCAAAATTAACGGAGCTACAGCGTTTCAAACGATCGGCCCACAGCACGACAAATGCCCGAGCGGTGAGCTTTAAATCGATTTTCCCGAAAACGTCATTTTTGAAGTTCGTGAACATTAGAACTCAAAATCTACTTAACCGATCCTTTTGAAAATTTAAACACTATTTCTACACATAAATCAACAGGTAATCAGGGCGAGTTTTTTTTAATTATTTTTTTCTATTTTTTAATAACAAATTCACCGAGATTTTTTAGCTGAAATCGCGTCTTTCATTTTCAAATGCTGCAAAAAAAAAACTCCCCCTGATTACCTAGGGAAACATATCACCTTTAAAACGCATATCGATTTTTTTGTTTCAGATGATCCGGTAACGAGTTATCATGTTCACCGCAAAAAAAACTTTTTTTCAAGACGCCTCCGGAGATTCGCTGTCACGGGCATATTTATCAATATTTTGTATTGAAAATTTTTTCTAATATACTTCAGAAGTTATACTATAATATATATATATAATGAATAAAACAATATTACTCATATCGGCGCAAAAAAATGATGAAAATGTGCCTTTTTTCGCTTTTAAAACCTTACCCTGCCCTTAAGAGGTTTCTCCTCCAACTATAGAATTCTGTGACAATATGGGTACTCAGAGACTTCCAGGATAATCCGGGTTTTTTTATAAAAGAAAACAGCATATTGATGCTTGACATCATTTTGTCAAAGATGCCACAAAGACGAGATTAATTGACACCAGATATATGAGTTCAGATGATATGCTGGTTGATGTCCCAACCCGGAGACGCACGAGAGTACTCCAGCACAAATTTGCAATGAGCGGGTTTGTTCTCGAACTAAACATAATGACGCCATATTAAAGAAAACACCGATCATTTCTGGAGAAAAAGTTTTAGAAATTCTACACATGAAGCCATCCATGAGTGAATGTCGATTATTTACTTATAACAATTCATCGTGTGCTAATCATGTTTTCACTAGTGACAATCATTCATGATCGAGAAGATCATCGATCAAGCTCTTCACCATATTTAATAAATGTTATTCAATCAACATAATCATTATCTAATACCATAATTAATGGTACAATAGAATTGAATCCCTCCAGCCATTAATAATATTTTTAAGTTCGAAGTTCAACCAATTGGAGACTAACTAGTCAATTGGACGGCTTTGTAGTGCTGTTTGACGAGTGCCCAGATGCCTTACACGTTTTAACGTTGAATTTTGTTGAATGAATTTAACAGCTTTTGAAAAGCCGCATCCACAAAATAATTGAGTACTCGTATCTACCTCACATTTATTTTTCAACTCTACGAGTGAATCAGGCAGGAGCTACATGTATAGGTTTTTTTTATTCATTCAAAAGAACTATTTATCCGGAAATGCTATCCCGATCGGAGTTCCATTATGTTTACGGGCTCCTGACGCGTGTGAAGCGATAATCCAACCTATATATCCATAGAATGTGATATACAGCATAGTAAAAATTGTGAACAATGAAAAAAAAATATAAAAGCTCTTTCATTTCACTAAGAGCTCGAGCACTAAAAAATCTATAAACCGTGGTGGTCTCGCGCTGTGATAATGGCTGAGAATTGTTAACAGGGACCAACGTTTTTACGACTCTCCACACTCGATACACATACACACACACGCATACGTATAATATGTAGATGTATATATGTATATAATTTCTTCTTCGGTACAATTTAATAGAGTCACTCGTTTACCGTTATTATTTTTCGCTCTTTTTCCCGCGATAAATAAAAGGACCGGCACTGTCCGAAACACACGTGGGGGCGAGGGTGTGTAAAGCCCACGTACGTGTTTGTACGTTGGCACTCGTGTTTCTTGGATTCCGTGTAAACTGCTCGAGGGATTCCCCCGTTTCGAGCACGTCGCGGAGGATATAAGGACAGAGGGCGCTGCGCGCGACCCTATTGGGCTTGTACGTAAGCGTTCTTCCTCGTAAATTCCTTACGAGAAAGGGGAGCCTGGGAATACTCGCCAAGAACGACGATTCATCTTTCATAGTAAATACGTGAGGATATCACTTCCACACGGCGGGATTCGGGACTCCGAAAGAAGCTCTTTCTCTCTCTCGTTTCTTTATTTTCTTTTGCTATTTCTTTTCTGAAGATTCGCGACGTTTTTGTTGTGCTACTCGTGTCTTTCCCGGGATATTAACATCCCACCATCTTGTTCCAGACACTTCGTGCTTAACAACCGGTCAAAATGTCCATGGACTTAATTCATTATCAGCACGTTTCAAGTTTTTTCGCATCATTTTAAAAGGTCATGCCCATTCTGATATGTTTGGAAAATAAGTTTACGGGATTGTATTCTTTTCAATGTACGATATCCGTGGAATATCCCTTACATATGTTAAAGATACCTGGCGAACAAAAAATTGACGACGTTATAGCTACGCAGATGTATGCCCCAAGTAAGTATTGAACGCAGGTATTGAGTGGCAACGAGTTTTTCTCTAAACTGCATTTCTATATTTCAGACTGTCGAAGTCTGTTTCATTGTTTACTCTAAATTGGTAGACTTTTTGTACATAAAATGAGCTTTTAAACAAAGGATTTTTCACAAATATTTTTTTGTTTACAACAATTTTGTTTACAACATCTTTTTTTTCAATTTGAACATACGCCTTTTTTCTAAGTGATATTTCAAAAATTCCTTCGTCCAAAGGCGGCGTTCTATAATATGAAACATACAGGCTTTTTATTTTTTGTTATTATCTAATCTAAATCTAAGCAGCATTCATCATATTTCATGATATCTTATTGCAAATTTATGTATTATTTTCAAAATATATTTTGTTAAATGCGGACTGATTCCTTCAATAATAATATTATAATTATACCATGAAAAGAAATCCCAAAAAACTCTTTTTTGGCTTTCTGACAAGACGAGATCCTCGAAATTATTTAAAAAGTACGTACTACCGAAATTAGGCTTTTGCGGAGTGAAATTAATTTTATTTCGTGGCTATATTATGCACCCTCCTCCATTCCTTATAATAATACGTCGGATTGAATTTCACAGCTGGAAAGTTTGCTCGGCTTTGACAAATCCAATATTCTCAAGTAGTAATAGCCAAATGAGGGCTTAGGCCACGTACGGATACATATGGTCGCGTATGTATATGATGGCTTCTCATCGAGGCATTGTGCAGACAAAACTTTCTCGGAAGTCTCTCTTGCAACGCTGGCTTGGCGTTCATCTTCAGCCTCTTGCCGTCATTCTCTCCCTCTCCCTCTCTCTCTCTCTCTCTCTCTCTCTCTCTTTCTATATGTATCTCCATCTCTCTCTCTCTCTCTCTCTCTCTCTCTCATTTTATGTACATAGCCAATTACTATGCAGGTCATCTCGATTGTTCAATCAACCACGACTACGTGGTCCGATATTAGTTTCTAATGTAAGCCAACGTACCGAAAACTAGGTGCGGAGGTTCGTTGCGCCATGATCCAGCGCGTATATATTTCTGCATGGCTGCCCGTGCTAACCCCCTCTGTCTCCGTCGCCCCCGATACGCCGCGGCAAAGGAAACTTCCCGGATAGTCTGAGGCTTGACTGGACCTCATCTCACGGGAGTTAAGCTTTACACATTTCCGTAAACTACACTCGGTAACTTACAGGCGAGAAACTAACCAAAAAACAATACGTGTCCTAATCATTTTGATTCACGTGATAAAAAAAAAATCGCACGCCATTGCCAAAATAAGCCTCGTAACTCCTCATCCAGAAAGGCTCGAAAAAAGTGTGTCAACTCCCAAGAAAGAAATTGACACGCAAAAACGCGGTTCTGGCTAATAGAATTCAGAAGCAGAGAGAGAGAGAGAGAGAGAGAGAGAGAGAGAGAAGGAAAAAGAGCTTCTTCAACATTTTCTTACTTCTCCCATCTTCCTGGTACATATACCAATACGCGTTCCACTTTCTCAAGCGCCTACGAAATAAATTATCTTCTCTATGCGAGAGTAGCCATTTTGCCTGTAAAAGGTCACTGTACCAGAGGGGATGCAACGGAGCACTGAGACAGGATAAAATTCTAGAGAGCTATCCTTCCCATGTATATATTTATATAAGTATGTGTGTAAGCTGCTTGTACCACACACGTTACTCTCTGTCTTTCTCTATTTCTCTAGGGAGGTCTCGCGACTCCCGCGAAGCTCCCCCGTTCCTCGCTTCTAGGGTGAGGACCCCACCGCGGTGACTTATTACAAGAAGAATGGCTTCCTCCTTCCATTTGATACTTTGTGAGTTTGCAATATACGGGAAAAAAGCTCTTCATCTTACTAATACACATGTAGTATAAGGCGGATTCCCCCCGTTAGCTCTTCGCTGCTCTTTCATTTTCTTTGCGACCCCTCAACCCGTGCCATTCGGGCGATGAACCAGAGCCAGAAGCTCCGAGTACTACTCGTAAGAAAATCCAGGATTTACTGAGAGACCGTAACTCGATACGTTTTGTGTATATGTATGATACTCGATCTTCCTAAGAAGTTAATGAAGAACCCTTTTAAATCGTTCAAAAATGTTCTCTTACTTCAATTATTACCATATTATTATATGGAAATTAATTTCTATCGTTTTCTAAATATGTTTAAACATAAAAATGATGGGAATTAATTCCCACACCTTTTTATGTTTACAAATTATTAAAAGCATTATATTATAATGCTGCAACTTTCGTACTCTTCGTAATCGAACATCTTATCGAGTAAAAGTTACAGGATAAGTGTACCATTAAAGAAGTTGATGACAAAAGATTGTGGCGACCCACTCGCTCGGAATAAAAGTCGAGTTGATTTGCACTTTATCCTGTCCGCTGCAATAAGCCACAAGAATTCGTGTACATTTTGTAGTATATGCATGCTATAAAGTTCAGGTGAATTCTTCTCATCTTCGTTGAAGTGATTTTGTTGATCAAACACGGTGGTAAAGTGGCTGCGAAGCTATTCCGGCGTTTACGAACTCAACACGATCGATAGTTATAGTCCAAACGCTTAAAAACCGACAGAACAGTGTCAGTTTGCATGACCCTAGTATTTGATCTGATTTTTGATGAAGCTACGAGAAATCATTTATCACGTTTCAGTAAGGTGTTGTACTTTTTGAAAAACATCGTTGAAGGGTCAAGGCCGGGTCATTTAAGTGCAGGCAACCCCATGTAAGAAATTATTTATAGCGCCACGTTTTTTTACAAGCTTGTGTGCTCATGCGTTCATTTTTCTGCCCCTTCGATTTTTCCATTCGATATACCGCGTCTCGACTGAATCACCGAGAGAACTCGACAATAACGCGAATCAAGGAAAAAACGGAGCCGGCATTTATGCTCATGGGGTGAGAGAATAGTATTCTCGGAACCACTTGCAGGCTTTATATAATTTATCATCCACTTTTATTCGTACAATGTGTTTTTCGAAAAAAATATATTTGTGAAATAGTTATAACGAACAGGATTAATGACTTCTAGGGATTTTACGGCTTCTTACTAGATTGCTCCAAGTATTGTGATGAAAAACTCAACAAGATGGTATTTTCGGTGAGTAATACATCCATTAAATCTGAAACATAGTTTCTCATGTTTAAATTCCTTCTCTCCTATGTTATTCTCGCAGTGTGTTACTTTCCACTTGCTGAGAAATCCGTTTTCCAGCAGTGGATAATCCTATTAGTGGGTAGATGAGACTATTCGTCTCGAACGTCAGGTAGTATTTAACACTCCAAAGCCACACCTCTGTTAGGCGTGTTCCATGATACAAATCGTGATCTCCCGTGGAAACTCTTTCTGACACATCCTAATTTCGAATAGTCGTTATTCATCCAACCATGAAAAGAGGCAAGTGGAGCATCTTCCACTCAAATCCAAAGGTTATTTAAGATAAATCTCGACGAGGTATTGATTGAGATTTACCTTAAATCTCGATTCCCACGAATTAATAGCTGGCTGACTAAAATTTCGATGCAAATCGAAATCAACGACGCTACTCGATGTGAATATTCATTTTGTCGATATTTTTTGGCTTTTGTCCGGAAATGATGGGTAGGTCGTAACACCCGGGTGGATTCAATCGGCTGTGCTGTGCCACAAATGAGGTTGAAACGGGTCGGAATGAGAGAAAGGGCTCTGGCGAAGTATTTGAAAGACAGAGAGGGGAAGAAAGAGAGAGAGAGAGAGAGAGAGAGAGAGAAGAGTGGACATGCCTGCGGATATCGTGGTACCTGGTTTCCCCCGTTTACCCACATACACAACTAAAGTATAGTGCGCGGGTATAACATACTGGACTCTAACAGGGAGAGTTTCACAGCTCATCCTGGCTTTCTCTCTCTCTCTCTCTTTCTCTCTGTGTCTCTCTCGCTTTCACCCTCAATTCTCGTTGCCACACTCAGCAACTTTGTTGAATTTCACGCCGTTTGAGTAAATGGGGGAGCAGATCAAATAGTCAGATATTTAGCGGCCGAAAGGCCAGTAGTAAAGCGAAAGAGAGAAAGGAGTACCACTGCATTCGGTATCTGTATATATAGCAAAGCATCACGCCGAGGGGAGATTTGGGATTTGGCTTTTGCCACTGTAACATTCCGTCCACCCCCAACGATTCAATCCCTCCCCGCCAACCCTGTAACTGTTAGTGGGGTATGGTTGAACAACTCCCGTCATAATTACGGGTCCTCCGCGCTCAAACGCGATTGTAACCAATCTACAATCAACACATCAGCAAATAATAGTGACACGATTGATTTCGCGGCAGACAAGCGCTCATCTCTCTCTCTCTTTCTCCCTCTCTCTTTCTCTCTGTTGGTTGCGTTACTATTTATCTGCAAATAAATGAATGCAACATCCCAAGTCCGGTCGACCTGAATTTGTGATCGATAAATGTAAGACCAAAATTTTCTAACACTCGTTTTGAAAAAATCGTTGAAATATACTTTCAATGACGTCCTCAAATAATTGGAATAATAGAGACGTCCTGCGACGTTATCCATGATAAAAAAAAATGTTGACATCTTTGTCCCGAAGTTCACACACGTACAATAATCGGGACTAAATGACAGATGGCGCGAAAAATGTTCGTAAAAATGGGTACGCGATTGAAAAGGCATACGAGGTGGGAGGGTGTCGATGAATTCGTATAAAGGTGGAGTGAGGGGAGGGGCCTGCATACAGAATAGCCCGATGTGAAAATGTGTGAAACGCTTTGGAACTCTTCTCTGGCATGGCACATCTGCGTACGTTGGGTGGATGAGTAATCTGCATCGCTGTTACGTATACACCTCTTTTTATATATACGCAGGCTTTGTGCCGCGAGGTAACCATAAAAATTGTTTCCTCTCTCCACGACATGGGCCTGCGCTCTCGTCTCGTTGTTGAAATTAAAAGGAATATGATTTTTTTGCATTCATCAACGCGAACATGTTAATTGCCCATCTTTCTCGCTCTCTTTCCCTCTAACCCAGCGTTTTTTTTTCGAGTTTTGCGCTCATATTGCTACTTTCGTGTGACACAGTGAGCAAAAGCGACCTAGCGATTTTACCCAAAAGATCGCGTGCTTTATGCTCATCCGGCCGGTTCCCCGGCCCCCAGACTCTTCTTCAAACTTCCTCTCATTTTTGCTTCGCTAAAAAGCGTCACAATTGCAAGCGGGATATTTGCAGAGTGGGAATATTCTCCTCGTGTATGCGACGAGTAAGCATGCAATAATAAGCGCACAGAAGCACGCGTAAAGCGCGATTTTGTCTGAGCTTCCAGTTGCACGTGCAAATAATTGTCCAGGTCCTGCGAATATTGTGACTCAAAAGCAAACTATTTTATTTTTCTTTTGCTATTCATTCATTAAAGGAAAGTGCGAAAGAAAAATAATCAAGTAATGTTATAAACGTAATTGGTAAAATTGGCTGAAACAATTACGAAAGAATATTTCATCCTTGAGCGATGGATCGAAAGGCGTGTCAACTTTGGTAAGAATCACAATGCGGATCGAACAATGATGAATCGGGAATGGCTCGTTGTATGAAAGGTATTGATTGACTAAGCCTCCTGACACCGTTTCCTCGAATAATGACCCGTATGGCCTGGGATCCTGAGGTTTGGTTGCGTCGATGTTGTGGAACGAGGGAGAAACAGAGAGGGATCGAGTGAGAGAGAATTAGCATCGCAGCATTCAATGTCCTGGAGGGTTGTTTCAGGCCCTCCGGAGGGCACGCGATATACATTATCTCCGTCCTTCTCTCCTCCATGATATCGACACCTTACACCATCTCTCACCTCTTATATATGTATACATGTATGTATATCGCGGGAATGTCTCGTTGAGGATATTACCCGAACTACGTTCCCATATTACGGTTCATCCTTCATCTCTCTCTGTCTCTCTCGTTATTAGCAAGGTCTTCCTACATGACGAGAGCTGTGTTCAGCATCGCGAGTCATCCTCAATACCCCTTTTCTCCCCAAAAACCCTCCCAAAACCCTCTTTCCCTCAAGCCCTGCTCCCTCGTCTCTTTGCTCACATTGTAAATTTGCATTCGCTTCGTTAACGCAATTACATCGTAAGTGGCATTGTATGGTTCACGAAGATAGGAGAATCTCCTCCAAACGCCCTCAAACGCCCTCTTTACCCCCTTCTGATTCCTCTCTGCTCCTGTCGCCTCGTCCCCGTGACTCCTATGTTTCGAACCCTCGTTGTAATTATTATCATTATTATGATGGCGGATATAATAATTAATTACTGAAGTGAGGTTCGCACGATCGTTGCTCCGTGAAAAAACTTGGCCCTTTGAGCAACAAGATTCTTCTCTATTTTTACACACGCGATCAAGAGACGCGGTAGCGGCTCGACGCCAAGTATTAAAAGAAAAAGCCAGCGCGAGGCCTACCGCACTCTTATATACGCGAATATGCCGGTTTTATGACGTCACGGCGTTTTCAGACCGTTCTGACGTATGAACCGTTTGATCAAAAAATCTGAATATTGGTGACGATTTTTTTTCGATTTTTCTCTTTCTATTGCTCTTTGTTGCAAGTAAATCCGTCCAGCCAATCTTGGGATATGATGATTTAGCGACATAAAATCGAACATTCCGGGATACTGTGCTTTTCTTAGGATTCTTAGGATCAGACAGGTATAAGTCGCGCTCGAATGGGCGGGACATACGCCCTTTTAACGATAATCTACATTTCTCTACTGTCCGTCACGCTGCCCACTGAACGAGGCTACCCTCTCTCCTTGCGCGCCGCTGAGTGAGAGAGACAGCGCGATAAACCTCGTCCCCTCTCTCTCGCTTGTATAGCGTGCTTTCTCTTTCCCGCTGTTTCGCGCGCTCTATATATATATATATGCCGGCCGAAATCGTAAAATTTGGAGCCGCACTAAAAATTCGATTGCTCTGCCAAAAAAGTAGATATTCCAATTTTGCAAACAAGGTTTTGAAGAGGGCATATACAGCTTCATTCTGGGTTATTTAAATACTTTTACGATTTTTTTCGGACCTTGTATACATTTTTGAACATGGTCGTTTTTCACTTTTTTTTCAGTTGTTTAAAATTGGTTTAAATTACATGAATTAAATAATACGCGTAGCATTTCTTCCTGTACTTCCTGTATGCACTAACTACCGAGTCGCTACCGCGTCTCTTGATATGTATACACATGAGAAATAAACCATATGTAATAATATAACCACATGTAATAATTAAAATATTAATATATAATATATGATATCGCGTGTCATTGACAATGAGTAAGAGTAAAAAAAAAAAAAAATAGAGCGCAAAGCCGCGCTCGTTTTATCTCTTTCTCATTTGTTTTCAATAAATAATGAATGAAAATATCGTATGTTTTCAGTATCGCGCGCTCTAACACTGTGTTATTCTTTATTTTATTACATACGCGTGACACAAAACGCCACATAACATACCATGCACACATACACGTATCGACACGTACACACACATACACACACACACACGAGCGCGCGCGCGTGGAGACATATATATATATAATATACAGTTATGCTCACTTGCAACATAAGACTTTATTTAGTGTCAATCTCGGACGCAAGTTCACCGATTTCAAAAGAGCAAAATCCTAATTGATAGCATATTTTGTCAGTTTTCGAATCGATCAGACGTCGCACAGATGTTGATTTTGCGTTTTGAAAAAATGCTTCGATTTATCGCATCCAGCATGTTCTTTGATATGGGCAATACCCATATGGGTTTTTTTCAATACGTGAAATCAATCCTTTCCCGTAGGCTCTCCGAGACTATCAGGGGTGCTTTTTGTTCGCTGAAATGTCAGCTACAACTAGCGATGCATTGCAAAGCTGAATTTGTTCAGATTCATTTTTAAAAATCAATCGCAACGTTTCGATGCACTGCGGGAGCTTCGAGATCTCTATCGCATATCCGGGAAAAGGAGAGCTCTTCAGGTCGTAAGAGATCATCAAAAAATTTATGTCTCCTGAAATCTAATCGAAATGGACTGACTAGTTTCTGGGATATCGTTAATAACAGTTTTCGCTTTAGGAGGGTAAAACTGGGCCTAGAATTGTCATACAGAAAATAGCACTGGGTTTTTTTATCTTCACGGCAAGGGATACCTTTCCTAATGAGTTTCAACAACCGTGCCCATTTTTCCTGAATAATTACTTTTCGACAACCTTCCGACATTGCATTTTGCACTTTTTCACGAGCTCCTCTGCCATCGCTTCAGTTCACATCCGATCGAAACGCGACCGGGCTCATTCGGCAGCTAATAAAATTAGCAATTAATGATGATTTTGCTGTTTTGAAATCATCCAACCTGCGTCCGAGATCGAAAAAATAAAGTGTTGCGTTTCTATTCTAGTTGCCACGCATATACGTCAGTCATAATCGGGAACAATATTCGTTATGAAATTCCAGAAATTCTAGAGGATTTTAAAACAGTAAGCGGGAGATCTCGTTATTTTGCTTTGTGGACAAATTTTCAACAGACTTTTTACACGCGCACTACTACTTTCGGACATTTTATTTATCATTACACACGCTGCGTAAAATGAAAAAGTGGTACGCGAATTGAATTTAAAATATCACGAAGCTTGCCAATTTCAAATCGGAGATAATTGCAACGCAGGCGCAGAGCATTAATGATAGACGTGCACACAGGACGTACACACGCCATGAGTGTACTCATTTACACATTTGTTCGGCGGGAACACAGGATGGCGGGATAGAAAATGGACGATTTCGAACCTGTTTGGACTCCCGCGAATTACACGTTGTCGTCGTGATCCGACTGACCAGATCTCTCCCTCCTTCCACCTCTCGTAGATGTATAGATATAACGTGAGTTTATCCGCTCGCGGTTCTCGAAAACGAGACCGAAAACGAGCGTCCGCACACGTACTAATCCTGTTATAGCCAAGTTTACATGTACTAGATGTAAATGTATATATGGATCTCCAACTACAGACTTTACGGCACCTTGTGCGTGAGTGCCTTAATTGATACCTGGAGGGAAGAGGCCTTACCATGGTCAACGCAGACCCACACGAACTGTTTTCACCGAGTAGTTTGATATACAAACACCCACCGACGTGCGCGCACACATGCTCCAAAGTTCGAAGTTTAACCAACCAAGCTGCTCACGAGAAACAAATTCGAACAATTAATCCTCCCTTTAACCATCCTCCCACAACCACTTAAATGCATCAAGTATCGTCTGCCTCTGTGCTCTACCGATTTAGATACCGCACCCAGGTTGTTCCAACTCCCTCTCTTTCTACAAACACGAGAATCTGAAAGTCGAGGTTTAAAAGCTTCGCAAAAGCTACTTCAAACTTGCACTAGAACACGGGACCGAGAGTGGGGCGCATGTTTTTCTACTGGTCCACGGAGGTGGAACGATTCGTAAATAAACATGAGTGTTCAAGTGGATGTGAACACGGAAACATCGTCTTTCGTAAGAGACATAATGCTTCTGCTGTAGAACCAGGATTTTTGCGAGGAATGGAAAAGAATGTTGGTGAACGTGATGTTACTACGTAGGAGTAGGGGAGGCTGAGGCAAAATGGGACAGAGGTACAAAATGTTCCATCTCTCATGAAATAATAAAAGTGAAAGAATGTATTTATTGAACTCTACTATTTCTAATGAATCAAATCTGAAGTATACCCTGAATATGATCGCTTTAGTTAAAACTTGGGGAGAGCAGTTGATTCAGTGGATAAGGGCTCATACGTTGTGGATCTTGGGTTCGGATCCTGGCCAAACACCAATAAAAATTTCAATTTTTTTCCAAGTTTTTCTATTGTAATCCTGGGTGGTTTCCGCATGCTTCCGGTGGATGGTTCTTATCGTGCGGATAGAGGCCCTCTATAGCTGTGTATTGGCTGGCTCATTGCATCATAACTGAAGAGATGCTTTCCCAAGCGCCTTTCTGGTGGCCGTGCTTGAGCATGCCCACATTGCCACCTGAGAGTTAGATATCAGCTGTGTCGGCAAGGTTTTTGGCAGGTTCCCTTCGCCCGCGGACGATGCGACACAGTTGGTAATCAGTCGGCTACAACCATATAGAAAGGAGGGAAAGGGGTGAAAGTAAAGAAGAGTGAAGCTGTAATATTAAATAAATGCTTTCAATTGGTAACGTTTGTAGGTGGTCCATTCCTGACCGAATCGTAAATAAAAGATTTTGTTGTCAACAAATTATTTTTCTACAAGTGAAGAGGAGGCCACATGAGTATGAATAAATTCTGTATAACTGGTAATTATTACAACTTTTATTATTGTATAATGGACTTTGATTTGAGTACCACTTACGAAAAGAATGAAACAGAAACAAATCAACAAGCAGTTTGAGTTTTTACAAAACTATAATATATTGCCCAAGTAGAATCTGTGAGAAATCAATTTATGATCGAACTTGATTGGCCGGTGCCTTTGTATCATTCGAATCAGAATTTAAAAGAGACTCCGCATTCGTAGATTGATAATCGACGATTAGCGCGTGTCAACTATCACCTTCGGCAGGTCGTGCAAGATCGATCGGGACTTCGATCGAAAGTATAGAGCAGTGGATGGCTCCCGTGTAGTTCTTGGATCTCTGGTCGTCTTCTCATTATCTCAAGGAAGAGAGAAAGGGAAAAAGAGACGGAGAAAGCCGGCACCGATGCAGGCACGTAGGATAGAGTCCATGTTCCCGATCTCGAGTCTCGAAACTCCTTTAATTAAACAGCCTGACAGGTACATCACTAAAGAGCCGCACGGTTTATATCACAAGGCATTCATCGATACCGCCTCAGCCGACTCGACCTGTTCGTAGCAGGCAGAACCATCGGCGACTAAGCTGCTTGTAAAGCGAGACGGAGAAAAGGATAACCAGGATGAGGGCAACCCTGCTCTTCTCCCGATACAGACGATTGACACATTCTCTTCCTTCTTTCATCTTCCAACGATCTCTCCGGTTTGCCTTGGCTATCGATTGAGTGATCCATACATTCATACATGTAGATATGTCTGTTCTTTTGGCTCGATTTCCGTTTGATATATACGCGAACTGTGTGAAATATACGGTAAAAAAAATATATATAAATGTATCGGACATTCCAAATCGAAGAATTTTCAAGAAATTCGCGACTTAATTTAGTCTCCAGAATTGACTAAGTATGAATAATTATGAACCAATCTGGATAACACCAAGAAAAGTAATTTCATTGATTCAACATAATCTTTCAACTAAATTTATTCTGTACATTCAATGCTAGTGTTTTGTTCACATAATGAACTATGAAGGAGGCCGGTAGGAAATGGACATTATTTTTTGTCACTTAAAAACCTGTAGTTATGAATTTGATTATTGATAATGTTCCGCATATCAGATATACGCCGAATTAACGAAGGCCGCTGGAAACATCGAAATAATTATTTTTTCCATCATGTCTTTAGGAACATTGATAAATCAGAGTCTCTGACTCATGAACGCAGTTTTATTTAAAAACTGAAGAATAGTACATGTCTGATACGCTATATTAAAAAGCTAAAAATTCGATCAAAGCTTTACATTTTTTACACAGTCGCATCTTGTTTTACGTGTCCCATTTGGTTGCAGTTTTCGCTACATTTCGCGTACACTCAGAAAACAAATTTGTTGAATCAACAAATTTCATTTTGTTCGCCACAATTTTGTTAATTCAACAGAGATATTGTCGTGGTGAACGCAAATGTATTGCAGCTAGCAATATAAGTGGTTGGACCAATCAAATCTGTTTGTTGTACATATTTAGTTGCACGAACATGCTTCGATGTTGTCGTAACCAAATGGCATTGTCGAAATAACTAAATCAATGGTTAAGCCAACAAACCTTAAAATTAATATCATATTTTCCATGCAACCAAATTTTTAGTTGTATCAACTAAATCGTATAGTTCCATGAATTCAAATCATTGATTGCGGATACGAAATATTTCAACAAATTAGGTTTAGTTGCGTGAACACGCTTTGACATTGTCGTAACTAATAGAACGTTTTATGTAATCAAACTTTTGATTGTGTGAGCTGGGTCGTATATTTCGATTAACTAAAGTGAACTGTACTTCTTCCAACTAAATATTGGTTGAAGCAACCATGAAAACATTCGAGTAGCTTCTCGATCCGACCATCGCATGGCGTAGAGCACCGAGGTTTTTCTCACTTACACTCCAACCTCTGGACGAGCATAAATTGCGAAAGCTGAGCAAGATGACACGTTTCGACCGATTCTGATTCAGAATCAGGTAGCTAATATTGATACCTGCCATGAAAGTCTAATGACTCCCATGGTCAACTAATTTTTCATAATAAATTATGAGAAATTAATTATTCAATTAATATTGAATTTTATATTTAAATTAGTGAATATATAATGAAATTAGTTGAATATATTGAACTAATTTTATATTTTATGTTTAATCATTATATTACCAATGTAATTTTCGTACAATGAAATATATATTTGGATGAACAGCATATTTTTCTGATTTGAATGAAATTTTAGTATTTTGAAATAAACATGATCATGATGCAAAAAAAGAATCTATTGATCGAAACAACTTTTCAGTTTCGTCAAAATCAGTTTCAGTTCATCCAAAATAATATTTAGCGAATACAATAAAATTTTTCGAAACAACTATTGAATGTTTTTAAATTAACAAAATATTACGTTCAACGTATTTCACGAAGCCATTTTGTTAGATCAAGCAAATTTCAATTGACTCAGCAAAAATGAAAAAATTGATTAAGGCAACTGAAGTATCCCTTAAACTAACAAAGTATACAGGTATCAAACTTTCACCTAACTATCTGATATTTCTCATTGGATGGAATATTACGTTCAATAAATTTCACTGTGTCATTAATATTGGATCGAGCAAATTTTGATTAGCTTTATTAAATTCTCTTCTTACTGTAAATAGGGAGAGTGCGGCTCCACTGTGGCTGCTTTTGTAAAGCACGTATCCCCCACTTCATGGCTTCTCGTTGCCACAGGCACACAGAAAAAAAAGATTTGTAAATTCAACTCACTATCTGCGATCACCGAAAATTTGTTAAAATTGATAGAAATTGCTGAATAAACGGTTTAGTAAAATCAAGTGGCCACGTTCGACCACAGATTGAACATTTTTCACATTTGATGTTTGTCAGATCAAACTAAATCTGAATAATATTAAGTACATATTTTTTTTATTTAGCCGAAGTGCTCTGTTAAATGAAATCATATTTTATAATGATTTTACGGAAAATATTATAACTATGAGCATGGTACGACTTAAACTGAACAAACGCGTGAGTTGGACTGATCACGCCGCCCTATTTTGTATTTAACCAATATAATATTGTATAAATACCACAGTGTTTTAAATTGACTAAAATATTTTGTTGATATCAAAACCAGATTTAGCCACCTTTTGTTCACTCTGCACGTTTAGTGAACAGTCGATACTCAAGATTTGGTTGTTGTAACTAAATTTCGGGTGTGAAAACTTCTCGGTCCGGCCACAGTGCGGCGCAAAGCGTTGAGGCTTTTCTCACATACGCGCTCCGGACGGATATTAATTACAGAAATTAATGTGACTTTCGTATACTGACTGCTTCTGTCTAAGAAGTCGATATCGAATATTTTTAGCTACCATAAGTGACAAGATCATGATAAATATTTAATTTGACTATCCGATTATATGTTGGAAAATTTTTGAATGAGCTATTTTGGTTCATTTTATTCCATTGTCTATTTGTGAATCAAAATGAAAATTTGATGTCGCAAATAAATTATTTGAATAGACAAAAATTCTTATAAATATATATAGAATTCTTGTAAGCAGTAAGCCACGCACAATTCGTTTCAATCAAATCCTAGTTAAGGCCAGTCCACTTTGAAAATTTCAAAAAATCGATTTTTTTTACTGTTTTCGAAAGTACATTCAGAAATATTGTGTCAAAATTTTATGAAAATCCGAGCTCTCTAAGTATTCTTTTTTTTTTACCTGAACGTCAGGACCTCATTTCGTCTACCTGAGCGTATAGCGCGCTCAAACGCGTTTTTCTCGAAACAACGTTTTCAAAATCTAGCTCCATCGTATCTCTAAAACTAATAAACCGATTCTCTTGAAATTTGAACCACATATTGTAAACATGATTCGCAACAAGATGACCTTCGATGGTTTTAACATTTTGATTTTTACTCTTTTTTTTTTGTGAAAAACTGCGAAAAAACGAGTTTTTTTTTACTTTTTTCGTTTTTCATCTGCCATTTTTTTATTTTTCGATAAAACTTTATATCCGAGGGTCACTTTGTAGCTGGTGTCATACTGAATCTAATGCGCTTTATTTTTTTTGTTTCCGACAAGCCGTTGCCGAGTTGTGATGGAGCTACCTAGCCCACCTATTTTTGAGGCGTTACGTTAAACTATAGTTTTTGTACTTAAAAATGAATAAAAATGAATTAAATTTTTTTTTTTATGTATTTCAAGACTTTATTTATCAAGCTCAACAACTTTTATATTCATATTTTTTATAAAATCCTCAAAAAAAATCGCGAAAATAGCCTTTTTTTCGTGGCTCCAAAGTGGACTGGCCCCTTAAGCCAACTAGATAGGTGGTATATTTGATACAGTAATTTTTTTTGGTGGTGCATACGTATAGTAGATTTGAACTTCTTTGTGATTAGATAGATTTAATACGTTATTTAATCAAATCGATATATAGTTAGATGAACTGTATCTGGATGCGAAAATATTTTGTGGGCACATTCAAATTAATTCAATTCATGAGTTAAATTAATGTCATATTTGTTTTGCCACCAGTTATCGTAATACCCTAGAAAAAATTTACAATCAGCTCAACATTGGCCAACACTGGGCCACACTTGGCCTATGTTGAGCCGATTGTAAATTTTTTTTTGGGTATTGGCTTGGTTTAATTCAGTTCCTTTTGAATCTACGAATCCTTTTTTTCTGTGGCAAATTGGCTGTTCTTGAATTATTAATATCTTGATAAGCTTGCATCAGAGATAAAAATGACTGCCGATATTTCTCATTGATGGAGTTTGCGATTAATCTCTGGTCTTTAAACTTTGCGCCTCGACTTTTGATATTCCCTGTATTGGTAAATGTATTTGGGTATTCACGAATCGATAGTTTCCCACTCGGGCGAGCGTTTCACTCGAAATTTCAAAGGAGAAACCCGTTCGCCTTTGACAGAGGTGAAGATGATCCGGAGATGAGGACACGAAGTGGAGGAAGCGAGGCTCCCGGATTGCGGATACCAACGCAATAGGGTTTGAGCCAGTTATGCGTTTTATTGAAAATATCTCGGATCGAGGGACGAGAGGTGAACCTGCGGTGAAAGACAATGTGTCTTGTACACTACACTGATTTTATTCTTCCATGATCTATGAATATGGGCTCATGCTATACGCATATTCTATAAACATTTCTATTTTTTTGTTTGAATTTAATTACAAATTGTGTGCTTGAAAAAATTCCAATCAAGATTTGACATTCGTCTTTAACGAATGACATTCATTTACGAAACAATACCTTCCCCATTCGTCCTTTCTCCGAATGCCGTTAGCGTCACAAAACTTTAGTCATTCAAACCGACGAGAAATACATAACAATCTCGCGATCTTAAACAAAGCGTTTCTCGAGATTAAACATCGGAGGATGGGGGAACAAAACGTCCGCAACGAAACGTCGATACTTCTCGCGAAGAATCGTTTTGTTTGTTTGTTTTTTTTTTTCAGCTTCGCCGTTTTCTGTTTTACGGTGGCGTAGAACATAAATAATAGTACCTGAAAGTCGCGCAGCCCCCGATGGCGTTTCATTTTCCTCGCGTGGCATTTGCGCATAGATAGAGCAAGCCGATATACAGGCGGAAAAAAGGCAAAAAAAATCTTAACATCGGTAAAAGTCCCCGAGTCCGCATCTTTGATGCTCGTGTGTTTTTGTGGATAGTAGAACACATTCAGGGTCTCTTCGTTTATCCATCTATCCCACGAGGTAGCACCTCTCGCCGATATACACGCATATATGCGTATCAAACTAGATAGGGTGTTCCGAAAATCGCACCTAGCTTGTCAGGATAGTCTATCACACGCCGATTTGCTGTATATTAGTTTCATCCAAATTCTATCGAATAAAATTGATCCTCAAGAAAAATAATTTCACTTGATTCTACCCGGTTTTACGAGCCTAATATTGTTTAGTAATAATATCCATTCTAAATTATAATTCAATCTTGATGAAAAGTTAAAACATAGTATTTGATACATAATGAAAACCTTGAAAAAAAATGTTGGCACGACATAATGAAAAGTCTGTTTCGTACTTATATAATTTTCCATCAGCAACTCTTATAACGTCATACTATGATCAAGAGACGCGGTAGAATCTTGACGCGAAATATTAACACTAGATTTACAGGAGGAAGTGGAGCTAGTATCAAATTTTGATTTACTGAATTTTTGTACAGTTTTTTAAGTCTTGTTATTGTTGACAGTCAACTTCCCAGACTTACGCTGACATAAGAACCGAAAATATAACTTAATAAAAAATTAATTTCAAGGGTTGCTTACAACCTTCTCCGTGTATTTTCAATGACAATCAGTATGTCGTGCCATGAAATGAATTCGTTATTTTCACGTCATGACAAAAAAAATAGTTCCTGAAAAACTATTATTAACCCTCCAACGCTAACGATGGGTCATTCGTGTCCGGGCAAAAATTAACATTGTCGTGAAAAATGCCTGCACGTCTCCATATTTTGCATGAAATTGTTATTAAAATTTTTTTTTTCGGGTGGAACAAATTATGATGATTTAGATAAGGGTCCAAAGAAGGCCCAAGAATTTTTTCAGATTTTTTCAAAAGTTTAAAAATTGTGAAATAAGTGAAAGACACGAACGACCCGTCGTTAGCTTTAGCCGTTGCCGAAATGATCGTTACCTGACGAAGGTTAATACTTCAGTTTAAATCCGGTATAGCTTTATAATTTGAATTGAAAAATGTCTAATAATGATGTAGCATAACAGGCGGAGCATGCTATTCAAGTGAACAAAGTTATTGTGCCTTTTCTTCTTCAAAGTTACTGTGCCAAAGTTATTGTTCGTCAGATAATGGAACGAAATGAAGAGAGCTAATCCGACGAGCTTTCTCCATTTAATGCGTTTGATCTCGACGCAACAAATCGCGGAGATCGCTGAAATATTTCTATCTGGTGAACGATAAATCGAAGAAAAAAATCATCGAGGACTTTTCTCTTGAGAATATCATGGTTTATTTATTGGACAAAGCTTGGGTTTGACTTTTCGGACACTATGTATTTACGACAAGGTACGACAAAGAGTCGAGATGTTCGGAGGTTTTATCCGAATAAAGTTTGACGGTAGAGTGAAAACGTGGTGTGTGGAGCGGCACGAGGGCGCGAGACGAGAAGAGGAAGAGAACGAGGGAAGCTCCGACTCGGATCTCGGACTGGAATGCATACATCAAAAGCGCGAAATGATAGGAAGGATGTAACGGCAGGTCAATGCGAGAGATCAGCGCGGCGCGATTTACGACGGGAATGTGATTTATGATTTTGCACCCAGGCCGGGGAGATTCGCTTCCTCCATTCGTTCGTACTGTATTTCGCGTTCTGAAATATGTATACTCGCGACGGCTACGTCCATTTTTCTAGGTTTATGCGCATACATATATATATATATATATATATAATACCTGTAATATAGCCGAGCGAATGATATTTATTTTGCGTACTCCTCGAGACTCGCTCAAAGATTCTCTCGAGATCTCGTTGAAAATTCGACTCACTATAAAATAGCGAATTCACTCCAAGAGTCATTCGATCATGTACTAGAAGTGCACAAAAGCTGCTTCGCACTTTCTGTTCTCTCGCGATGAAAAAAAAATGTGTCAATTTATCGTCGATCCTGCATTCTCCCTTGATTAAGCTCCATCGAGGCAATTAAACGTATGATTACAGTGTAGCGATCGAAACTAGGTAGCATTCTAAAATCCATGCGGTACAACGATAATTGCTCGCGTATGAATTAACCTCTTAATCTCCGGGTTGAGGCTCATGTGTAATTGTGTTTATCACAGCCTTAACTTCCTCTAAATACGCGTAAAGGTTATATCTCAAATTCCCAATATTCATGAGGTATTTCGATGTAAATTCTGAATTATTATATATCGTAATGACGATCGACTAAATGGAACGAATAAATAATTACAATAGTGAAAAAAAAAAACTCATTCATGAATACCGGAAGTTGTTGAATATTTTGCTGAGTTCGAACAGAAGTAACAGGATGTCCCTGTCGTCTCTTTAGCCTTAAGAGCCTATCTAAACACAAGGGTAGTTTGAAGTCGACGATGGAAATTTTGGCGAGCTCGGTTGGCAGAAAAGACAGATCGAAAGCTCTGAAGGTTGGAGAAAAAAAAACTCCCGGAGTGAGTATTGCAAGGTAGTTTATTGGCCCTACCTCTTTGAAGTCCCTTGTTTACGACGACGGGTCCTCGGTACACAGTCCATCTGCCTCTTGCGACGAGAACTCGTTTCCACACTTACTTACGTTTATACTTCCTTTCTTTGTACAAGATCGGATCGTCGACAGGAGTAAATATCGACTCTTAGGGAACACCGATCCGGGATCAGGCGATTTTGCGAGTTCAGCTGCGTTTTTTTTCTTCACAGTAGCTTATTTATGTACAGTTGCTACCAAAAGTTGGACTCCAAATTAACAGAGCATTAGACCGTTAGATTTTGACAATAAAAGTCTATTTCCACTGCACGGAGAGAATCAAAAGTGAAAAATTACCGTTACAGCAATAGTAACGGTGAACAACCTTGAATATTTGAAATTTTTACTGTGCAAACTGTAAATTTTCATCAAAGTAAAATAAAATCTCTTGTATAATACACGAAATATTATTGCCTTTTAATAAAAATTTACACTTTGCACTGTAAAAATTCCAACCATTCAAGATTGTCTCCCATTTCTATTGCTGTAACGCTAATTTGTCACTTTTAATTATCTCCGTGTGTTTATTCAAACCCGCACCATTCATGAGATACGGAAGACCAGAGTAAAATGAGACACGTAGCAGCTGACAGGCTTAGGGTGTAAAAAAGGACAACACTGCAACGAAATAGAAAATTTCATCCTCACCTAGAAACATTTAGGTCTGTGAAGCATGCGCTGTGACTTTTGGCTTTGTCGCATTATGCCCCAGGTTCTCGTTACATTATTCAATGACATTCAATTCTACGAGCTGAGAAGTAAAAGCTCAGAATCGAGGATGCATTTCTTACTGAGATGTCGCTTACGATCCCACAAAATTGCGCATCTTAGCCAAGTTAATATTTCATTAACGGTCCGTCATAAAACAAAACTGTTTTAGGACTTTTTTGTCAAGCTTATTATTCCTTACAGGTGAGATGCAACTTTGAGTCTTCCTGTACGTGCAGCACAAAACAGCAGTAAAAATTTTGTGCTAAATTCGTACCTGACCATATATATATATTAAATATATCAAACATACTCAATCTTACGAATTTCTTTTGAGACTTTACGTCGCTCATGCCATCAATCTTCATCCTTTGTTCAACACATACCTATATACACGCATAAACACATAAAAAAAAGGAAAAACGTTCATTTTTTGTTGCTCCAGTAGTACGAGATGATATTTCGTAAAGAAAAAAAAAAACATACTTCCCTATAGTGTAGCATATGTGCTTCTGTGCTATTTACCAGAATCCGATGTATATCTCTCGTATCGTTTATTGGTAAGACAGCCACGCGAGAAAAAGCAGGAAAGAATAGAAAGAGGAGTGAAGGGTAGGGGGCGAAAGCTATAACGACACTATTCGGGACACAGGATAGTATCTTCGGGTTCATTCAATTCCGTGTGGGTGAGCGCGAGAGCTCAGGTGGAGGAGGCTCAAAGTGGAAAGATGAGATGGGAAAAAATGTGTGTGTATATATATATATATACACATACATACGTATAAGATAGCGCGAAGGTTCGAGGACTGGGAAAACAGTTTCTTTCTTTCTCTCTTCCTCTTTCTATCTCGTATCATCTGATATAAACTTAATTCCAGGGGACATAAATGTCTGCATAGAAACAATATATATATACGTACATGTATAGACTTCCTCACATAGTACTAGGGTACTTTTTCATATATATTTATATAAAAAAGAATCCTGGACGGAGACGTCCAATAACAATCGCGTGTCTCGTGTTTCCCTGCCTCCAATTTTTTGTATTTACCTTCCACGTGCATGGCACGTTCATATACTATATATATATATATATATATTCATAAACACATACGTACACTCTAAAAATGAGAGCGCGAAGGGACACTCCGGAGGGTAAAACTCTTGACGATTATTTTGCTTTCATCCCCCCAGAAGAGCGTACCTCTCGTAATGCTTGCACTCGTTTACGTATACCGTATACACATATATAACAAAAACTTCCCTTATTCGCGCGCTGTGTCTCGATTCTGGACGCGACGACACTCTACAATCAACCGTGTAGATATGTATATACATGGGAGGATTTTTTTTTCACGTAATTTATCCCCGCGTGTCGGTGGATATCACGCACTCGTATTTTCCCCGCGTCTGCTCGAAATCTACCCGTACTTGCCCTCGCCAACGTCGCTTGAAAGAGCCAAAAGAGACGTGGAAAAGTTTATCGAAGGAGTGACATAATGTATTACTACTATACTCATCCTTTTTATGCATATACATGTATATAGTGGGAGAAAATGAGTGATGAAGAGTACAGGAGAAAGAGGAGGAAGAGAAAGGCTTGGAAGCAACCCTCGTCAATTATCCTGGCGGCGTGTGCAACCGGTAGAAGTGAAAATCTCTCGAATGTGTGTTCCCCTCTTTTTTTTTCATCTCTCTTTCCTTTTATCCTACGTACGCGCTTACTTGCAGAGTCACATATATTGTAAAATGTACGTACGAAATGTTATGTTCGTCGGCGAATTTTGTTTTTTTCTCCTTTTTTTTCCAGCCACGACTCTCCCTCCCGCGTTATTCAGTCACTTTGCACATGATGCGTTTATAATAATAATTGCATTCGTATAGAATTGTCTCGTGTTTTTTTTTCCTTCGTTTTTTTTTTCTTGAATGGAGAATAACCAGCCAGACAGCTTGAAAAATGCGAATCTCATCTCCCGTCATGTAATTATCGTGATTGAAACCAGGAGAGGAGAAAAAGCACGAAACTTTTCACCAATAAGCCCAGGAGGCTGACGAATTTTAAATACTACTGTACGAATCTTTCTTTTTTGTTTAAAGAAAATATCTTCGTATTTTATGATAATATTGAGCCAGTATTGTCGTCCAGAGTGCTAATCTTGGGGATAGAATAAATTTAAATATCGTGTAGACAAATAAAATATTGTCATGTACTTTTGAACAATCGAGCACTATGATCGCAAAAAAAAAATGCCAATTGGCAACCAGTATTTCAGACTTTGTATGTATCTGAGAAGGAAAAATCCAAATAGATCGTTGATCTGTATATTGTTTTACCAAATGATAACGTACAAATGCCGATTTTTGATTTTTCCTATGTTTTGCGCCTCCTACGAGCTACGGTTTTATACACTGAGGAAAAAGATTTGTTGTTTGAACAAAAATTTTGTTGAAATCGTTGAACACGTTGATTTGTTTGTTCCGACCAGTTAAATTGGTGGCTCAAATAAATATAAGCTGCAGTAAGCGTATATTTATTTGAGTCAGTAATTTAAATGGTTGGAACAAACAAATCAACGTGTTCAACGATTTCAACTAAATTTTTGTTCAAACAACAAATTTTTTTTCTCAGTGTAAAAAAATATTCCCAATCGATTCTATTGCCAACATTGAAAAACAGTCTATCGAAGGTTTTAAATTTATTCGATCGTGAAAATCACTTTGGAAACAGCACTCTGCACGACAATAATGCTTTATTTGACAGATATTGCGAATAATTCATTACGTTTGACCAGTCGAACAAAGCGTTTTTTTTTTTTACTTTTTCTAATGGGTGTAGTAAATTTGTGTCATCAACTTTTGTTATATGTTTATTGAGTTAAATTGTCACGAAATCCATTTAGTAACGATTTAACTTTGCAAGGAATCGTCATGCGTTTATTTACTTTGTATTGGTATCCAAATGATTTAATTAGTTTTACTATAAATTGATTTGGGAATACGCGATTAATACCAAGTTATAATTCTTTCAGTTCGATGAATTTGATGGACATTCCGTAGAAATCATTGGAGAACAAATTCCAATGAATAATTACACTTTATATATATATATATATTGGAAAACGAATTTAGTATCACCAAAAGTTGAAGTATCCATTAACCAAATATCAAAGCCTGTAACATAAAAAACCGATGTTAAAATAGTTCAGTTTTTCAAAAGGTAATGCGAAATTGTGATGAAAATTGGATGATAAAATAAATAAAATATTTCGAATAACTCACGAATTATCGTGTAATTTTGTTTGCACACTGTTGAATAGGTTCACACATTTCTCAAATTGAATAACTCACGTATAAACAAAATTTGTATATACGGCCTTTACAAGGCTACACGAAAATTCGCCCACACAGATACATGTATATACCGAATGTTCCAAATTGTATAGTCAACGATGCAAAGTTAAGTTTGCAACCAAATTTCGAGTCGAAAAGTCTAGGACAATTTTTTTACTAGACTGTCTTAATGAAATATTGATTATGTAGATTGTCGGACCAGCGCACTTTTACCGAACATACCACCAAGACCGTAAGAGATAGAGCAAAAATGCATGGAATCAATTTTGAAGAGCATCAAATTTCCTAAGAAAAAGTTCGTGGTAGCATTGTTCTGTCTTTAGTAGTTCAGTCTTGAGAGCGGCTTGAAAGAGTTGAGCGGGCACGAGTTTTACGATTTTTTTCGATCCGTTTCGAAGACAAACTACCGGAGATAAAAAAGCGCTGCTATTGACTTTTTTGTAGAAAATTTTATGCTCTACGAGATTGATCCTATTTTTGCCTTATCTCTAACCGTTTTAGGAACATTCGCAATGAAATTCCGAGTATTCTCCAACTTTAATCATTACAACCTTATCAAAAGGAATCTAATTATAAAAAAATAGTATTGTCGACTCGAAATTCCGTTCAAAACTTGAAATTACATTATTGACCACTTAAATCAACCTGGGACACCCTGTGTAGAACTCATATGCCGCGCGGGCCGCAGCCACTCTGCCCTCTCTCCCTTACGCCGGACGCGCGAGCCAGCGCCTGCGCGCGTTTTTCAACTCTCTCACTTGCACTCACCAATAGGTTGGTCGGTTGGTGGTCAGTAGCTCCGCGCCGGCCGTCGTAGTAAGTGAAACACGTGGAGCTTTTGCGCATAACACGCGTAATTACGCGTGCTCCAAAATTTGTATTCGTCATACGATTCACCAGTTATGCTCGGTTCCTCACCGATTTAATCATCAAATTGACGATTGAGCATTAGTGTGTGTCGATGTGTACCTAGAGTGATTTTTTTTCTGGCTTAACAGTGCCAAAAATAAAAATATTATAATGATTTCTTTACGATGCTCGCATCGTATAAGTTGTTTCTTCAATGTGAGTTATTCTTAATAAATTGTTAATGAGCTTACGGTTCGCAAATAATTTTTCAATCAAAAATATAATTTTGGGAAAAAATGTCAATTATATTCAATTTATAATCTCGCCGTAAATATATGAATTAATAAAAAAATATAAATTCAAAATTTTTGACGTTTTTTTTCATAACTTAATTATGATTTTTAAAAAATTCTAAAGGTGTCAATAACAGCCTTCGTAAATTGTACATATACATACATATAGAACATTTCATATGCTGTAAACATTATGTGAAATTATATCATTATAATTTTGCAAATGAATAAACTTGCTTTGACAGGAAATTGTCATCTCAATCAACGAAAAATCAACATTACCAGGATTGGAATTCTAAAAAAATGACACAACACGACGAATGGTGAGTTTCCTTTTAAACGGCTCTGTCAGAAAATAATGTATATATGTAATTTAATATATTATTTTCATTTCATTTTTGTAGAGCATGATTGCATAATTAGGCGATGTATGATTAACAAGAAATGTATGCTACAGTTTCAATTTTTCGAGCTATCCTAATTAGCGATTAAACCTGAAATAGATAATTAATCCTCCGGCAGGCAATCGTGTTTTTCATACCTTCCGTCAACACACTGGGGATTTAAGGTTTAACCTCGCTTTGTCATCCGTTTTGGGCTTTTAAAAGATTGGAAAAAAATTAGGCTGACTTTTCAATGTATCTGCTAAAGTGTCCAATAGATTACCTAGCGTTTCTAAGGTTGTTGCTAAATCTTTTTGGAGGGTGGGGGGAAGAAACGAAGCTCTTGTGCTTATGCATTGGGTGACGTCAGCAATGCCAGCTTATAAAAGTTGAACATTAACGATGTGTACGATCGAATAATGCAAAAATTTCCAACTATATAGTAATAATCTTAATTATTATTTCCATATATGTTCATTTTAATTAGTTAGGATTACTAGAAAATTAAATTCCGATAATTTAATGTCGCGCATTCGTTGGTTATGCGCGGTCGTTAGTTTGGATTCAGTGAGGCCTGTGACAGCTATTTTACGTGTACTGACGCGTGTTTTTATAGGTTATGTCGGCGTCAACGAAAAATGACGATAAACTGCAAAAAAATATTAGTACGTCACTAAATTGTCGATAGAAAGAACGATTCGTCCGTGCTCATTGCTACAAGTATCGCACCAACGTTGAGAAAAATAAAATGAAATGAAAAAAGTTCTCATAACTTGCATTTGATTGTAACAAAATTCAAATCACCGCGGTGATTTTTTGACTGTTTGTGCTATAGCCGTAGCTGCGACGTTGCCACATTCCAATAGAGATTTCTCAATTAGCCTCACTTTTTCGGAAAGTTGTTGTTTATTTTTGATGATATCTCGTTAATTAATTCGGTTACCGATCTGTTTTTTTCAGTAACATTGATCTATATACTTTACTCGATACCGTACTCGTTTTTTGAGTAATTTTGTTTATTTTTACGGACGATATTCGCAAAAAAGTACGAGGGTAGTGGCCTTACCTCATACAACTAATGCAATGGAGTAACATTTTTCTTGAACTTCAACAATTAATTTCTCTAAAATGAATGCGGTAACCTGCATTTTCCTTTCGCCAGTATATTCGGGAAATATACTTTAACAAATAGTAAAATTTTTACGAAGATCTATTTACCTCGAAATTTTTTAGCAACAACCTTTTAAGGAAGGGGAACGAGTTTTAATCTTCCCTATTTGACTCTGTGTCAC
The DNA here is from genome assembly GCA_963989365.1 of Rhimphoctona megacephalus. Taxonomy (NCBI): domain Eukaryota; kingdom Metazoa; phylum Arthropoda; class Insecta; order Hymenoptera; family Ichneumonidae; genus Rhimphoctona; species Rhimphoctona megacephalus. The sequence goes on along the minus strand of OZ022420.1, from coordinate 16,895,644 downwards.
AAATTAATATTTCGACTGTGCCTCTAAATCCCATGTATGCCGTCGGAGTGTTAAATTAACTCCAGCTATACACTGTAACTTTTAGTATCTTACTTACACACTATCGGTCTATTGGACCGACGACTTTTATTGCTCTGTAATATTGTAACAAACGCGTCTATTGAGGTTTAATTGTAGTGAAATCGAAACGCCAGACTCCGACTAATCTGGAGAAGTAATCAGTAAAGCAAAAAAGTCGTTTGATAAAAAGTTGTAACGTTTATGAAAAGGCGTATGGTGAAAAAAAGGTGAAAATGTAGTGTTGCTGTCGGTCTATTGAACCCCGTAGTGTGTAGCTAAGATTAAATATTTAAAATATGTGAATTCAACATAAAAAATGAAGACGACGATGATTAATTGAAGGAATTAATCAACCAAAAGGCAAAGAAACAAAATCAAATGTTCGAAGCGAATTTTTGAAAGCTTTGAAACATAGTCTTACAAAATCGTGAGATCCCGTTTGTACGATCTGTGACAATGAAGAATAATAGTTCTTAACGAAGTTCCATTCGTCATTAAATTCACGCGGAGTGTGTTTATATGACACACTGAACGATGAAGCTCATTCTCTTTTTCTCTCGACCTCTCACAACCCTCTTTTTTATTATTATAAAAAATTAAAAAAATTTAAAAAAATTTCCTGAGCAGAGTCGTTGCTCCATTGCCCAACTGTCTTCGCATCTCTACGTCTTTGATTAAGCCCACAGGGCGCGCGTCCAAGACCCTCGATCCACCTGTACGACCGAATACAAAAAGAATTTCTTTCTCTATCTCTCTTATATTTTTGCTCCTTCCATTTCTCTATAGCCCGACCAACCAAGTAAGAGAAAGAGCACCCCACCCCTCCCCCGAATTCTTTTACTCTCGTCCGTTCACTCTGCCAGCATTTATTATAGCATACCCGAGATCTTTCTCTATCTTCCAAATCCCCAAACGATCTTTTCCCTCTCTTTCTCATGTTATTCCCAAACTCTCTCGCACACTCTAGATATCTAGAGAATCTTTTTCACCGCGTGTGTATACCTTCTGAATAAGTGGGGTCCCCGGACGCGTGTGAACCCACCACGCCTCTTTTCAACCCCCCCCCCCCATTCTCGAACGCGCGCTTTAGATCTATCAGCTTTCACGTATCCCCGCCACCGAGTCCAGGGGCCCCGTGACTATCTCTTTCCTGTCTTTCTTTTATTACTCTTTTACCTCGATTCTTGACGCACAAAAGAAGATAATGACATTCATTCCCATTAAACCCATCGTGGGCTCGGAAATCTCCATCCCCCCTCCCTTTCTTGCTTCTTTTAACAATATACCTGGGTGTACTTTACTTTATTTTATTTTATTTTATTTTTTTTTTATCGTTGTTGTGTATCCAGGATCCATACAATTATATCCGTGTATAACCATCCCAAAAATTCTCTAATTCGATCAGTTTTGAAATTATGAACATCGGGGAATTGTGAACCTCGGTAGAGCAGAGTTTTAAGGAATTATTGTTTTTTTATTGATTTTAAAAATCTCGTTCTAGATTTTTTTACTCGTGCTAGTTCAATCGCGCGCGTTTCGTTATTTCTCCAGTAATAGTAGGAGAAAAGCGGCTAGTCCCGGACCGCGAGTGATGCCGGATAGTTCAATTTTTGGACACTTACGCACGTTTGTTAAAATAATTAAAAATACGACAAAATGTGAGCATCGTTGTTGCCAAAATTTCCACGTTTTTTTATATCTAAATGTGCGTAAGTGTTGAAAAATTTAGCTGTTCGACATTACCTGCCGTCCGGCACTATCCGACTCTCCCCTATCATGTTTTCTCAAGATAATCAACATACCGCAGTATTCTTGATAAATTACCATGCAGTATAACAGTAGTGAAGTGACAACTTGCAATTTCTAAGATTATTACCGAACAAAACACAAATTTTCATAAAAATTAAATGAAATTTCTTGTTTAAAATAGAAAATTTTACCGGAGTGTCTAGTAAATTTTGATGTCCAGTAAAATATGTAGAACATAAATTTAAAAATTGTGTGATACAAGTGAAATTTTATCGTGTAGTTCATTATTTGATTTCTTCAAGAAATGTCCTTGAAAAAGTGCCCTACTTATGACGATTATTTCAATGTTTATTCTGAAATATTACACGAACGTCACCGTAAATTTTACCGTGCTGCACGGTACAAATTTCCCTACAATTGTTTACCCCAGGATTGCGCGTAGTATTTGAAACTTTACATTTTGCAAGTTGAAGAAAGAGTATCGGTTATAAATAAATACGCTTTCCCAACTCGTCCCCACATTCAAATATATCATGGTAATTTTGAAGATGGTAATGGAAGATGAGTATTCAAATGATTTCAATAACGAATAATCAAATCTTTTATGTGAGATTTTTTATTGTAATCTCTGTTTGTTCAGAAGTTCTGCATGGTATAGCCATAAATTCAACTATGTCAGAGTCCAATCAGCACGCGAATAAAATGACTGTAATTAAAATCTTGAAAGTTCGATGATCGTTTTTTTTTTCAGACAAGAATTGAAAAATCAATTGGGTTTTGTTGTGAAATTATTTTTTTCTCGTCATCCATCCGTTGTCGTTGATCAAGGAAAATGTCTCACAGAAGAAGCGTACACGTACTGATCAGATTGTGATTCTCACAAGTTCAGCATGTCATGATTAGCTCATAAAACGCTATAACTAATTTTAGTAAACAGGCAAATAATCTACAGTAAAAAATCAAAGATCGATCTTCTGTTAAGTCTGTCAACGCACTAGATGTTGACGAAGATACTCGATGTACGCTTTGGAATTGACTGCATTCAGAAGCAACTGAATTTTTGGATGGATCGTCAAGGCAACAACAAAAACTTTGGGAGTTTCATCATTTTTCGATTTTCGCGTTTTATGCCGGAAATACACTTCGGCGGTGCGGTTCTTACAGTAATTTCATACTTTTTAGCGTGTATAAATATTCAGCCAAAATATTACCAGTTGTAAAAAGCTTCGATAATTTGAAAGTTTCATAGAGCTCCCTCTTGAAACTTATTTATATCTACAATAGTTTATGCCTTCCGGATGGATGCCGTGTAGAGTTTCAGTGTATTGCCGACGTTTCGCAAACGTTACAGTTTGCATAATCAGGGCTGAAAGTTCCGATACTGAAGCTTCCTGGTCTCAGGTACACTGTAAAAAATTTCCGTATGAAAATTAATACACATGTATAGGAAGTTTTTACGCGGATACCGTACATGAAAATTTAGATACGCTGAGGAAAATTGAGAGACGCGGTATTTTAATGAAACGAGCATTGTTTAGTAAAATTAATATACTTGTGTATTTGAAAAATCATATACACGTAAGAAATGTTGACTTTGTGCATATTAAAAACACGAAACATCAACTAATATTACTATACAGGTATATTAAAGTTCATGTTACCAGCATAGTAATTTTCAGATTCAAGATTACTAAATTTCAGGCACCGTATAACGTTTTCGCATTACATATGTCTACGATATTTCTAGAAATGTATCATAAAATTTGGTGATCCTTTTTGAATATTAATATACGAATGAATATTAAATAAATTCAGCTATTATGAGTTTTTACGGGGAATACATTAATTCATGTACTATTGTGTTCGATTTTTTAAAGTTGAAGGTCGAAATCATGCAGACATCTCAAGAAATTAGTTAGAGCGACTTATCACCACTTGATGCCGTGGCAATCAAGTTGAGCAATTGTCGCCGTAAAAATTTTTATTATAATCTCAACATCTTGTGTTAAGTTTGGTGTTTACCATTTTCATGTTTTACACAATTTTCTTAGATTCGAGCGACTTGTATATATCCTCGTCCGAAGCACGTGCCTCCTATGAGAAAGTCGACGCTCTGCGCCACGCGGTGGCCACAACGCGAAGCACGGTGCCCACAGAGCGTTACGAATTTCCTACACTTGTGTATTAATTTTAATATTGAGATTCTTATAATTAATACATAGACAAATGAATTTTAATACACGGATTTTTTTTTTATACCGCAGGGTATATTAATTTTCATTCCCATTTTTGTACCGTATTTTTAAGAGATAGAGTTATGATGGGAAATAACATGTATCGTATTATTAACATTCATGTGTATCTTATTTTTTAGTCAACGGTCAAGAAAAGTGAAGATCATACTTTAATTTTAATACATTGTTGATAGTAGATGAATTCATATACATTTGTATTAATTATCAATCAAACATATGATTTATTTCAATGCATGTCCACAAAATTTTCAGATTTCATATGAATATTCAATGTTATGCATCTTAAATTCCACATCAGTAACCAAAATTTATGTTCATATTTCAATTTTGGCATACGAGTGCAATAATTTCCATTTCATACACCCGGTTTGTAAATTTCATTTACCGTTGTATTGTACAAGTATTGTAAATTTCATATATTTTTTAACAGTGTAGTCCTTATATAAGCATGGTAGTCGTTCCTGATGACTGCACCAGTTAATCAGAGTTTTTGATTGATCAGCTGGTCAATTGAAAATTAAAAATTAATGCGAAACGTCGGCAATACGCTGAAACTCTCTACACGGCATCCATCCGAAAGCCATAAACTGCTGTAACAATAATGGCTGTGAAAGCCTCAAAACTAGAATCATTTGTATCTAATTTAATTTTTCGATTTTTTGTGGAATCCTAAACCAATTTATAGAATCGACGCTCAATCGCTTGGTATTATGCTCGAAATCAGCCACACGCCCTCACCCACTGTTATACTGCTTTACACTGTAGAGACAGTTCAGCGCGTATGCTTGATTAGTTACATTGATTATTTAAACCCTCAGGGTACGGACTACAAAAATATAACGATCCGTACGGACATGGGTTAGCCTAACCCGGCAAATTTGATCGACTGTATATTGGGCTGTAATTCATCAATTAAAACATTTTTTTTTTTCAATCGATCGGAAATTTTCTCTGCAATGCGATGATTTCATCAGATTTGTGATATATTTTTATTAAAAAAAGTTATAGTTGAAAATATAAACAATACTCCAAAAATTTTCATGGAAATTTTTTTTTTTTTTCAAAAGCTTATATTTTTATGAAAAAAAAAGATATCGACATTGAACAGGTGACTTTGGAAAGCTAAAAAGTTGTACTTTGAAATGATATTATTAGTTTTTCAATTCGCTCCAAAAAATATAGTTTCTTCGAGGTACGAATGTAGGCGTTTTTTGGTGTAACGAAAAAAATGTTATCCAATGAATTCATCATAAATCTCGTAAAACAAAAAATATTTTATAATGCAGAAAATACTTGTTATAGATAATATTGATGAGTATAACATAAATAAACAACATAAATTGTTTAAACAAATTTTTTTTATTGAATAATCGTCAAATTTGTTGTGATTCGAGTAAAATTATAGAAAGAGGGATTTGTACATGTGGATATTACAAAATAAACTTAATATCAGGACACCCTGTAAATGCTGGTGCATTGGCCAAGCCGAAACAACAAAAACAACAGTTAAAATGGACGGAAACACTTAACACGCTTATATATAACAAGTTTTTGGGAAGTTTAAATCGAACTCTTTCGGAAGCTTGAATTTACGTCTTTTTTTGATACACGATAAATTTTTTACGTATGAATTGATAACTTTTTGCAAGGTATAACCCGTCGTCATGATTAGAAGATTATTGTCAGATTTGAATTGGTTGAAATTTTTTTGGAGAAATTTTGAAGAATTTCTTGTAAGAGGTAAATTGATTTAAACATCTTTTGTAGTAATGTTTAAAAACTTTTCGTATAGTTGGAATGTATTACAATATTTTTTTAGAAGAGTCACTTCCAATTTTCTCTGGGGGTATGGTCTCAACTTTTCGTACAGTTATATTTTCCATTGCAATTTTCTTTTCGCAAGTGACATTCGAAAATCACAGTTATAAATTTAACAAATTTGAAGTAAATATCAAGCAATAAGTGCATTTTCGATAAATATACAGAAATGGGGCCTTTCCGTAAAGTCTTTCGAGATTTTCGATTTTATTACCTAAAAAATGTTTTATGCATTGATGTAATAGCGAAAGAGAAGAATTTTTTTGATCGACGAATTTTTTATTCCCATAAAATTCATAAAAATCGCAATTTACTAGAAAAATGCTCCAACATTTTTTTTTCTTAACAGTTTTAACAATCCTAAAATGTTTCACACACCGATCCCCAATTAGAAAGAAAAAAATTCTTCCATTTCAATGAAAAAATGCTGGAAAACAGTTTGATATTTTTACAATTTTTTTCGAATTCTTCCGCTACTATAAACAATAAAAACACATTTCTATTGAAGTTTTGTTCTTGTCGGGCGGGAGATTGCGCCTCTTTCGGCTCCACCCCACTCAGGTATACGCACATGCATTCCTGCATGCACGAATTGGCAATTAGGCTAAAAAATACGTGCGAAACTCGCATTTCTCAGTTATTTTTTGAAAGTATCACATTTTCCCAATCTTTTTCGTCTTTCCATGGCAATTGTTCTATAAATAAATGTATATATGGGTAAAATCTTCATGGTGTCTTCGTCGCACTTCTAATGCCCAAACTTGTAATGTTATATTTTTTTTTCTCCGAGCGATTATCATTACTAATGATGCCTAGGACTTTCCTCTATTGGTCTAGTACTTTGTCCCAGTAGCTACTCTAAAAAATGACTCCGAATATTTTACGAAGCAATGCTGAGGTGTGCGAAAAAAGGTGCGTTGTCTCCAAACTGGTATTTTAATTAAAATGAGAACATTTTCTATCGTGGAAAAACAACTTAAAGTTGAAATGGAGCTTCAAGGTTTAACGGATATTTTTTTTTTGATATTGGGAAACGTTTAGTTCTATAGTCTCATTCGAATTCGAACACCGCCTTAAATAAGGATCACCCACGACTAGGATACGTAAACGTGTAGATATTACTTAGTGTATACATTCACACACAGAGTTTATCGTTCGGTGCCTGTCTCTATTCGTCAATTTATTTTCAATTCTTTTTTCGTCCTCTCGTAATCACTCATACGTGCTTTCGCATTTTTTCTGTCGTACCGTAAGAAAGAGAGAAAGAGGAGATCTCGGTTTAAGGATAGGATACTCCACGGTTCGACAAGGGTGGCTCTCGTACAGTCACCAAACGTACGTGTACTTGGCGAGGTCCGAGGAGATGCGCGCTATGCCGTAGTTTTGTGCCCCTGGTGTCGCGAGTGCGAACGGAAGAAAGAGTGAGACGGACAGAGCGCGGGAGGAAAGCGTGGGGGCGAGCGCGCGCGCCTCTCCCCCTCTTCCACTCGGCCGAGGTCTCCTGGCCGGTAGGAGCGCGTCAGTAGTTACCGAGCCACCGTAACGACGATACGCACGTATTACAGACACACGCGCGCGCGCCTCCCCGTAACTCATTCCACTGTCACTATATCACGAACTCCCTCCCCCAACAACTAGGCTATGTTAATTCACGTATGCATCCCTCGTTTATCTGTATAAGGATCGATCGAATTATCTCATGTTAATTATTCGCATTTAGTTGGGAACCGTATCTGGTCTGTAATCTTGCCACACGCATTTTTTCACACAACAAAAACCCACGTTTAAAAAAAAACAAACAACGAAAATAAACAAACACACATGTGTATTACGTTGCTTTCTACCACTCGTAATAATTACGAGTAAAGAGAAAAACTGTGACTGGCTTTCCTAACGAGAATAATTCATGATTCACTATGTTAAAATGACGAAAAAAACGTACGTGAAACATAAATTAGCAAGCTCGTTATTTATTACCGTTTTTTTTTTATATTTTCTTTTCTTTTTCCTTTCTCTTGTCATTTATATGTCTCTTTCTCTCATCCTCGGTCGTGATGAGAGTCTCGTGATGAGGGACATGATACGAGTGGCATGAAACGCATTGTTTTCGGCCAGTCGAGTCTACCGTATAATGAGAGCTATGCAGGCCTTCCTCCTTCCAAAAAAGTACCCTGTGTTCTCTAATACAGTTCTCTCAGTACTTCGCGTACCTACCAAGTGAAATTAGCTAGCGTGTCACCATCTACATTTATTACAATATTACATACTTGCACCTTAACACTCGTGCAACTAGCTTAAAAGTCCGCCGAACTTTCCTTCCTTATTTTGCGTATTTTATTTTGCTATTATTGTTATTATTATTATATAATAATAATAATAATAGCGATAACAATAATGATAATATGATTTTCTTTAAATTCGTTCAAGGGAGTTCTACCATATCCCTTCCTATGTTGATCCCCGAAAAAAAAAAATAGAGAATAACTCTCCCACTGTGTGCGAAATTTGACTAGATCGTTGACGATTGAGAGTTTAGCAGGAAAAAGAACAAATTTACAGTGAGGATTTTTGTGGTGGAAAGTTCGGGGAAAAAATATGTTTCCGTTGAAAAACTTCGAGTGATCGGAGAAGTCGGAGCTTTCGACGAAATTCGTGTACTTTAGTGTGTTTCGACGAATCAAGGACGAGGGAGAGGGGGGTGGGGGGTGCTTGGGTCAGTCTGTCTACGAGTTACTCGGTGGTGAAATTTCAGAGGTGAATATCGTACTCGCTTTAACTTAATTTTATTATTATTATTTTTGTTCAACTCTCATTATCAAGTGCTGGTTAACGAAACTCTCAATTTTATTTTTGTATTTTTTGTTTCTTTACAAACGATCGTGCTTGTTTTTAAATATATTATGTAGAAAATAATGGCAATTTATTTCTGTGATGGCCTACATCTGGAAAAAGTGAACTCGTAAATTCAACCAAATCCTCGAAGTACATTTATTTTTAATAAACAGTGCTATAGCGTTATTTACGTGATTGAAAAGGCTCTAGCTAATGAAATAAATTGAATTATCCCATATAATACATAGCAATAGTTCAAGCAGCTACTCGATGTTTTTGAATCAATGAAATATTACATTTGACGTATTTTATTTTGCTTTCTATAGTAGAATCAAGCAAATGTTAATTAACCTATCGATTTTTAGTGTGACCTACAGGTGACGGAACATTTGTTCGACATCAAACACTTTATTAAAAGACATTTTCTCTTCGATTATTACAAACGCATTAAACTTTATTCAAAATACATCATACAAAGAATTTGTCACTCGTAGGTGACATTACATTTTTGAAAATACCGAAGCACGCACTTTTTTCCTTTGCATCACCAAGATTCTTTTTAAATTACCGAGTAAATGAGTTACGAACGTTTTTGTTGTTCTTCCATCAGTCTTGATATGGATAGTGAAGGGTTAACTCGACGAAATTTGAAGCTCATTGCGCAGTGTCGTCGAGTACCTTTAGTAGTAGTTTTTATGATATATCGCTTTCCTTCTTTTTCTCTTTCTTCGTTTCTCATTCCGAGTATCGTAAATCGTGTGTAGCATACGAATGATGTATACTGGCAATAAAATTAGTGATCGCGATACGTTGCGGTACGTGCATTTTCATAATAGATCGGAACTTGAGATGATGTACGTACTCGGAGATAGCGACGGTCGCGCGAGCGTCAGGACTTCGGCCGGAGGCTCTAAGGGGGGTATGAAGTAAATAGGGTAACGGGGAAAGCGGTAGTGAGAGGTAGGGAGCAAAAGCCCCAGGACAGAGAAAACTTACGACTTCTGCTGCTGCTCGCGCTTTTTTCGGAAAATACGAATGTACTTTTTGCGTTGTCTTTCTTCTTGTTTTTCTCTCTTTATTCGCTCGCAAGGTGACGCTCTCGACTTAGCTTTTACCGGGGAAAGATAAAAAATAAAATAATATGAAAAAAGTAAACAACGAGAGAGAGAGAGAGAGAGAGAGAGAGAGAGAGAGAGAGATCGAGAGAATGAGATAAAAGGTTTGATAAGAGCCATTATTGAAACAATTCCATGAATAAGTTTTGAATTTAGATTCCTATCGTTACTGCCCCCCATCCAGGAATTTCCTACCCGCGTGCTTGGATGATTGAGAACTCTTGAGTCTACGTTACCGCGAGAGATCGCGACACCCTCATTTTTCTCCCTCCTTTTTCTTTTTTTCTCATCTTCATCCACGCCTCTCTCTCTCTCTCTCTCTCTCTCTATATATATATATATATATATATATATATATATATATATCTCTTTCTCTCACTATCTCTTGCTTCTTCTCACGCTCTTTGGGACCCCCAGCGGGGACTATCCCGCGATCAAACTCACTCTCACCCCCTTTCTTTCGATCCTTTTCTACGATTAGCCTGACGTATACGTCTGTTTTAATTCGTGCTATTATTCTTCGCTCTATATATAACCGAAAGTGATGCAAATAAAATTTTTCTTCATTCTCGTGTAACTACTCTTTTACCCTCCATGGACAGATGGAACAGAAGTCTTGTTAAAAAGTTAGCTCAATTTTTATATTTTATGGAATGGATATATTGATTTTTACTTTTCTCGTTCAAATAACATTTAATATGTGATATTCAATGCCAATTAAGCTTAAATAATTTCGATATCGAACAATGTCAATTTTGAGAGTTAGATTGTAACGTGAAGAGCCTCTTATCAGCACTGAGAGAGAAATTTACTGACAGAAAAAATTAAATCTATAAGGAAGAAAAATAATACAATTAATCTAAAAATCCCATTGAAATAAAAAAATGGTACACACACTTTGCGGTAGTTGTCTCGCGAGTAACGTTTTTTTTTTTAATTGTCAAAATTCAGGATATTTTGCAGATTTCATTATTTGCCAAATTTCATAAGAAATCATCATTACAGAATAAATATTTGCTGCTATCAAAGATTTCTCCGTTTTAGGTGCATTCCTAAGGTGCGTATCAGGAGCGGTTAAAAATTTCACATTTCTCATGATAACTTACAAACTTTTGTGCTTTTTTTTTTCAGAAAATGATTAATTACAGAGCAGCATATGACAAAGTTTGTAGAACAAAAAACTAGGATTTTGACTGTACAGCTCAGAGACATAGCGATAGAAAATAAAAGTTAGTGTTAGAAGATTATTAGATTTTCGATAAGACGAAGCGTTTTCGTGTGGCGTCGACTTGAAACTTGAATGGAATGGAAAAAAGGGCCCAATCTCGAGTATAGATACGCGGCGCTACTTGCCTTCGATGTTTAACACTATCTTTTTAATACTTGGCGTCGAGACGTTACCGCGTCTCTAGATGAGGGAAACGTTGTTATTTCGGTAACTCTAAACTTTATATTAGGCAGATTTCCCATTACTGTATGAGTTTTTACAATCCCCAATGACTCAATTTTTTTTACTCGCTCATTAGAATTTTTGGTTGCTACATTTAGAAAAAAAAAATTATATTGTAACGTATTATTATGACAAAGTTTAAAAAATAATAAAATGACATGCCCAAATTGGAATCTTTGTAGCTACACTGAGAGAAAAGTCAATGGTATCTACAACAAATATATATGATTGGACGTCGTATGATAAAATTTACTAAAGAAAATGGTCAAGAAAATTATATTATAGTTAATTGAAGTATAATTTTAGTGTTTATTCAAGCATAAGATTCCAATGATGTGTATAACCATGTGTTATTTAAAAAGTGCTGTGGGCCATAGTAAAATCCCTAACAATGAGCAAATAATCCAAACAACACTATAAGCAAGTTGCTATTGATATAAAAAAATATGATATACTGTAGCATATTTATTGTTGGACCGAACTTTTGGGAATTTAATCATTTTTTCACCATTTATATGGTGGTTAATAACTTTCAATGGGTAGGCCTCATTAGAAATGATGTTGAGGTTTCCATCGTTGGAATACAACGAAATCCCTCCTTTTTATAGAGCGCAAAGTTTATTCGGAGTTCTACGATAATTCGTTAATATTTATTCGAAATTTAAAAACTACATCTGCGAAAAAAAATAGAACCATTTGAAAAATTGTATAAATAATGAATGGAAAAAATATTTTTCGTTGCGTTCCAACGATGCAAACTTCAATATCATTCATTAGAATATCTCATGGTAGTGACTATTAACATAATGTAACATAAACATGGTTGGCATGCACGTGAAAAAAAGTTACATCGATATACACATTGGTACGTTCTACACTGAAAAAAGAAATTTGTTGTTTCAACAAATTTTATGTTGAATCAAAAAATTATGGCGAATAAAATGAAATTTGTTAGTTGAACAGAAAATTTTGTTGATTCAACAATATTTTCGTCGTAATGAGCAATATTTATTTGAGCCAGCAAATTAAGTAGTTGAATTAACCAAATTTTTGTTGAGTTAACGAATTTCGTTTTGTTCGCCACAATTTGTTGATTTAACAAAAATTTTGTTGAATCGACAAATTTCTTTTCTCAGTGTACCATGAGCATGATCGAGTGCACTATTTTGATCGTAAAAGTTTCTATACATTTTACTAAAGATATCACTATCCTCTGGTAACAAATATGCAACATATATTTGCGAAGATCATTGTTGTAGCCAATATACGCACATAATGCAATCGACTAATAAAATATAGTAAATAGAACCACATCTTTTCGAATTATCGTTATCAAAAAATATTTCTATCACCCCAAGAAAACATCTACTAATATGGTTAAAATATGGTCGCCTACACCATTCATTTTTCTTAGTGTATGCTGGCTATGTATGTTTCAATTTCTGTATTTATTCAATTTATTCTGTTATCTCTGTAGATTTTCTCCTGAATGCTGGTACACTGAAATAAAAAAGTTATTGGATCAACGAAATATCTCATTACGGAGTGCCAATGAATTAAACTGTTAAACAATTACGCTAATTTTAGATCAAACGACACGTTTATTCTGACCGAAAAAACTCCGGTTGAATCAACGAAATTCTTCCAATAAAATCAATTGCTATCGAATCAACGATTTCCCTTTCTCAGTGTATCTCTGCTTGTTACATTCAAATGATAAAAATGAAAATCAATGCAGCCACCACTTAAAATACAGCAGTTCAATTATTTTTTTCCTCTATTCATTCATACATATGAAAAAAGTCACTGTGCTTATGAAAAGAAAAAAAAAACTTTGAAATATCAATAATGATTGAGAAAAATCCGTAAATCTGTGGACATAAAAATATTTGTAGAAATATAGATGGATAACCAGATTCATGGAAAAATATCAATATCGAGTGTGACATTTCAATGTCCTACTCGATGTGGGTCCTTGAATGTTCCACTTTGAAACGAAATTGTATATGTACGAACTCGACCATTTCCTTATCCTGTGGATCTCGAGTGCGACTTTTGCGAGTAGCTGTATTTACGGAGATTTCATCGTGCTATATCATTTGAGTGAAATGGAGTGAGTATCGTTTGAAATAGTCGAATCGTGATTTGATCGATCGTCGGGGGGATGATGCAGTTTGAAAGCCCATGGGTACGTCCACGATTCATATAGATATTTTTGAAATACCACTTTCCCGGTTGCCAATCTCTCGTCCCGATTTCTGGGAGATGGGGAAAGAGAAAGCCTCATCTCTTCATATGTACACCGTTAAAATCCAAACAAATTCACATACGCGCGTCCTGTATACGTAGTATATAGCATTGATAAATTAACGTAGATTAATTATCTCGTTGTCGTTGAAATTATAGCTGCATGGACCCGGGGTTCGAGCGTGTAATGAAAATATATGTACGGTTGATAGTTTACGGGTCTGGCAAGCATCCACGTTGAACAACTCCCTCATATAAAACGGCGTTACCAACAATTTTAAACACGACAGCGTAAACGGCCTGCGGCCGATGGTGACTAGTGAAAATATGGAAAAAGCAGAAACCCCTCCGAAGCATTGAAACTTTCGAACCTCCCAAAAAGTGGCCTATTTTTGTGCGTGCACCACGGGCGCGAAAATTTTTGTATAGAAATATATTTTTTTATTTTTTATATTTATTTTCGATTTTACTTCGTATATATTTTTCTAGCTTTTACGATTTCATCCCCAATCACTTTTATCCCACTTCACTAATTTCTCATTTTCCTGCGAGATCCGCCTTACCTTAGAATTTTGCCCACAGTTAGTATTTCCTGATGCACTTGACCCAGAAAAAAGTTCTATTTAGATCTATTGGAATCGTTTGTTCGATTTTTTTTTTAATTGGAATTAACAAAATTTCTATTCGCTTCAACTATAAGGCTGTATTTAAATCAAATAGATAATGCTACTTGGCTCCGTTTATTTGAGTACCCACGTTAAAGCTTCTCGCTCTGACCACCACGTGGCGCAGAGCGTCGAGACATTTATCGTATACGAACTGCGCTCTGAATGTCCATAAATCGCGGGAACCAAAGTATTTTATTATTTTGACTGACTATATCTAAGAAGTCGAACGTGAATTTTTGTACCTACCCAGGGTCGCAGACCCATGAAAATATTATTACACATTATTATAAATAATAATATAAATATATATTATTAAATTATATAAATAGAAAAATATAAATATTTTTATTTCAACTTCATATTCGTTTAAGGTTGTTGCTAAATAATTTCGAGGTAAATAGATCTTCGTAAAAATTTTACTATTTCTTAAAGTATATTTCCCGAATATACTGGCGAAAGGAAAACGCAGGTTACCGCATTCAGTTTAGAGAAATTAATTGTTGAAGTTTAAGAAAAATGTTACTCCATTGCATTAGTTGTATGGGGTAAGGCCACTACCCTCGTACTTTTTTGCGAATATCGTCCGTAAAAATAAACAAAATTACTCAAAAAAAAGCGGCCAAGTGCGAGTCGGACTCGCGCACGAAGGGTTCCGTACCATTATTTATAAAAACGGCAAAAAATCACGTTTGTTGTATGGGAGCCCCCGTAAAAATATTTATTTTATTCTGTTTTTTAGTATTTGTTGTTATAGCAGCAACAGAAATACATCATCTGTGAAAATTTCAACTGTCTAACTATCACGGTTCATGAGATACAGCCTGGTGACAGACGGACAGACAGACAGACGGACGGACAGCGGAATCTTAGTAATAGGGTCCCGTTTTACCCTTTGGGTACGGAACCCTAAAAATGAGTACCGTATCGAGTAAAGCATATAGATCAATGCTACCGAAAAAAAACAGATAGGTAACCAAATTAATTAACGAGAAATCATCAAAAATAAACAACAACTTTCCGAAAAAGTGAGGCTAATTGAGAAGTCTCTATTGGAATGTGGCAACGTCGCAGCTACGGCTATAGCACAAACAGTCAAAAAATCACCGCGGTGATTTGAATTTTGTTACAATCAAATGCAAGTAATGAGAACTTTTTTCATTTCATTTGATTTTTCTCAACGTTGGTGCGATGCTTGTAGCAATGAGCACGGACGAATCGTTCTTTCTATCGACAATTTAGTGTCGTACTAATATTTTTTTTGCAGTTTATCTTCATTTTTCATTGACGCCGACATAACCTATAAAAATACGCACCCGTACATGTAAAACAGCTGTAACAGACCTCACTGAATCCAACCTAACGATCGCGCATAATCAAAGAACGCGTGATATTAAATTATCGAAATTTAATTTTCTAATAATCCTAACTAATTAAAATGAACATATATGTAAATAATAATTAAGATTATTACTATATAGTTGGACATTTTTGCGTTATTCGTTCGTACACATCGTTAATATTCAACTTTCATAAGTTGGAATTGCTGACGTCACCCAATGCATAAGCATATAGGAGCTTCGTCTCTTCCCTCCACCCTCCAAAAAGATTTAGCAACAACCTTAATTTTTAAGATTAAAATATGTGCGATTTTAATGTATAATAAATTTTTTATTAATCAAGAAGATAAATATGGTATGATGAAAAAAATAATTTCTTTAGGTTAAATAGATCTTTTGGCCGTGAAACAAGGAAAAAAATTTATTTGATGTAACTAGATCCTAGTTGAATCAACTAGATATTTTTTTTCTGAGTGTACTGTCTCGCATTTGCACTAGGGTTCATGAAAAGTTTTAAAAAACCTGTACCGATACAGTCGGTTATATTTTTTCTGATAACACCATCAGAAACTTGTGAAAAACTGTTTTCCGCTCAACGATTGATGCGCGAGCCGGTTGATGACTAAACGGTCCCCTATTCAAGTTCTGGCTTCAGCCAGAGCTGCATAGCTTGAAGATCGCTAAAGTTACATACCAACCGCGTGCTCCTCGCTGTTGGATTGTATATTATATATCAATCTTGTTTTCCGTCCGCCCAATTATCAGTACTGAGAGAAGCTTGCTAAAATAAACCATGCTTTTTACCGTGATTTCCATTGTCGTGATGTACCCATCACGCTCTTTTCGTGATCGCTCTGACTCGTGAGATGTCGTTTTGACGCCGTTCCTTTAACTTGTTATACAGATGTGTGGTTTCGTTACTTAACCCTTTGAAGCATAGTGACATACTGGTATGTCACCTACTTCCACTCTGTTTTTCTTCAATAAGCGCTTAACGACGAATGTAAATGTATATTTAGGATGTTAGGAGATCAATTGTTACTACAATATGACTATTAAGGGTTTATGTTTCACTTAGTGGATGTTAATAATAACTACGGTACAAAAAAACACGTTTTTTTGATAATAAATGTAATTGTAGCTAATTCGGCAGGTAAACAATAAACAAAAAATGAATTCAGAGATGTTTTTTGGGTCGCTGATTACGAATTCGAGCTAAAAATCCAGAAATTCAAAATGGCGGATCCAATATGGCGGACCAAAATACTCAAAGTAGCTTGATGAAGATGAAACTCGGTATTCGGGGGTTTATGGCATCGCTGAATACGAATTTGAGCTCAACATCTAGAAATTCAAAATGGCGGATCCAATATGGCAAACAAAAACCGGAGATTTTACTGGAATTACTAGAACATCGGAGTTGCTCAATATGTTGATTCTGCTACACTGAATTTCTAATAAAACTACGCTTTTAGCATTATTCGGAGCTAACGGCAAGGATGTAGCGAGTTTCTAGCTCCATATTTTTTTATATTTTTTTACGTTTTTATTTTTTTACTTTTTCGTTTCTTTTTTTACCTTTTCATTTTTTTTACTTTTTTATTTTTTTTTATTTTTTTAAATTATATAATTATAAGGTCAGTAGCTTATTATAAAGCTTATTATAAAATTATAAGCTCAGATTAGTATCAGTGACCAAGCCAGTTTTTGTGTTTCATTATCCTATATTGGAACTGCCATTTTTATTGTTCAATTTTGAACTGAGATTCGTATCCAACGACTCAAAAAACCCCTGCATACGGAGTTTCATCTTCATCAAGCTACTTTGAGCATTTTGGTCCGCCATATTGGATCCGCCATTTTGAATTTCTGGATTTTGAGCTCGGATTCATAAACGGCGACCCAAAAAACCTCCGAACCCCAAATTTGAAGTAGATCTTATGTCAGGAATAATGTATGCTTCGCAGTTATGGTCCGCCATATTGGATCCGCCATCTTGAATTTTCAAATTTTGAGTGCAGATTTGTAATCAGCGACCTTAAAAATCCCCGAGTACCAACTTTCGCTTTCATCAAACGATTTTTGCATTTATGGTCCGCCATCTTGAATTTCCAAATTTTGAGTGCAGATTTGTAATCAGCGACCCCAAAAACCCTCGAGAACCAACTTTCGCTTTCATCAAACGATTTTTGCATTTATGGTGCGCCATATTGGATCCGCCATCTTGAATTTTCAAATTTTGAGTGCAGATTTGTAATCAACGACCCCCAAAACCCCCAAATACCAACTTTCACTTTCATCAAATGATTTTCGCTGTTATGGTCCGCCATATTAGATCCGCCATCTTGAATTTCCAAATTTTGAGTACAGATTTGTAATCAGCGACCCCGAAAAGCCCCGAGTACCAACTTTCGCTTTTATCAAACGATTTTCGCAGTTATGGTCCGCCATATTGGATCCGCCATCTTGAATTTCCGAATTTTGAGTGCAGATTTGTAATCAGCGACCCCGAAAACCCCTGAGTATAAAGTTTTGAGCAGCTGCACGGAAGAAAAAATGTGTGCTTCCAAGGGTTAACATGTTTTTTTTTTCTTTTCTATTAGCAAGAAAGGAGAATTTCCTAGAAATGGTCCCTATAGATTGCTATGTCTGTAGCCCACTCCGGGGGTACCTTAACTTTGAGGATATTGTGAAATTTTTTATTCGAAAGAAAGCACAGGTCCTCATTAAATACCAATAATTTTGTAATTTGAAAATATATTTCTTAAACTTTTAGTGGCTATAACAAATCCCGAGCCAAGAAAACGTGCTTGAAATTTTAAGCTCAATGCGCATTGTAATTTATACCATAGCGAGGAACGGGGCAAGGGTAGAGAAGGGGCTTTCTTGTCTCGGTATACATTAGATCTCGAAACAGTTTTCATTCGGTGAGTTGTAGAACATTTCATCGCTCGCGTTAAGAAACTTTCCGGAGAGAGTGAGAGAGTTAGTTGGGATCGGGGGATAGGGAGGAGTTATGAGGAGTGGGGGTTCGGGATGAGGAATTAGCAAACGACAAAATAGATGTGACGCTTTCATGCACCCACCAAGCGCATCGCCGGATCTATTCCGAAGTGCGTCGACTCGAAACGAAAGGACTGCGACGAGTGAGCGGAAGATCGGTTTTCATCCTCCTTACATCCTTAATGCGTAGAAACCATTTCAAAAGTCGCGCTTAACATTTTCGCGACGCGTTTCACATCCGCATACACTTTTTTAACTACTTTAACAACTTTTTCATATTATTTTTTCTTAGCTTTTTACCGTTTCGTCTTTATATTAATAACTTCGAGATAAGTTTTCAAGATATCGAAATGGAATTTGGTATGCTAATCATCTAATGAAACCTATAAGATAAAGCATAATACGAAAAATGAAAGAATATATTTCAAGATGTCGTCCTCTTCATTTTTCACAAGGAAGATATAAAAATTTAGAGCCTCCCTTCAAAGTGGATGGCATTGGAAAGGACGGTAAAAACATATTTTTTAAAAATTTCTTGTGTGCGTAGGTCGCTCATTATGACTTTTATAAACTCGTTAAAGTCTGCCCTGTTCTATTATCTCGTCATTATTTCACTTAGGAATCGAAAAAAACATTCGAAAAAACTCTTCCCCCTCTCATTATCTCGTCATTATTTAGCCTGAGAACAGAAAATAATCGCCCCAAATAGTTATTTATATCAAGTATAATACTTTGATGTAAAATTATTATGATTGGCAAACGATAATTATTAAGTACACAAATTGAATTTCTCTGCCAGGAAAATTACACTCTTTTGGATTTTAATTTGTTTGAAGACTTTGTGTGGAGTTTGAACTTAATTTTCTGCGAAGTCTGGAGTGTCGTCTTCTTATGGGATTTCAATTAACTTGATAATTTTTTAGCCGGTTCTCTTAGAACTTTAGTGCGAAGTTTGAAGTAAATGGGACAACTTTTACAAGGGTGCTGTACGAGCTACAAAAATGTACTCGGCTCAATTCTTTTACAACAGGTGTGCTGTTTTTGTGGGTGGGAGGGGGATTTGTCTACTTTTTTCAAAGCTTTTATATCTTATCGTTGAAAAGTTTGTTTAAAAAATCGATATCAGTGCAATTGTTAGATAATTTTACTTTTATTGATATTGATGAACTACAAACATTTTTGTTTGTCGTTTTGGTTAAACTTAATCAGCAGAGCTGATTGAAGCACATGTCGAATGGAATGTCGATTTTTGTACCTGTTTGATTCAAATTATGAAGGAACTACCAACGTCCTTGTGTAACACCAATTAAGATTCGCGGTTGCGAGTCGAGAGGATAAGTCACTTTTGACATCGCTATTAAAAAGTTTCACCATCGATTCTACGGGGTACCTGTCGGTCATCGTCTCCTTCGGTTGCATAAGTGCGCTCCTCAAAGCCTCAAAGAAGACGCCTTCAGTCTTCTATTTATTTCAATTCACTTCGAAGATACCATTCAATTGTCTTGGAAGGTGTTTTTCAATGTTCTTCGGAGGAGCGTTCCAATTTTCTTTCAAAAAACTGATAAATTTTCTGAAAGATGCTCTTCGATTGGTTAAAACAAGTCTCAACGGTCTTGCAGAAGAGCATCAATCATATGCGTTCAAGCTCAAGCCTAGTAACCAAGAACTTCTCATTGGAATTACGATACGACATATAACTAACGCTATTGCGGTGGGTTACACCTAAGTCATAGTCAGAATCCAAAATAAAAAAAAAGTTCTATATATGGTTAAGTGTCGAACTCTACTTTTGCGAAGTCTAAATCGCGCTCGACCACTTTTTTGACTACTTTATCAAGTTTTTTTTACATTATTTTTTCTTTGCTTTATTTTCTTTTTCCTTTCTCCGTTGCTCCTCGTTCACTTGGACTCTATCTCGCACCTGCCGGGTGCTCTCCCGCGATCCCGTGCAAGTGCACACTGCCCGGGATGATGGCATAAAGGAGCACACAAGCGCACCGGCGGAGCCGAGAAAAAGTCGATTACTTGCTCTCCAGTCCTGCGAGCCTCATATATGTGTGTGTGTGTGTGTGTGTGTGTTATGTGTGAGCGAACGTGTTTCCCGATTACGTGCTCCGCGATACTGATGCTTGCCCATTTTGTGATGTACACCAAATTCTTCATTCGTCTATACATATAGATATGTATATATGTATAGAGATAGGTGTCAGATGTCCGCTATACCTGTATACGTATTAAGATAAATACATCGCACTAATATACATTATAGTATGTGTCGTATAGCAGAGTATACGCGGGAGGGATTATTTATTTTTATGACCTCAGCGACAGATTCAATCTCGGCCGTGGGAACAAAAAAACTCTTTGTACACACGTTTATATATATACATATAAAGAACATACGTAGCAAAGTCTCAAAGATCCAACACACCGAACCCATTAATTACCGGCAATATTGATTTATAATAATTACTAGGCGGCCCCGAAGTAACTCTCGCCCTTCTTGCTCCTTAATCATTTTTCGTTGGTTTGCTACATCAATTTTCGCCGAGTGCTTATATCTTGTCGAAAAAGAGAACAGGGGAAAATTTCTTTATCGGTGGCCATCGAAATTTGTCGAGCTTTGATCCAATTTTCGTAGGTTTGAAAAACGACCCTCGATCATTATTCTATACACTATTTTTTAAACTTGTTGTTCTGAATAATTAAAGTGCTTTTGGTTGAGAATTTTTGAACTGTATTATACTCTATATTCATTTTTCGTTTCTTGATGCTATCGGGACAGAAAAAAATGTTACAGTCAATCAATCTCATCTCTTTCTCTTTCGCTCTCTTCCGTTTTTCTCTCTTAGCATCGATATAAAATGTGTAGATTAAGAAATTGAAAAATTGCTTCGTTTCGATGCATATCTCAACATGTGTTTCAAAAATAAAAAAAGGGTACAGGGTACAATGACTTGTCGCTGTAACGTATCGCTCCTCCTCCCTCCCTCAGTCTCTCTCTCTCTCTCTCTCTCTCTCTCTCTCAATCCTCTCTCTTTTTTCGTTATTTCTTTTTTTCTCGTTTTCTCAAGTGCGTTTCTCCTCAAGTGGTCGAGATGCGAACGGATAGCTTGTTTGTCTCTCGAGTGTAACACGCTATGTTTAAGTAGCTGATGCTGGATTGCTTGGTCCGTTAGGGCGTGTGCGTGTTTACGAGAGCTATACACAAGAGAACTCACATCTTTCTGTCTCAAGAGAGATACTCTCGAGTCCCCGCCGCAGTGTCGTCTGCCTATTGCATTGAAACAAATATATACATGTGTTTTTATATTTATACGTACGTATATGCGTGGGTTCTCGGAATTAAAGGTTAAGTAACATCACAAAGTCAGATTCGGGATAAAATTCCAAGTCGAATAGTATTTTCAATTCTCTATATCCGTAAAAGCGCTGATGAGTTTTTAAATTTAAGCCTCTTGATTCCGATTGGTCGCTTTACATTTTACAAATGAAAACGATCTCGTTCAATCTCTTGGTCAATAATGATTCATCCCCAAAATCTCTACACCGCGCATGTATCTTTTGAATCATTGCAGGGGGAGAGGGCGTTATGCGCCGAAACGGATGACATCGCATCTAGATTAGAATTTCGATAAAATTAATCAGTAGTATTTGTTCTGTACGGTTTAGAAACGAGTCAGTAATAAATTTTAGCATCAAGTGTGATATTTAAACTCGAAAGTGATAATTAATATCAAATCAATTTAGCACAATATCGTTTCAAAGATTATGGAAGATGAGGACAATTATCACGATGGCACTTTCACGTTTGCGCCTTCAACACTCAAGCAACAAAAAAGAAAGTTATAATGCTCCCCCAAAAAAGTCGTTTCTATAAAAAATTCTTCAAAGAACCAAATGCCTACATAAAGTCGTCCGAGTAAAAATTGTTTTCCACAAAAATTCCCTCTAAAGATCAACTTATCATAAAAAGTTATGAATAACCACCTTCACAAAAATTATGAAATAAAGTCAATACCCACAAAAATTTATCAAATAAATCATAATCTCATAGAAGATGTCACTTCAAACCTGGCCAAAAATTAGGTTTAAACTCCACAAAATGTTATTAAATAAATTAGAATTATAAAAGCATTAGTAGTCAAATACATTGGCACCTATTAAACTATTAATCTCCAATAAAAAAAAGTATTTAATTAATTGAAAATACAGTTGTTCTACAGTAGAGGAAGGAAGTTAGTATGACAATTTACGACTGTCACTCTAACCAAATGTTAAACCGATTCAAAGACATTGGTCAGCTGTCACGTCTACGATCTTTATAATCACACTGCAACCTCACTACTGTCACTCTAAATAAACGAAAAGTTAAAACTGTTCAAAAATGTCTGTCGAGTTCAGGAGAAACATGATCAAGAGCCGCGGTAGCGGCTCGACGCCAAGTATTTAAAAAAAAAGCCGGCGCGAGCCCTGCCGCACTCTTATATGCTCGAATCCCCCCAAATAGTAGTTCCGATAACAAATCGCCTTCTTATCACGAAACCCCCACGAAAAGTTATAAGAGAGCCTCACAAAAATTTACCAATCAAATCATAAACTCACAAAAGATGCAAGTTCGAACCCGACCAAAAACTAAATCTAAACTTCATAAAATGTCATTAAATAAATTAAAACTATAAAATCATTAATAGTCAAATACTTACAATATTACAAAAAATACAAAATACATAAAAATAGCCAAATAAAAAAACCTATTAACCTCTAATAAAAAATCTTTCAATTAATTGAAAGTACAATTGTACCATAGTACAATTGTTCTACAACAAGAATAAGAATAAAAAATAAGTATGAGAAAAAATCACGATACAAAAAAAAATTCCAAACGAAAAAAGTAATTTGAAAAAAAAAATTCGGTCGAAGTACTTGGCGATTTTTTTTTGCTTAATTCACATACTGTATCACTTATGGTCACGAACTCGCCAGGTACTTCGGCCAAATTAATTTTATTTATTTTTTTTTTTTCAATTTAATTTTTTTCGTTTGAAACTTTTTTTTGTATCTGGTTTTTTTTTCGCGGTCCTTCGGGTAGAGGGTCTTGGAGCGAACTCTCTTTAAAAATGACGGTTTTCAAACTTTTTAAGCTATATGCGTTTCCTTAAGTTTTTATCATGTTCCTCCCACACTTTCAAAAAATATCTAAAGATTCTGGGTGAAACATGATAAGTTACACGCCTTTCCTCGTGTTTTTATCATGTTTCTCCTAAACGTCACAAATATGGATCAGCTATCACATCGATGAACGATAGTTTCACATATCCTCAGAATTTTTATATACCAATATCACTAATATCACTAGACAGCGACTGTGTAAAAAACATATGAGCATCAAAAATGTATGCGAAAAAATGCTCCCTTTTTTGATGCAACGACAAAATTTACTTGAATATTAATATTTTCAATACACTTTAAGCTACAAAGCTCAAATTGGTCATGATCGAAAAGCACTCAATATCAGGTATAGTCACCTGACATTCGTTTTTTTAATCAACCTTATTCAATGGCTACGTCACTAATGATGATAGTAAGATGACAGTACTGCAATAGTTTTGTCGAATAATCTTTGAAAATAACGAGACAACAGTAAGAAACCAATTCTAATTCGTGTCAACAATTTGTTTTATAGTTTTACTAAAGTGAACGGTTTGTGGAAGTTAATGTATTTTGATATTGTATTTTCCTTGTATTTTACTCACTGTGACTTTATTTCTGTTACGAAGTCCTTTAAAATAACATGAATTTGGTGGTCACTTTCGTTTTTTCCGTATATTCGTGAGCTGCTCATATTGGATACTTATGGTGTTGCTGAAACATACAAATTTTTTATTCTTGTTCTTGTCATGTAAAACAACTGTATTTTCAATTAATTGGAAAATTTTTTTTTTGAGATTAATAGCCCTGACGGAAAAAATGTACAACTGGCCCAGCATTTGCCCAGTATCGTCCCAACAATACTTGATGCTTGGCCAACGCCTGACGTTACCACCGATCAAGGGCTATCCCAAAGCCGAAATGATAGTCACGATCCAGGGGCTGGCAGCCACCGTTCGGCCAACGTCGGCTTTTGATATTGACCCAATGCTAATAACCGAAGGTCGCCCAGCGTTGACTTCCGATATTCAGCCATGAATGGCTATTATTGAATGATTTAATTTAAACAAATTTTAATTAAATATTTTTTTTCTTAGTTGTCTATGATTATTTATTATCATTAAAGAAATAACAGATTCAAAAAAGAAAAAAAAACAACTTCGTTAAGATTTTTAAATTACACATACTTCTTGCATCTTAAAATTTTGAGAATCTTATTCTATGTATAAGCTGCATATTCCTATCCACTAAGATAGATAAAATTACTAAGAAGTAATTTCAATAGAAACGTATATCTCATGGTTTTCAAGGTCGTTAAATTGGACTCTATATTGAAAAAAATATATATATTTATTGACTTTTTGTAATCCAAAATGATTGAATGTAGGCTGCCGATAATAATTTGTGCAACATTTACAATTAAAGTAAATCACCCTAACTTGGATCCCTGGTCACCAGGGGTTCCATGACAACGAGGTGGCCGATGGACTGGCAAAGCTGGGAACGGAACTGGAACCAGACAACTAGGTGATCGGAATCCCCTTTGTCATAGGGAAACAAACCATACAGAGCGGCCTGAAGCGGCAACACCTTAACCTCTGGAGAACGAGAGGTGGTTGCAGGCAGGCCAAGTTCTTTATAAGTGAACTAAAGAGCTGTTGGGCCTGGGAAAGGCGAGGCTGAGACTAGGCATTGAACTACTCACAGGACATATTGCTCTTACATCTCACTTGCGCGGCCTAGGCCTGGCGGAGCGCAAGGAATGCCGGCTATGTGAGGAAGAAGAGGAAAGCAGTGCGCACATTCTCTTCCGCTGCCCTGTAGTCTCAATTCATCGATACAAACTCTGGGGGAAAATGGTGATGGAACCCAGGGAATTGATTAATGCGAGGATCACCAGCATGTGTATCCTGGCCGAAAAGGCTGGGCTGTGGGCATGACGGTGTGGATCCTCACCTAACGGCGGGATAGCACAAAGGAACCACAGGATCTAGGTGCTCGCTAGGGACCCTCGAGGTCCTACCCGCCTTAATACTGCTACTACTACTACTACAATTAAAGTATATTGTCATTAAAAATTTGACATTGTTGAATAGAATAGATGGTGAATGCAATATGGCGGAAACGTATTCGAAAAACTGATACATAGCTTTTAAGAATATCAACGGACTGTATGTATAACATAACACTACAAAGTAGAACGTCGGTTGTCGTTTAACGGGACAGACCTAGTTGGAACGTCAAAAAAAAGGCCTTTTTTCCGATTTTTTTTTGGTCAAACGATAAAATAATTCACAACAAAAGTTCTTCCGTTTAAAAGATACATATGTAATGTATATGTTGCAATTTTTTCAACGCAATACATATCGAAATAAGCTGGTGACCGTCAATTGCCGAGGACGCTGCAAAAAAAAACACGGTTTGCGGTGATCAAGCTCACGCTGCAACGGCTCATCTGAAACAAAAAAAACGGAGGGGATTTTTAGTTAATGATATAATGCTCCAGTTGAACGAAGGGTTTTGAAAAATTTCCATTTTTCACAAAATGGCGGCCGTTAAAAGTCAAAAGTGTTTTTTTGACCAAAATATCAGTTCCATTTTTTGCTATTAAAAATAAAAATAATTATCCAAAAAAAAAATCCTTCGTTCATATGGAGGACTACCATGTATAGAAGAAGTGATATAAATTTCAACCCGATCGGTAAAGCCGTTCTCGAGCTACAGTGATCACCGACTTCAAAAACATGGTTTCGAGAAAAACGCACTTGAAGTCCGCTACCTGCTTACCTATGGCTCAGACACGACGTGCTACAAAGTCTTGTATTTCGGCGAATAATGGTCCGATTTACATTTACCTGGGCGGAAAATGTTCGTAAGAGATTCTACTTTTTGAAAATGAAATAAAAAAAAATCGATTTTTCGAAAATTCTAACTAGGTCTGTCCCGTTAAGAGCTTACACTGGCCCAGCATTAGCACAGAACCCACGGCCATTGTGTGAATATATTTAAATCGGCACGTGTTATTCACAGCAGACGACTAGCATAAGTCCGGTCAAGGGGGGGGGGGGGGGGGGCAACGTCACACTCATACGACTGGTTGTCGTTGAGAAGCCGATATTGGCCGAGAGTTGGCACATTGTTGTATACCGATACTAAATCTGAGCGTAAACTAAGAAGCGGCTATTCGCATTGAGGACACGAAGGGTGAATGTTGGTTGCCAGCGGTCATTTGCCATTAAAACGTCATAACTGGCACATAATTGGCAATTCGTTGTATGCCGATATTGAAACTGAACATAAAATAAGCAGCGGCGAATAGCATTGGGAACATAAAGGGTCGAATGTTGGGTTCTAACGGTCATTTGCCATTCAAAAGCCAACGCTGGTCTAGGATGGGCTAATATTCGTTGCATGCCGGTGATGTATGTATCTGAGCACAGATTAGGCACTGACAAAGCAGCATCGGCCTGACATGTGGGCACACGTCGGTCACCAAGCGTTGGTTGCTATTTAGATAACAACACTGGCCCAGACTAGGCGGACTGCCGGATGCCGGTGCTCAGCCTGAGCATAGGCTAAACATCAAACAATGAATTGGCCGAAGTTCGGGCCCAGCGCTGGCCCTCAACGGTCGTTCACCCAATACTGTGCCGGGCAACGGCCGTATATGAAGCGTTGGCAATATTTTCATGGGAGGTTTCAATGTATTTGACTATTAATGCTTTTGCAGTTTCAATTTATTTAATGATTTTTTGTTTAAAGTTTAGACTTAATTTATGGTCAGGTTTCAATTGGTATCTTTCGTTAGATTATGATTTGATTGGTAAATTTTTGTGAGGCTCTTATAATTTTTGTGGGATTTGATGTGAATGAGAGAATTTTCGCAAGATTGATCTTTTTGGGAGGAAATCTCTTTTATAACTTTTTATGGGGGTTTCATGTTTGGGGGGGGGGGGGGAGGGAGGGGAAGAATTTTTACTGGTTGAATACTTACGGCGTTGCTGAATATCGGATATCCTATTCAGGCGGCTTTTTTTAGACAGTCTTTTTATTGATTTATATTGATATCGTGTTATTGTATCCATTCCAGTCCAATAATAATTAATATTGATAATGATAGTAAACAAAGAAAGATATGATTTCCAGAAGTCACAAAAAATGACGGTTCAGCCGTAAAAAATATAGAAATGTGATTTCAAAACCTCGAAGGATTTCGGTGTGCCGAGAAGTACACTAAAAATCATGTAAAGAGTTCAATATATACATATAGAGAAGCAGGTATAAGATTTATGCTTGATAGAAAACTTACCAATTTTGGGTATCGTATAATGGGAGCCTCTTTGATGTAGTACCGAATTTCGTACGTTTTGAAGTGTTGAAGTATATCAACCAAACGTAATATAAGCTAAATATCACTTGTTCACGATGAAGTTTCCACACGGAAAAAAAAATGAATCGTAGTTTTCACCGAGATTTCCATGACACATGACAGTTTCGCACATTAGTCGTGCCTTCCGGACGCGTAAACATCAATTTTGCATGGAACTTTAAACAAAATCTGCAAGTCCCTGTGGTAGAAAACACTAATACCGTAAATGACATATCGCATACCCATCAAACGAATTTTTACAGTGTCAAACATTAAAAAGTACACGCTACATTCACCCCGTTTTTACAGTGTGAAACTGTAAAAAGTACACGAAATAATAAACTGAACTTATCCTCATCTGAATTACCCAAACATAATCATAAAATTGTTGAAATCAAATAAAATTCTTCAATTATAAATGTATTTTTAATCATTTTTTATCATACTTTCTTACATCCATCACTCCCAACATAAATTTCTACAGAAAAATGTCCCTTCTTACACTGAGATTCAATCTGATCTACTTACCTATCCACGACCTAACGCGCACGGACACTACCTATTACACGACTATCTACTTAATAATTATTGGTAAAAAAAAATGATACGTAGTACATACCTAATTCGGAATATAATCGGTATCGTCAAAGAGTAATCTATGAGACAAGTCTTTTGAAACCAAGAAAAAATTTAAAATATAAAAAATATCGAATTTTCATATATTACAATATATCATGTCCGTAACGCTTCCGTGTAGTTCAAAATTCGTCCCCCATTGTTTGAGCTAAGCAAATACAGCAACAGTCTTCAATAAGTGTTTCACCTTGAATTGTCCTGGCTCACGTGCTTGAAGAAATTACAGTGTATACTATAAAAATTGAAAGTAACATAACAAATTTTGCAGTACATTTTCGAATTTTTCCTGGACACACTGCAGTTTCTAATTTAGATCGACAGTAATTTTTTCTGTTGAAAGTATACAAGTTTTATATTTTTCATGTATGCCGTTTAACATTTTTTACAATTTTCAATATCAGTAAATAGTATTGGTTCACAGTTTATTTTCCTATGCGTATTGAATATTTTATTGGGGCCACTGTAAATTTTATATTTCATACACAGTGGGACTCCTTATTTTTATTTATAATCTTTGCCATGTCATTTTTTTTCTGTGGACATTTTAGTTTTTTACAGTTTAGATCAGCATTAATAACTGATCGAAAAGTAAAAAACACATTAAATCCATTATTTTGTAATGGAACACACTGTAAAACGACTAATTTGCAGTTTTCAACTGTATATTTTGTTTTAGTTTCAGTAATTTTTAAATATCGACCATTAATTTTTGCAGATCATTTTTTTCCGTACAAATTTTTTTTTTACCACATGTTAAAAGTATTGAATATTCGATGCAGTTAACACCGTCACAAATCCAACTTGACGATAATGACCTTAAATTCTGTGACTCCTATAAATTGATTTGTTCATGCGTGACTGTTTGAACGTGAAACTAAGATTTAAGTGATATTTATTAACAGTCGTCTCTTATTATTTGCGAGAGCATTTTCGTTCGATCCATATTTCACAATGAAATGATTGATTTGATCTCTTAACCCTAACTCTCGTTACAGAGTACATTGGTACAACAAAAAGAACGAAACTGCCAGTCTTGAATACCAGACTTACGCATTCCATACATTCAAAGTTTCTTATTTCTTTTCATTCTAAAAATTTCAATGCCCCAACAATGGAAATCAAGAGCCGCGGCAGCAACTCGACGCCGGGTATTAAAAAAAACAACTAAAATGACGTTAAAAGACACAGACGGCGCGTAAAACGTACTCGAAATTATGTTTCGAGACTACTATAATATTTTTTTTACACACACATTAAATTATGATGTGTTAGCAGTTTGTTAATAAATTCTTGATAACGTGAAAGAAAAAAACGTTCAATGATTTTGGGCCACGGGGCTATGTCGTTTTCATAAATTAAATATTCTTTCTTTCGTTGGAAAAGAAAATTCGATAAATTCGTCACATCCTCGAGTGTGTTGAATCTGTACGTTATATAACCTTCGCACATGCATGCATATAAGGTATATACTATTTATATATTTGGCTAAATTGAGATATATATATGCCCATCACATACATCCCGCGAGGGGGTGAATAGTTCCACGAGCCTCGATTTTACCACTCCGTCAGCGTGTCACCTCGAATTGCCTTCACGTGCTTCGACCTTTTGTATTTCCATTCGAATTGAGAGACAACCCAGAGAGAAAAGTTTGTCGAATGTGGGGAAAAAGGAAAAAAAGCAACAACAAAAAAACGATTGAATATGTACAAAATTGAATTATCGTTCACCGTCGAAATAACATGGGCTAATTGAAACGCTGACAAGGGAATGGTCGACATCGATGTAGTACGGAAATCAAAGAAAAAAAGAAAGAAATATAACCGCACTGGGAACGATCCAACGAAACTGTATAAAATAATAGACCCCTTTTTTTACCGTTTTTCTGCGGCCATATTAAGAACTCGAAATAATATTAGTACTGGCGCTTGAGGGTGCAATCTCTTTCAATTTATTTTTGCTGCACCGTTCGCCTGGAAATTTAGCATTTTATATTATCATTGGAAGAAGAAAATTTATTTACCCTCTATATGGCTATGTTTAACCAGCTTTGAGAGTACCCTGCAGTTTATAGAAAATAAGCTACTCAATAGTTTCAAGGAAAATCCAGGCTGCCTGTCGTTTTTCGTCACTTTAGGACGACAACAACGACGATGTGACAGCTCGGATTTATGGAGATTTTTTTTCTTTTCCTTCTGTCAGAGTGATGGCATATTGACGTACTAAGCGAAGGTCGGGCAACAGCGCTATTTGCACCTACAGTCTACAGCCCTATCCTTCTCGCCCAAAGACAAAAGGCGGTTCGTGTAAGATCGATTGCTTCTCAAGTATGATGTTTTTTTTAATAATATTAATTTTTTATACAATTTATTGTATTTTCGTATTCGATAGATTTCCAGAAGTTTATAATAAAAAATAAAATTTAATAGTCTATTGTGAAGATTAGGGACTGAGGTGAAGACTGACAGACTGGGATTCTGTGAGACCAACTAGGATCGAATATCCCATGCATATTGAGTTTAACGATATATATGTATGCGTATATGTGCATAGATAGACGCGGTGTACATACGCATAGATAGATAATAAAGGATGCTCTACCACTACGAGAAAAATGTGTCTATCGCTCGTTTCGTCCGACGATCCGGACGACGATGAGAAAAATTGATGCGCGACGAAGCAGCTTGCCTACCTACCTGCTCCTCTTCCTCTTCCGCAAGCCATGCCCACGCGAGCACCCACCCGCCAGCGGGAATTGATGCATAATCGAATGACGTCCGGGGAAAATTGCGAATTACAGAGCCTCCCGGGGAAAAATGGATTTTTCACCAACTTTGGGAAAAAATATGGCCTCCCGAGCTCGTCCTCTTCTTTTGTTCCTTCTATTTTCTTCCAGTATATGTTGCGCCTCTGAAAATTCTCAGCTAGAATTCACATGTTGATAAATGCGTGATTCTAGGGAGAAAAGTTTTAGCGGAGTTTTTCTGCGATGCCTTATTCATGACATTATTAAGATTCCTGTAGGTACTAACAAAGAAGAGTTATAATTTCTGCATGTCCTGCAGTCTGTCACAGTCTCAAGTTTTTGGGTTACAAAACATATCGCGACCGAATTTTGTATGTGACCTTAAATCCGAAATACACGTAACAGGAGTTAACACAAAATTTAATCGTTTCCTTAAATTGTAGAAGATTGAAAGAACATTTTTGCGCATCTGTCTAAAATAAGTATCATTTGGCGGAGCAGTTAAAATCCTAAGCGAACATATATTTTAAACATTTTTTCGTTGCATACATTCTCATTCCTTTTATATAAGCTCTCAGAAATCTGAGTCCTTTATCTCTATAATTATTTGTTCAAGAAATCAGAATTAATTCACCAAAGTAACTCTTTTTTTGTTCTTCAAACTAAAATTGTAATCGTTGGCGAAAAATCTTCATTTCGGAAATGACGTAACAAAAAGTACCAGTTTTTGATAAAAATAAAGTTCATTCTCTGTTTACCCGACCCGGTATATAAGATTTAGGATGAAATTTTACTTTTACAAGGTCCTACTCACGCTTGTTTATTCAAACTTCGCGATGGCCAATTTGACCTGCCATGGTCAAACACCGTTGAGTGGGGAAAACATGTTTCTCACTTGTTATCGATCCATCGTATTGGCTGCTTCTGTTTAGTTACAATTAACGTTTTTCCTCGTTGGCACTTTGCGACGTCGCACGTTATTCAGCATAGCCAAGTCCCCGAAGCAAACAATTTTTTTATTTTTTATTATTGTTCCTACGTATGCCTTTGCGGGTTTTTACGAGACCATCCCATGACCTTAACCCCACTTTTCCCTCACTTCACTAATTTCCATGTTCCTGTGAGACCCCCCCCCCCCCCCCCCCCCAAGAGTGTTGCCCACAGCCACTCTTTCCTAACACGCTACTGTATCGCATTTACAAGAAGACCAAGGAAATCTGCGGAAAACACGGCCGATACAAGCGGTTGTATTTTTACTGTTTCAGTTCTTTAGCACTATAAGAAACTCAGAAAAAATGGCCTCCCCTCAGCGACTGATACACGAGCCGGTGCATAACTAAGAGGTCGTCCAACCCAGTATTGACTTCGCTCGAGGCTGCTTAACTTGGGAGATCGTTGGAGCCACACAGACCGACCGCGTACCCATCGCTGTCGATCCCAAATCAAATATCTATACCGGATAACATTTTTTATAACCAACTTGCATAATATTCAAAGTTCTCTAGTGCACTGATCGAGAATAATTTCCTGTATAGCACATATCAAATCTGCGAAGCGTTATTATCCGCCAGAAATTACGATGGCTGAGCTGACCGCGAGAAAGAATTTAGCCAGGCAGCGATTCTCCCATCTGGAAGTGGGCGCGTAGAGTGTGAGAGAGAGAGGGGGCGAATTTCGTAGTAGAACAGCAAAAAGCCGAGAGAGCAAAAAAAGTAAAGTAGAATAAAAACAAACTTGCGACAACCGAGGGAATATCCGAGATTCGCGCGGGAACCGGATCGCACTAACGATATATATATATATATATATATATATATATATATATATATTTGCAGTATGTAGACGTATATACACATAGCCATATACCTATTATCCAGTCTCGAGAAAATGCGGTGCGCGGTAATATTTCGTCTTTCCATCATGCCGATTGCTCCGAGGGGTAGAAAATGTCTAGCCTTACAGACTTTATTTCTCTTCCTCTCCCTCGTACTTTGTTCTCTTTTTTTCTCTCATGCACTTTATTTATTTTCATTTTATTTTTCCCCCTCCCTCCTTTTCTCAGCTTTCTCTCGCTCTTTTTTTATTTCTCTCATCTTTCGAGAATGCTCAAAGTCACGGAATTCCTTATTTCTTTTGCAAAACAAATTACTCCTCGTTTTTCGCTGCGTTTGTGTATTATTTCGACTCACGCCCGTCTCACTCTCCCTGAATCATTCGATGGATAACGTATTGCTCATTAAGGGGAGCTAAGAATATGAAAAATGACTGTCTTTGAGATATATCTTGCCGTTTGTGCTTTGACTATTTCTTACGTCATGTTTATCAACCCTCAAAACCCTCAATAGCTACGCACTTCGGTTCGATTGTTTTCTTTTCTTTTTTTAGCCACTTTCACACTATTTTTCTTGGTCTTCGCATTGGCCTTTTGGTCTCGATTGATCATACGAGCAAAAGCGAATAAGTGTGGAAAACGAGAGGGCGCTCCTGTTCACGAAAGAACCAAGTGAGAACCAAGAGAAACGAAAAACCGGGGGAGAGAGAGAGAGAGAGAAAAAAGATGAAGAATCGTAGAGTTGGAAAAGTGGCTAAAGTCCCGAAGAAAAGATCCACTTCCTTCTAGTTGGTGAGGAGTATATAAGAGTTTCTCTCCGCTCTTTCTTCCGCACTGTGTGTGCTTTCGAGTCTCATATCCTTATCCCTGGGGCGTCCCTCTCTCCCTCTCTCTTCTCTTTATCTCGATCTGTGCTTCAATACGCTACAATATAGTCGCGAACCACTAATATATACCTGTAGTTCCGCACTCCCAACTCCCAACTCTCGCCCCGTTCTTCTTTTTTTTGCTCTCCTCGACTCCTCCGATTGTCGTCTATGACTGTGTATCCGTACAGAAACGCAAAGATCTTTCGAATACGCTTCACTATCCCTTTCTCTCTCTCTCTCTCTCTCTCTCTCTCTCTCTCTCTCTCACTCTCTCTTTCTCTCTCTTTCTATCTATCATTTCGTTATACATTCTCATCCTCGAGGCGTGCGCTAGATGTGCGCCACCGTTCGCCTCGAAACTTTCTTGGCTCGTGGTACTCCCCCTCTCCGCCCATCTTCTTTTTATCCTCGATATATGTATAATGTTCGGTGGCCGTGAGAGATGGGATAAATCCTATTTTTATCGGATAATTCTTTAGCGATATCGGCCTTCTGATCCCTGTAATCGTGCCCTCGAGCTTGCTAGAAGCAGGAGGAGCAAATATCAGCCTGCGTTTATTCACTATTGGCACAAATTTCTCAACGTACAAACACGAACAAATAACTCCTTTTTTACTAAGAACCCAAAGTACCATGGCGATGAACGATTTCTCACAGTCATTTTTATATGTTTATATATATATTTATTTATATTGCATTCACGAGTTATTAGATACATTCATTTATTATTTTTATTGATGTAATGAAAAACCTTTAGAGAGTTCTTGGGAGTACACATGAAATTAATAGCATATATTTAAATACTCATATATAGGGGAGGGTCGGGCAAAGTTGAACACCCCTACGAAAAAAGTAAAATTTCTTTTTTCAGTGGAAAACTGAAAAATTCGATCATTTGACTCAGGACATGCGTTGAAAAAGTAGTATTCATTGAAACGACTGATATTTCTAACATGAAAATTAAAATATATTTATTAATAAAAAAAATGAATATTCAAGGAAAATTTGTATCAACAAAAATTTTTTTGCTGCAAAACGGAAATGTGAATATCTGACTAGCATAAGAATACTACTAACAGTGCTGTAAGCATGTTTTAAAATTATTAATTGTTTATTAAACTGTTGCAAAATGTTTTTTTTATTTTTTTTTATTTTCTCGCTCATACTCGTGTTTTCTTTGGATATTAATGTTTAAAAAATGATTTAAAAATGAGCTCAATATTTTTCAATATTTAGAAGTGACTCTCTTGACTCTTATTATTTTGCTGCAAAATGGAAATGTGAATATCTGACTAGCATAAGAATACTACTAACAGTGCTGTAAGCATGTTTGAAAATTATTAATTGTTTATTAAACTGTTGCAAAATGTTTTTTTATTTTTTTTATTTTCTTGCTCATACTCGTGTTTTCTTTGGATATTAATTTTAAAAAAATGATTTAAAAATGAGCTCAATATTTTTCAATATTTAGAAGTGACTCTCTTGACTCTTATTGATGTTTTAATTTTTGTAATGTTTTTTTACACCCTCTTTTTTACTTCCTTACTCCCTCTCGTGCATCGTTTTTTAGATATTGATGAAAAACAAATTCTGTCGAAAAGTAAGCTCATAGCTCTATTTCCAGAGATGTCTCATCCAACTTTAATTTTTAATTTTTCAATCGCACAATTTTTATTTTTTATTTTTATTTTTGGGCAGCTACTAGGCTTTCCTTTAGAGATTGTTGGTGTAAAAATTCTGGTCGAAAATGACCTTAATTCGTCAATTTTCACAGGTTCCTATATCGAAAGTGATATGATTATTTAATGCCACTTTTGAGACCGCTTTATGGGCATCCTCCCAACAAATCAGTTGAAAAATACAAGACTTTAAAGAATTTTTTTCATAAAATACACGACATATTCCGTCATCTGTACAACGCCAAAAAAAATACGTTACTCGAGGAATGAAGACTCGACGGACCTGAAGTTAAAATACCATTGGAAAAAATTGAACCATATGAGGATGGTTATCGCAAAAATAAACAAAAACGAAAAAGATTTCCACGATTTTTAACAATGGTTTAAAGTTAGAGTTGCAAAAAACTTAAAATTGCTAAAAAAAAGTTAGAGTTGCTAAAGTTAGAGTTTATAAAAAAAATTGATGGACAAAAATTAATTATTTGGGACAGCGCTATAGCGAGACTAATGACAAGGAGAATGTCGAAAAAAAAAATCGATATTTTCGAAAAATTTCATGGGAGGGTACTTTCAAATAAGATTACTACGAGTAAATAAATAATTAAATAAAAGTCAAAATAGGCATCTCCAAAATCTTAAGAATTAAGCTCATTGGTTAACGGGACTTTTATTTTAGCAATACCGCATGAAAACAGCTTAGATCGCACGAAAATGATTTATAATTATTTTTCAACAGAATTTTTCTTTCATCAATATCTAGAGAAAACACGAGAGGAAGCAAGAAAGTTAAAAAAAT
Source organism: Rhimphoctona megacephalus (assembly GCA_963989365.1). Classification (NCBI taxonomy): domain Eukaryota; kingdom Metazoa; phylum Arthropoda; class Insecta; order Hymenoptera; family Ichneumonidae; genus Rhimphoctona; species Rhimphoctona megacephalus. The sequence goes on along the minus strand of OZ022420.1, from coordinate 16,859,033 downwards.
GGTGTTTTTAAATAGAAAACATTTCTAAACAATTAAAAAATCAATAAAACTCGAAAGAGTCGCCTCTAAATATTCAGGAGCAATTGAGCTCATTTTTTAGCACATATTTTTTTCATCAATATCCAAAGAAAACACGAATACGAGCAAGAAAATGAAAAAAAAAAAAAAAACATTTTGCATCAGTCTAATGAACAATAAATAATTTTCGAACATAGTTGCAGCACTGTTCTTATGCTAGTCGGATTTCCGTTTTACAGAAAAAAAAAATTTGTTCATACAAATTTTCATTGGATATTCATTTTTTTTATTAATAAATATATTTTGATTTTCATGTTAGAAATATCAGTCGATTCAATGAATACTACTTTTTCAACGCATCTTCTGAGTCAAATTATCGAATTTTTCAGTTTTCCACTGAAAAAAGAAATGTCACTTTTTTCGGAGGGCTGTTCCGCTTTGCCATCAGGCAAAGCTTTATGAACTTTATGGTGTTTGCTAAGCAATATTATAGTGTAGGGGAGGGTCGCTTTGCCTACACTATAATATTGCATAACAAACACCATAAAATTCATAGAACCCTTAACAGCTCAATACATACACTATAATATTGCATAGCAAATTCTATAACGTTCACAGAACCCTTAAGAGCTCAATTTGATTTTTCTTTGCTTTTTCGTACGCGAATAAAAAACAGTCATTTATTTTGGGGCTTTTATTGATAAAAGAAGTCGGTTGCCAGAATTTATCATTAGTGAAGTGACCGCTCGCTCTCGTGTACAATATAGTTTGTTTTTTTTCTCTTAGTAAAATAAATCGCCATATATTGCCCGACAGCATGATATATAATAAAAGTAGTGGTCTTGTGTATTCGAGATGTACAAATGTATACTAAGAGTGTGTGAGTCACGCACTTAAAGCAACATTCGTCTTCAGATCGGCGAGAGAGGAGCGTCGCCGTCGCCGTCGCTGTCGCCGTCGTCGTCATCACTGTTGTCGTGGCCAATCACCCACGGCTGTGACGCGCCCCTAAGAGTGCCCGACGCCAAGAGGCACGAGACAGACAGACAGATAGACCCTTGTCCGGAGCTCTTTTTCCCCGCAACAGAGTGGCGCAAACAAGTGGAACTTGGTGAGTGAGTGACACAAGTTTTTGGGGTTGGGGTTTCTGCGGGGTTTGCGGGGTGTTTTAGGGTTTTGGGGAGCAGCGGTAAGGGCCGCGAATTATTCGAAACATTGAGGAGCAGCCCACAGTCTGGCTACCAGAGTGTACGACGTCAAGGAAAGGGGGCAAGAGGGAGGGTTTCGGGGGGACTCCTCCGCAATTAAGCCAAACGTGAAGGAAGCCCGAGAGGGCGCGAGTGCTGACTGGTGCCGGGAGACTCATCGAGTTCAAGCACGTGGGTAAGAGAGTCAACCGGTAAAAGAAGAAAGCAACGTGCATCGAAACCTCCACTCGGTTTGTTCGTGCGTGCCTGTACGTCTGTGTTTCCGTTTTTGTGTCAGTGTTTTGGTGTTTGTGTTTTTGTGTGCATAAACACAAAGATCCGAGTCTGAAACAGAGAGTCGAGAAAGAGAGTGTGACGAATGTGAGGGACGTAACACTAAAGTGCGATCCGTCTCTCTATATATAGATCTCTGCTTCTTGTACACACGGAGGGTCGCAACCCCCACACAGAGCAAGTGAGAGAACAAGAGGCACTCTTCGCGCTCCTGGCTAGCTCCGCTGTGGCGCAGAAATTGGGAGATGAGAGTCTGACCTCGAGTGGGCGTTACAGCGTGGCCGAGAAAAGTGCGAAAAGGGGGGTGCGCGAATACCCCTTTGTTTACTACCGTGTTCCACGCAAGAGAGACAAAGCCAGAAAGAACAAACTCACAGAGGGGTTGAGAGAGTTACCCCCTCTCTCCCCTCCGCCCTCTCCGAGCCAAGGTAGTGAAAAGCTTCGTCGAGTCAAGAGGCCTGGCGCCCCCGTTTCAAGTACTTTTCTCCACCTCTCCGCGTATACTTCGCATCCTCCCATCGTTAACTCTCGTCGTCAACACCCGATCTCCGTTTCTCGTGCAATACACACGTCCGGAAGATAAAAAAAAAAAAAAAAAAAAACATAAAGTGCAATGTGTAAGTCCCAGAAGAACGCCGCGATCGGCGGATCCTTCAACACCAACAACCTCGTTGTCGTCACCGGACCCCTTCGACCTTGCCGCATCATTTTCACTCTCGTGGTCTGCTTTGGAACCTTCGTTCATCGAAATCATGCCAGAATTACTAACCAGGAGATCGGTAAGTCCTGAAAAAACTCTTATACTTATTCTACTGTTATATGCATTATTGTCCTTTTTTCTACAAGTCCTTGACTCCCCACTCCCCATCGTATTTTCCCCTTCCAAATTTCAAGATTTTTGAGATGCCCCCTGTCACGTCTTTTTATTTTCCGCTGTCTTAAGCATTGAAAAATTGAAAAAAAAAACACATGTTTACTCAAATCTTGACCTAATAGTTTCAAAATATTTTATCCATTTTATCAACTATAGTCGTGAAATTTATATTCTACGAATCCGAATGAAAATTTTAATACTCATTGTGCTCAAATATTTCATTCAATATTAATTAGTTAGAGAAGTAGTTGCATATCGTTGAATTGTAAAAAAACATATGAGAAAACAAATTTTGGATTGCTAATTTTTCTTGCTTCATAAAGATATTTTTTATACGTTTCACTCTCAATTTCAAAATGATTATCTCCTATGATTGCCCTTTGGGACTTCTAGAGCCGAGTTCAGAAAACTCAAAATTCCCGACTTCGATTCGGTATATAACACGGTGGCAAACGTTAATGCAGGGATTTAGCGTGGGTGTTTTTAAAATGATTTCGTTCACGGAGAAAATGGATGCGTTCATCCAGTTACATTCAAAATATTCTTTTAAAATATTCTCTATGCTTTGTACAGAATATGCGAATTTCGGTAACATTCGCAATCAAGCATTGTAATTTTTGCAACTCGCACTTTTCCTTTGAGTACGATATAAATGGTTCTGTATAAATATAATAAATGATAGTACCATACAGTGCAATTAAAATTTTCCATTCCATTTGTATTTGAAGTAAAAATCCATATACCTCTTTTTCGGAATATGACATTTATTTTTGTGCGGTTGGAAATTCAAATCGTTCATTGAGTTTTCTGAAAAGCTCATTAACAAAATAAAAAGCAAGGCGCAAGGTTTATCCCAACATTTTTTTTTTTTTTTTTTTTAATGACAGTACTATGAGCTTCGGAGAAATAAATAATCCACCAAAATTCCGCAGCAACACTATATAGATTAGAGGGAGATTGTCAATTCTCGGAGAAAAAACTTCTAACTCATATTCCTTTACGTACACCATAAACGTTAAACGTCTTTTTTTCTTATGAGTTTTAGATTTTTCAGTACATTTTTTTATGAATTATGTGCAACTTTAATGCAATTAAACGTTAAGGGCTAAAATCACTGTAACGGCCTCAAAAAATGCCTTTTTTCGACATTTTTTTTCGGATGGCAGGAAAGGTAATAGAATAATAATATTCGAGGGAGTTATTAAGCATATATTTAACTGCACAACAAAAAATTATTATTGAAAAATTTTTAAAAATGGCGACACCACAGCCATTCCCGCGAGGCTTGTTGAATTTGAGGTGCTCTGCAGCACGCAGTGTAACTGGTGCAATTGTTGGTCTGGAATAAAAATTTAAAAAACGCTTAATCTAAACACTCATAGCTAGTGAAGAACGCAGGGGATTTTGAAAATATTCATTTTTGTATTATTGTCGAGTGTTTGAATGAAGAGGTTCAATTTTCGACAGAAAAAAGGGGTCATTATTTGTTGATAAAAAATGTTTAAAAGAACTTATCGAAAATTCCGTACGTATTTCACTTCCAAATGTTATTTTTAAGATATTGTCAAAAATTCAAATGAAAAGAATGAAAATTGTTGGAGTTATGCTGCGTACCGTTTTAAAAAATCGTGTTTCGAGAAAAACGCGTTTAAAGTTTTGAAACGTGGTACTGAAATGAAAAAATGAAAAATTCGAGAGCCCGAAATTTCAATGAAAATTTTTTTTTCAGATATAAACCTTTTTGCCTCATATTCAAGAGGGTTCAAAGTATATTTTAAGCCATTAAAAAAAATCGATTTTTCAAAAATTTTACAGTGGTTATACCCGTTAAGTATTAATGTTTTCTTCTTACCTGAATAATTAAAAATTGTAAGTACGGACGCATAGTTGATACACGAAAGTCTGTCGTAGCAATATACCCTCGTACATTGTCAAAAGTATCTGTATTATCCCAATTAAGTTGAGCGCATCTTGGAAACGCCTGGATGCAGCATCAACAAATTTGTCCCCTGGAGAGGTTTATGCTCGCAGTCAAAACCGTAGCAAATACTTCGTTTATGCAGGGAACCCGGGTGCATCTCGTTTCGAAGGATATGAAACGTTTTGCGTCGACGATTGTTTGGTTTGTGATCGCTTTCCGCAAGAGTCGCACACGCCACCGTTTTGTTTCCTCTCGTTGATTTTTCGGACAATTTCGGCAAGCGCCCATAACGCAAATGAGCTTGTTAGTCGCAGCTTGTAAAGCTCCATGGGCACCCTTTCTCTCTCTCTCTCTCTCTCTCTCTCTCTCTCTCTCTCTCTCTCTCTCTCTCTCTGTCTCTCTCTCTTTTCTCTTCTGCTCTCTTGCGCATCCTCCGCGCTGCATACACTCGTTATTAAGCGTCATGGCAGTTACCTCGGTCTCTGATAGTCTCCCCCAGTGTACATATTCAAATATATATATTTACAGGGTGTCCCAAGTCGAATAGTCCATAATGTGAACTCAGATTCTAGGTCGAATTTCGAACCGAAAAGTGATAGCGTTCCAACTCTATCTTAACTGAGTTATTATATTAATTATAAAGTCGATGAGTTCTCGCTCTTTTATGACACATGCTGTCAAAATGGTTAGAGATAGAACAAAAATACTTAGAACTAATCTTGTCAAGTCTCAAATTTCTTACAAACAAATCACTGACGGTACTTTTCTATCATTAATACTATAATGTTGAGAGCATATTGACAAAAGACGCAAAAATACTTGACTTACACGAATCTTTTGAAAACCGGATCGTTTTTCGAACCGCTCTCATATCCAAATTATTACAAATAAAAAAGTACCGTCAATTCGTTTTTCATAGGAAATATTATGCTCTACAATATCGGCCCTATGCATTTTAGCTCTATTCATAACCGTTTTGAGAGCGTCTTTGATAAAGGTACAAGTATACGTCAACTTAAAAAATTTAGTACTCTTCAAGATGAGATCTGATTTAAAAAACCAATGTAAAATTCTACACAGAATTTGACCTTACATTATTGACAATTGAAGCTAGGACACCCTGTATATGCATATATAAATCGTACAGTAAATTTTCCTATATATGTATATTTACTGTATTTGGTGGCTCTGCCAGGCTACAGCAGGGCGATATTTACCGCGTAGCATACTGCCGCGCACCGTTTCAACGTTCACCCGCGTTATACAACATTGCTAGCTATAAACTATCCCCCCTTGTCATCGACGCGCCCATAAAATATGTCGTCGCTAATTTAGTTGGCGATAAACGCTGAAAGCGCTACAACAATATGGTCCTCTCTCATATTATCTCTCGTTTGCTCTCCATCTGGGAGCGTTGGTGCTACCTCTCACCAGAGGAGATGCGACGAAAACCTCCCGGGATCATTACCCGATGTATATCTGCTTTGAGTCGCTTTTCCCTTTAGCCCCGTCCCTCATTTTTACCCTTCCTCTTTCCCCGCGCGTACTTTACGCTGTCAGCAAATAAATAAACAAACAATAAATAATTAAATTAAGGACCGTAGCGTTTTGTTCCAATAAAACTTCGAGCCGTACAAATAACTTATTTATACTTGTTATTGAACGTTATTTCCTACTTTTTTGTTGATAAGCCCTGGGTTATGTATATGCACAAAAAAAAGCCATAAATTTGATTTGTATCTGAAACCAAAGAGATGCTCCCGCATCAAACAATTCTCTCGTGGCTAAGGATTGTATGGCAATTTCATTTCATGATTCGACGCTTTCAATCAATTTTATTTCCGGTCGCGCGCGTGCACGTGTGTGCGCGTGTATATGTTGGACGAAACAAAGAAGAGGTAACAAAGAGCGCGCGCTACTCCGATTAATTGGCACAACCCGAGAATTTCATTTTGAATGCGTGCGGCGGAGAGCATGGTTGAAATAGAATTTGAATGACAAATCCATTCACGCTAACAAAAAGAGCAAGTCAGATTTCCCATCGTGATTTTCCAAACAAAAGTTTGTTTATTATTTTTAATATACAAACACACGAATCAACTGCACACAATACAAAATAAAAATCTCCTTGAATCTTTCTATACTCTTTTGTATCACTGAGAAAAGAAATTTGTTGAATCAACAAATTTCATTTTGTTCGCTACAATTTTCTTGATTCAACAAAAATAATGTCATAGTAAGCGCATATGTAGTTCAACCAACAAATTAAGTGGCTGAAACTATCCAAATATTTTGTTGCATCCGTCTAGTTGCGTCAACACGCTACGACATTGTCTTAACTAATTAAAGCTTTTAAATCAACTAAATCTGGATTTGGTTGACTAAATATATGATTGAATCAACAAATTTAAAAAAAACATCCGTACGTCACGTTCAACTAAATTTTTAGTGGTGTGAACTGAATCATATGGTCTCGTGGACACAATAATTGGTTGAAGATACTGAACTATTTCAACCAACTAGGTTTTGTTACGTGAACATGTTTTTACATTATCGTAACTAAATGGGTTGTCGAAAGAATTAACGAAGGTTCGAGTAGCTTCTCGGTCCGGCCACGACGTGGCGCAGAGCGGTGAGGCTCTTCTCACATACACAGTGGCCTCTGGACGGGCATAAATTGCGGAAGTCGAGTAAGATAAGACGTTCCAATCGATTCTGATCCAGAATTAGGTAGCGAACGCTTATAACTTACACGGGTTATATTCCCGTGAAAAATTCATCGAAGTCTAATGACTCCCATGGTCAACTAATTTCTCATCATGATTGATGAGAAATTAGATTGATGAGAACTAGTAGAATACAACTTTTCGCATTGTAAGAGGTTCAATTTACATATTTGGATATCAATTTAAATAAATATTCAGTCAGGGAAACAAAATATTTAGTTCGATTCACTATTTTTTTGTAATTTAAAACAACTGAATTATGTTGTATCATGAACTGAATGTTTTGCTCGTCCCCCGTGTCCGCAGGATTTGTTGATTCAACAAATTTCTTTATAAGCATCTGTTTCAGTCAATCTTTAAAATCCAGATTTTATCGTTTGTTTTTAATCTTGATCGATGAACTTGTATATGTGAGAAATGCTTAATGCGATTTCTTCTATCGGGACTGTGCAACAATACTTATCACTGTAAAAAATTTCTGTATTAAAATTAATACACAAGTATAGGAAGTTTTTATGCGGATACCGTATATGAAATTTCAGTTATGCTGAAGAAAATCAGGAGACGTGATATGTTAAAGATACGAGTACTGTTCAGTAATATTAATTCTTGCAAAAAAACAGCATATATGATGTAAAAAAAGTTGAGACAAGTACATTTACTCCCCCCCAAATAGTTGTTCCGGTAAAAAATCTCCTGCTGAACGTGAACACTAACAAAAAGGTTATAAAAGAGATTTCCTTCCAAAAAAACCAACCTTGCAAAAATTCTCTCATTCACATCAATTCTTTCCAAAAATTATAGGAGAATCCCACAAAAATTTACCAATCAAATCATAATCTCACAAAAGATGCCAATTCAAATCCGACCGAAAATTAAGTCTAAACTTTACAAAATACTGTGCTACGACTATACTGTAACACATTCGTATTCTTAATGAATTGGAATATTTTTTATTAGAGGTTAATAGGCTTTAATGTATTTTACTATTAATGCTTTTATAGTTTTCATTTATTTTTGTAAAGTTTAGACTTAATTTTCTGTTGGATTTGAATTAGCATCTTTTGTGAGATTATGATTTAATTGGTAAATTTTTGTGGGATTCTCCTATAATTTGTTGAGAGAATTAATGTGAATGAGAGAATTTTTTCAAGGTTGGTTTTTTTGGGAGGAAATCTCTTTTATAACTTTTTGTTAGTGTTCGCGTTCAGAAGGAGATTTTTTACCGGAACAACTATTTGGGGGAAGTAAATGTACTTGTCTCAACTTCTTTTACAGCATATATGCTATTTTTTTGTGGGGTAAACGCCACTCTAACCAAAAGTTCAAATTGACCGCGATCTTTATAATGTAACGACTGTTTTAAGAAAGATATTGGTCAGCTGTCATATACCACGAGATATTTTCAAATATCACCAGATTATACCAATATTACTAGTATCACTAGATGATGGAAATGACGAAAAAAATGAATCGCCAAAAAAAGTGTGCGAAAATTTTGTAAACTTTTTAGCTTCGTCGAAAAATGAAAAAAATTATATCTTGAGTATGCCTACAGCTACAGGATTCGTATTAGTCACGATGGAAAGAAAAAAATAAATAAAAATACGTGCACGCGAATCATCTTTCAAAATGCAATAATTTATTAAATATTAAGGAAAGAATTTTGAAAACAGTTGCTAATGCCGCTGTCTCCGGTATAAGTGTCTTGTAACGACTCGCTCATTTTTGAATAGTTATAAATGTACTTGTCTCGAGTCGCTACCGCGACTCTTAATATACTCGTGTGTTTGAAAAATCATATACGTGTAAAGAAATGTTGACCTAATACATATTAAAAATATGAAACATTTGATAATATTAATATCCGGGTACATATTAAAGTCCATGTACCTGCGTAGTGATTTTAATATAAAAATTGGTTATCATATATTTTTGTCTACTAATTTTCAGATTTAAGATTACTAAATTACCGCATCGTATGGCATTTTCGCAAGATTATGCCTATGATATTTCTAAAAATATATCGTACAAGGAACACTGTACACATTAAGAATAATATAATACTTGGAAAACCTTTGTTAATATTAATATACGAGTGAATATTAAATTTGATACACCTATCATGAGATTTTAAGGAAAATTCATTGAATTGATGTACTTCTGTGTTGGATTTTTCAAAATCAAAAGTCAATATCATGTGGTCATTTCATTAATTTAGTTATGGCTACAATCACAGACTGATAGTGATGGCAATCAAGCTAAGCAATGTCGTATAAAATTATAAAATCCAACATACTGTATCAGTGTCGGTTCTGTACCATATTGGTATATGTTTGTTATGAACTCGAGCGACTTGTATATATTCTCGCCCGGAGGACGTTCCGCATATGAGAAAGGTCTCGACGCTCTGCGCCCCGCGGCGGCCAAAGCGCTAAGCTCTGAAATGTACACTGTAAAAAATTTCCGTATGAAAATTAATATACATGTATAGGAAGTTTTTACGCGGATACCGTACATGAAAATTCAGATACGCTCAGGAAAATTGAGAGACGCGGTATTTTAATGAAACGAGCACTGTTTAGTATTGGAAAAATCATATACATGTAAGAAATGTTGACTTTGTGCATATTAAAAACACGAAACATCAACTAATATTACTATACAGGTATATTAAAGTTCATGTTACCAGCATAGTAATTTTCAGATTCAAGATTACTAAATTTCAGGCACCGTATAACGTTTTCGCATTACATATGTCTACGATATTTTTAGAAATGTATCATAAAATTTGGTGATCCTTTTTGAGTATTAATATACGAATGAATATTAAATAAATTCAGCTATTATGAGTTTTTACGGGGAATATATTAATTCATGTACTATTGTGTTCGATTTCTTAAAGTTGAAGGTCGAAATCATGCAGACATCTCAAGAAATTAATTAGAGTGACTTATCACCACTTGATGCCGTGGCAATCAAGTCGAGCAATTATCACCGTAAAAATTTTTATTATAATCTCAACATCTTGTGTTAAGTTTGGTATTTACCATTTTCATGTTTTACACAATTTCCTTAGATTCGAGCGACTTGTATATATCCTTGTCCGAAGCACGTGCCTCCTATGAGAAAGTCGATGCTCTGCGCCACACAGTGGCCAGAGCCTGAAGCACGGTGCCCACAGAGCGTTACGAATTTCCTACACTTGTGTATTAATTTTAATATTGAGATTCTTATAATTAATACATAGGCAAATGAATTTTAATACACGGATTTTTTTTTTTATACTGCAGGGTATATTAATTTTCATTCCCATTTTTGTACCGTATTTTTAAGAGATAGAGTTATGATGGGAAATAACATGTATCGTATTATTAACATTCATGTGTATCTTATTTTTCAGTCAACTGTCAAGAAAAGTGAAGATCATACTGTAATTTTAATACATTGTTGATAGTAGATGAATTCATATACATTCGTATTAATTATCAATCAAACATATGATTTATTTCAATGCATGTCCACAAAATTTTCAGATTTCATATGAATATTCAATGTTATGCATCTTAAATTCCACATCGGTAACCAAAATTTATGTTCATATTTCAATTTTGGCATACGAGTACAATAATTTTCTTTTCATACACCCGGTTTGTAAATTTCATTTACCGTTGTATTGTAAAAGTATTGTAAATTTCATATATTTTTTAACAGTGTATCTCTTATCTGAAATTCCATATGCGGTAGAGGCATAAAAATTTCATACACTTGTATATTAATTTTAATATTAAAATTTTTTACGGTGAATACATTTGCATATCAATTTTAATACATGGATTTGTTTTAACGGGACAGACCTAGTTGGAACGTCAAAAAAAAGGCCTTTTTTCCGATTTTTTTTTGGTCAAACGATAAAATAATTCACAACAAAAGTTCTTCCGTTTAAAAGATACATATGTAATGTATATGTTGCAATTTTTTCAACGCAATACATATCGAAATAAGCTGGTGACCGTCAATTGCCGAGGACGCTGCAAAAAAAAACACGGTTTGCGGTGATCAAGCTCACGCTGCAACGGCTCATCTGAAACAAAAAAAACGGAGGGGATTTTTAGTTAATGATATAATGCTCCGGTTGAACGAAGGGTTTTGAAAAATTTCCATTTTTCACAAAATGGCGGCCGTTAAAAGTCAAAAGTGTTTTTTTGACCAAAATATCAGTTCCATTTTTTGCTATTAAAAATAAAAATAATTATCCAAAAAAAAAATCCTTCGTTCATATGGAGGACTACCATGTATAGAAGAAGTGATATAAATTTCAACCCGATCGGTAAAGCCGTTCTCGAGCTACAGTGATCACCGACTTCAAAAACATGGTTTCGAGAAAAACGCACTTGAAGTCCGCTACCTGCTTACCTATGGCTCAGACACGACGTGCTACAAAGTCTTGTATTTCGGCGAATAATGGTCCGATTTACATTTACCTGGGCGGAAAATGTTCGTAAGAGATTCTACTTTTTGAAAATGAAATAAAAAAAAATCGATTTTTCGAAAATTCTAACTAGGTCTGTCCCGTTAAGAGGATGGATCAGTCACCTAACCTCACCTCGAATTTTATAAATTGAAATTCTTCGACACGGTTTGATCGAATACAAAAAAGCTCTGTCAGCGGACGCGGGACGATGGCAAAATTCCGCTGACAGGGCCTTTTTGTAATCGGTCAAACCGTGTCGAAAAATTTCACTTTCGAAATTTGCAGTTATCTCTCTCACACTCACGGTGGCGAGATACCGACTGACCCATACTCTTAACAGAGTAGGGTATATGAATTCTTATCTCGATTCTTATTTTCATTTTAGCTTCGTATTTTTGAGAGCATGGCTTTGTGGTAAGAAATTACATGTACGGTATCATTAACATTCATGTGTATCTTATTTTTTGGTCAACTGTCAAGAAAATTCAAAATCATATTATATTTTCAATACACTGTTCATGATGTATGAATTCATATACATATGTATTAATTATCAACCAAAAATATGGTTTATTTCAATACATGTTCACAAAATTCTTAAATTTCATTTGAATATTCAACGTTGTGTATATTAAATTCCACATCAGTGACATTAAATTTATATTCACGTTTTAATTTTGGTATACGAGTGCAATATTTTTTATTTCATATACCCAGTTTATAGATTTCATTTGCTGTTGTATGGTAAATCTATTGTAAATTTCATATATTTTTTAACAGTGTACCAACTGATTTTAAAACGTAACGTTATCCTGGAAATCTTTGAAACATTATTTTTGAAAAATTGGAGTAACATGATGGCCACCACTTGATGGCCATTTCGAACCATGCAATTTTTATGGAAAGTGTCTTTTTTTCAACCATTACTGGTTCGATGATATTTCCGGTGCTAATAGTTATTACCTCACCCTGTACATAGACATGTAGGTATGTAGGATTGTGCTAAAGTGCACGTTAGTTGGCAAAATTTCAAGCGAATCAATCACCGCGTTTTCCCACGCCAAGAGTCCATTATGATTTTAACAGTCCTATTTATTTAACTGTGCGCGAGTACGAGTTATCCCCGCGAGATGTGTATTGATTCTCTATATCTGTGCATATATATTTGTGCCTGTGTTCATGTGTAGAAGTGTACTACTATATGCGAGCTTCTGCCTCGTTCACCCGCAAAGAGCCCACGAAAAGGAGGACGAGACGAGAGTGAGAAAGGACGAGAGGTTAAGGAGGCTCTCGGGTACTGCAACGGTGATTTATCGTTAACCGTTAGGGGCGCTGCACTTACGTACAAAGTGAGAGAGCAAGAGACAGAGAGAGAGAGAGAGAGAGAGAGAGAAAGGGTGAGAGAGAAATGTACGGCTACTCTCGACGAGAGGGGTTGGAGTTTTGAAAGTAAGGTGCGGCTGCTGAGCAGCAATAGTAAAACACAATGTAGCAGCATCCTGAAACTCTCTCTCCTGTTCTCTCTGTCTTTCATTTTTGGGTAAAGGGATAGAGAGAGAGAGAGAGAGAGAGAGAGAATTGTTCACTGGCTGAGTCTACACACCGCCGCTAGTGCTACAAGATACATGTTTTCTCACAGTCCCAAATCTAGTTACAGTTGGCGACGAGATTTGTGTAAGTGAAACAATGCTCTCTCTCTCTCTCTCTCTCTCTCTCTCTCTCTCTCTCTCTCTCTCTCTCTCTCAATCTCTTTCTCCCTCTTTATTCTCGTATCTTACATAAGCGCTAAGAGCACCGCACCAATGAATTTGCCAAATTTTAACACCCTTATTACTGACTTTTTCTTGTGTTTGTTGTAACTTTTATTCTCTTTTTCTAATATCACCGGCCCAACTCCCTTCACCTCCTGATTTTAATTACGGTCAACTGTAAATAGAAGAAAATAAGTGGAGCGTCTCACTCCGCTTCCTTTTTTATCATCCTCCTCTCTCGTCGTATCTCCACGGAGAGGATTTCTCTCGCATGGTTTAGCAGCAAAACTTGGACAAGTTTCCATTCATCAGACTCTCGCTCTCCTCGCTCCCTCTCTCTTTCTCTCTGTCGGTGTTTCAGGATATTACAGTTGGCGGAATATTCCTGGTCATTCAAACTTTTGAGGTCAGAACCCCGCGGATGGCGAAGTCCGCCAGGGAGATCCTTCGCTTCCAACTATGCTTATGATATATACACAAGAATGAGAGAGATTGGGAGAAGGGAGAGGAGGGGAGAAAATGACGTATATTGAAACGTTTCTATGAATAAATTCTATTTATTCATGCAAATATCGAAATCAGGATTTCTGATACGGTTTTCCCTCTGTTTCATCCTCTTCCAGAGTACATATAGAAATCCCCCGTGTCCTCCACCTGCAAGGCTGGATATTGATCGTTTGAAGAAAATGGAAATGCTTATCTCTCTCTCTCTCTCTTTCTCTTTCACTTTTCGGTCATTTATCCCTATACTACCTCTATTTTTCAGGCATATCAATTTGTCGGGATTGACAAAGAAAAAAATACAAAAAAAAACGATAAAGGTCATACGTTTGAGGGGAACTCGTTTTTTTCCTTTTTTTTATACAAATTCTTCAATCTGGCACATGGATGGAGAAAATTATGACCGATTGGAGGTCTTATTTGCTCATTTAAATACTGATTATGTTGTTGTTCACTTTTTACAGGAAAGTAGAATATTCGATTAATTTTCTACGCGAAATATTAAAACATACGAATTGAGATCCCACAAAAAAAAACATGATTTTCTGAGTCGCAACGATAGCAGTATCCTGCTTGCACAGAGAAAATTGGTTTATACCTTATATATGATAGTTGGTGTTATATAGACGGCGCGCTGGCCAGACTTTCCGTGTTTGAAATTCGTTAATCCTTGCTCGGCGTCGACGCCCGGTTTAACACCGAACATTCGTCTCTTTTTCTTTTTCTTTTTTGCTACACTCGCGTTGTTCCTTTGGGGCCTTTTGTTCACGCTTCTAATACGCCATTTCTATTATTCGCAAAAATGAAGACAAAGAGTATATGAGCAAATGCCTGCAGACATACACGGCGAAAAGGAGAACGGGGAATACAAAATTGTGTATTATTACGAGCATCTTCCTTCCGCTGCCGCAGCTTTTACAATTTAATTATCCGCTCGGCCATTTTCTCCGCAAACGCGTATAAGAATACGTATATACGTATATAAACGCGAATGCTACCTTGCAAAGCTCATCTCGCTAAGGAAGACCAGAGAAGCAGGATTTTACCGAATTTCGCGAGTTTCAAAGTCCCAGAATCTTTTTCTCTCTCTCTCTCTCTCTCTCTCTCTTTCTCTCTCTTATTTCTCCTCTCGGTTCTCGGCCAATACATTTTTTTGGGGCTATTGGAAAGGTGATATTGGAAATTCGGTAAAGTCCTACCTATCGAAATAGTTTTACGATATTATCTCGATACTATTCGCGCGATAGTGCACTCGCGACTTATGCATATAATACATGTGTCTGTCTATACACATATGTATCTCGTAAAATCGATTTTGGCCGATTAGTTTGTGAATGTGCCGAGCCACAATATCTCCTTCGCTATTTAGCATTCCAATCGGATTTTATGATTAGCGTCGAGGGTATCGAGTACTCCTGCCACGATTGGGCAATGTGTGATTATCTAGTTCACCCCTTTTCCATATCCGCCTCTATAATTTACCCCAAAATTACCGGAAATTACATTTTACAAATGTCGACTAACTGCCTCTCGAGTGACAATGGTAAACTACATTTTCACCCCTGCTTATTATATATTTAGGGGAGGCGGGGACGCAATGGTATACAAAGTGGCAAATTAGACATTGACAAAAAAATGGTAACTCATTTCTGTCACTCGAAAAAATTGATCTATCAAACTTTACTCTTTCTAATGTATCACATTTTCAACTAAGGCAGCCAGAAAGCTGAAATAATTAATATATTTTGCTATGTATATTTAGCTGTGCCTTTTACAAAATTATTGACAGTACTTTGTGAATATTGGAGGCACACAGCACATGTCTGATAAATCTTTCTGACAAATGATAAATTATGTCTGATGAATATTTTCAAGTGACAAAAAATTCGATTTTTTTCACGCAGTCATGTTTCATTTGCCCCTTTGGCCTGACCTTTTTCAAGTGTCCCATTTTACCCCAGCGTTTCATTTTTCCCTGGATCCCCTTATATTGCGTCAGATTACGGTATCTTTTTACCGGCCTCTTTCCTAACTTTTACGCCACGTTCTTCATTCTTTTATTTTTTTTTTCGCTACTAAAATTGACGTGCAACTGTTTTTTTTACTCTTCCAAGATACGATCATGAGACTTCATCACGATCTTGTAACTTTGAAAAATCTTGAAGATTATTCCTACGCTTACAACAACTTGAGATAAATAATTAGTTACCTTTTTGCACTAATTCCTTTCGCCCTTCGCGTGCTCTGCTTACGGTTTCGCGCCTTTACTCTGACTTTTAGAGATCCCTAGGGTTTGACTCGGTTTCTCTCAACATCAGCGAGGAAGAGAGAGAGAGAGAGAGAGAGAGAGAGAGAGAGAGAGAGAGAGAGAGAGAGAGAGAGAGTACCTTCGTAACCAGCCACTTGGCTGGCGTGCGAGAAAAAAAAATTATTTTACGACCTTAACAACCTCGAATCTCACCCACCGGCCTGCTTCACACCTAACGAAAAATCTACCTTTTCGCGCGTACTCTTCTGGAGCCGGCGGATAACTTTTTCTCCTCTCGCTGTAAAGTTGTTCACATATTGGCCTTATTAAGGAAGGACTTCTTTATTACGACAATTCGTGACTATTTTTATTTATTTTCGTTATTCCTCTACTCTGATTAACAAATAAACTATTCAAATTCAATTTTGTAAACTACTTTTATTTGAGAAATGAAAAACTCTTTTTCAAAAGCTCTCCACATGAATATCGAATGAATATGATGTTACCTTGTTCTGTGCCCGTGTATATCTGTAGGGGAGACGGGAGCTAGTTGACCATAGGAGTAAATTGACTATCTCACAATAACACTCAAACAATTGAATGTAAAAACGTGCGTGTTTGTTATTACGTTCATTGCAACCTCTCGCTCAATCACGTATCTCGACACGTCGAAGTCACGTCGACATGTCGTCATTCAAAAGCAAAAAAAAATTTTAAAAAATTCAGATACCAAACGAAATTTTGTAGTCGGTCTTTACTATCTCCTCCTGGCGTTGTCAATTACCTGAATGTTACCAATTGTTAACTACATTAAAGTACATATATTAGACTGTAGAATTGCATAATTATTTTTTTTCAATTGTTGTTATAATTCGTGTATACGCACTGAGAAAAAAATGTTGTTGACCGAAACAAATTTCGTTTCTCTCAACTAAAATATTTAGTTCGATAGGGGCAACAAAATATTTTTGAGATAAGACACAAAGTAATTAGTGAATGCTGAAACAAGTTATTGGTCGAACCAACAAAACTTTGGCACAGCCAAACAAATTAATATTAATGCAACAAAATATCATCCAAATAAACTAATTCATTTATTCGTCCTACACTGACAAAAGAAATTTGGTGTTTTAACAAAATTTTTGTTGAATCAACAAATTATGGCGAACAAAATGAAATTTGTTAATTCAACAAAAATTTGGTTGATTCAACAATATTTTCATTGTAGTGAGCAATATTTATTGAAACCAGCAAATTAAGTGGTTGAATCAACCAAATATTTGTTGAGTTAACGAATTTCATTTTGTTCGCCACAATTTGTTGATTCAACAAAAATTTTGTTGATTCAACAAATTTCTTTTCTCAGTTTAACGATTACCGTTTACTCAATTTGGTAATTCAGATTCAAATAAATATTTTATTAAAGCAACTAAAAAGTATATGCGTAAGCAAATAAATGGTACCAGTTTTTCGAACAAAATTATTTGGCTCCGGTGATTTAATTGATTCATCTACAAGAAATTTTCATGATTTAGTTGAATAAACTAAATCATTCGGCATTTCAACAAAAAAATTGTTGAATCCACCAATTTTTCGTCCAACAAAATGGAATTAGTTCAATGAACAAATTTTTTTTCTTACTGCGGCGTTTTGTTTCTAAATAAGTCGGGCGGAGCAGGTAGGCCAACATTGATATGGGATTAGTTGACACATATTTTAACCGACCCTATATTAATATTTTTGTTTCTAATTCGTTTGCATTCAACAAAATGCATTTTTATACAGTATAAAATTACTCTAAAACATGGATATACACGTATATATAGCTATACCAACAAACTCTTTGCTAATTTCATGATCATCAATAATTTCAATCATATAAATTGATAAATATCAATTTGTTGCATTCTTAAATATAAAATAATGGTAAGCATCCATTTTGTTTTTACTTATTTCACTAATTGTTGTTAATATCAGTTAAATGTGTACTATACTCAGCCTGCCCCTTATCATGAGTCAACTTACCCCACTACTGGGGTAGTAAATTAACTCCAAAACAGATATCCAAAAAACGATTAAATCACCTACTAAGTATTCCATAAAAAATTTGAAATAATTATCGGATATAGTGGAATAAATCCTCTATTCAGAATAACAACTTGTTTTTTTTTTGTTTTTTTTTTTTAATGTTGTTTACCTTCTTTTTTACAAGCAAGAGTCTAAAAAGATGGCCTGCTAGCCCCGGTCTCCCCTACTCCGGAAAATTCAGTACAATATTACATCTGGTCATATGAGTCTATGATAAATGAAATATATGTATACGTTGGATTTGCGTGGAATATATATCTGCCAAGCCGGATACGAGAGGGCGAGAACCTCCTTTGTGAAGCTTCTTATCCGTTCTCGAAAGGGTAGGTACAAGGGCCGCTTGGAGCAAGTGCATGAGACGGGGGGAGGAGGAGAGAGAGGTAGAAAAGGAAAGAGGTCCAGGGGCCAGGAGGCTAAAAGCGACGACGCGAAGCCCGGAGCAATGGGATCAGTCGAGCGTATAATATGCTGAAACTGTACTAACGTAGGTTGGTAGAGAGAAGGACCTTTTGGCCAACTGTTCCCTCGCTATTATAACTACGTACCGCATACAACCCTCTCTCTGTACCATTTCCAGGTTATCTATATACGTATATAAGATTATATGTATATATGTTATAAAGGAGAGACAGGAAACGAGAGTCCAACCAGGGAGAGAAGAGAGAGAGAGAGAGAGAGAGAGAGAGAGAGAGAGAGAGAGAGAGAGAGAGGAGAAAGAGAAATGACCCAGGACCAAGAGTGATGAGAGGACTGTATGTTTGGGTGCACTCTCTCTCTCTCTCTCTCTCTCTCTCTCTCTCCTCATTCTCTCTTGCTGGTTGTACGTATACAGTATAGCCAGAGTTTCAGGTTACTGAATTTTCCCGTGCCCAACCGTGAGCGCTTTCATTCCAACGGAACCAACTCCTCCCTCCTCCTTCCCTCTTTTTCTCTCCTTCGGGTGTTTTTCGTGTCAACCGCGGTACTATTGATAGAGCCTATAAAGTTGTGGTACGGTAAATCAGAGGTGGTATGTGGCTTGACGCCCCCGAAAATGAGAATAAAAGAGCCGGCGAGAGGTGAGACTGGCAAGAGAAATAAAAATTGATCCCTAGACTGGTGGATATGCGAAGAAAATGCGGAGTTCGTAAGTGCCCTGAACTAATATATTTTTGTCAAATGTGTTAGGCATTTACATCTCCGCAGCGTTTTTTTTTTCTTTTTTTCATGTACGGCGTGCGGTTGCGTCATGAATTTTCAAAAGAGAGCGACGCGCTCGGATTCCTGGAAAGCTCTTGTATAGTCTTTCTCTCTCTCTCTCTCTCTCTCTCTCTCTCTCTCTCTCTCTCTCTTTCTCTCTCATTTCCCCTCTACCTATCTTTTCATCTCGTTTGTTTTATCTCTCGGTTTGTTAATTTTATTCCCCCCCCCCCCCCCATCATTGCTAAAACCTTGCTTCTCGTGTTTTCTATCCTTTCGTCTTTTTATAATCTTTCCCTCTCTTGAATCCTGTACTTTTATACGCAGCGTTTCAAAAGTCAAAACGAAGATTTGTAGGATTAATGGATCGTGAAATTCCGAACAGAAAGTTGTTCAAGTATTTTTATCTACGATGCATTTTGCTTACATAAGATATTATTTGATCAAAATGAAAGCTTCAACCGCGATGAGAGGAGTAGGAGAAGCGTGATCTTTCCATGCTCCCTGTTTACACTTCTTTCTATCAAGAGATTCAGATTTTAATGAATATCTCACGAACGGTGCATCGCAGACAAAAATAGTTAGAGACTTTTCTCTTTGAAATTTTACCATCTGTTTTTCTTATAGTATAGATACGACCTTTGGAACATCTTGTAGATACAAATATACATATATGCAGCCCCGAAGCTTCTTTATCCGGATTGTTTTATTGCAATTGCTAAAGAGCGAGCTTCGTCGTCGACTTTTCTTTCTATTTCTCTCTCTCCCTCTCTGTCTTTCTTTCTCGTCCTCTCGTTTTCGTTCTCGTTCGCAACATGCCTGATATTCAATTGGATTTTATTTTAGCGTTAAAAAGTGTTCCCTCCTTACTCGCTCTTACTCTATTAGCTCAAGTGGATTCTGTCCTCTCGCTATTCTTGCCTGAGATTTTCCTTCGCATTTTTTTCTCGTATTTTCCATTCTTTTTTTTATTCTTCTTTTTCTTCCTCTTCCACTTTAATGTCTTATTTTTTACTCTCCCGATTGAGCGAGAGGCAAAAAAAAAAACGTTCCAATATTCAATTTTCGTCTTGAATATTGTGACGTCACGTGCGACGCGCTTTTTTCCTCTCTGCGCCATGTCGTCTTGGAAATTTCATCGCGGACACCGACGACGACAGGGATATTTAAATATTGTGATAAATAGCCTTGTATACAAATAAATTTATGTAAATATTTTGCGCCTTTTTTCTTTTCATCCGTATTTTTTTAACTGCGTAGACCACTTTTACATGTGGTTGTTGAAAAATTTGCACACGCTCGCCCTAGAAAAAAAAAAATAAACATAAATCTCCCATTTGGAGATCGTAAATTTTTCGTTATGCTCGTGAATTCAATTTATTTGTGTCATAGAAAAGCTGAAAAAAAAAACAACGTATAAACTCAAAAATGAGGTCGAAAACCACGAAAATGTTGTTGCCTCGTTACTTTAAGCTCTTTTGTGAGCGTATTTCACGTCCGAGCTTTTTGAAAATTGCAAAAAACTATGAAAGTGTATACGGTGCAGAGTCGCTAGACGAAAGAAATCGCTTCTGTTTTGTCGCCACCTTTCTTCGTCAAAGAAGAAAGCTCGCACATCTTCTGGTAAGAAAACTCTCGCGAATGAAAAAAAAAAAAAAAAAAGATAAAAAATGTATATAATGTGTCTCCGCATTTCCTTTTCGTGATGTTTCTGCGTATTTCTGTTATTTTTGTCTTATTTTCATTTGTCTGATATTCATCCCCGAAAATGTA
The DNA here is from genome assembly GCA_963989365.1 of Rhimphoctona megacephalus. Taxonomy (NCBI): domain Eukaryota; kingdom Metazoa; phylum Arthropoda; class Insecta; order Hymenoptera; family Ichneumonidae; genus Rhimphoctona; species Rhimphoctona megacephalus. The sequence goes on along the minus strand of OZ022420.1, from coordinate 16,837,999 downwards.
TCGTACTTCGGAACAACCCTCGTCATCCATCATTAGTCAAATCTCATCTTACTATTCGCGCTATGTTTTTTTTTTTTTTTTTTTTTTTTGGACAAATGATCTTTACGAACTTTTATTCAGTGGTATTATTCAATCGCTTCTATTTATCATTTTTTTTAAAGAGTATTCATTTTCATTTTTGCCTTTGATACGCGAGATGGCTTGAATATAGAATTGAAAAATGTTTCGGTATAGCAGGATATTTGAAACGCTTAACATTACCTCGAGGGTGAGAAAAAATAACTTGCATCAAAATACATATATACGAAGTCAAAATAGTATAAAAGAAACAAGGCAGATATATGTAGAGCGAGAGAGAGAGAGAGAGAGAGAGAGAGAGAGAGAGAGAGAGAGAGAGAAACCGAGAGAGAAAGTTTGGGAGTTTGACGCGTGTATCCCTTTGTTACGTTGCAAACACACGAAGTGTGCACTCGTTTCACATGCTGTGCTCTCGCCTCGTTGGATCTTCCGCAGCTCATGTTATACGACACATCGCGATGTTTGCTTTATCCACTAAAATCGGGCAACAGCAGTTTCAAGAATGTACAAATATTGATAAACGCGCTCTCCTCTTTTCTCTGTCCGCACATACGCCTCTGTTTTATCATGTCCACGTATATTCGTATGTTTGTGTGCCTGTGTTCGCGTTTCTCTATGTAAATATATCGAGGATAGAAAAAGCGCTTGCGTCCTTTTTGGATTAAACGGAATTGGCTTTAGACAATATCGATGTCGTTTTTTCTTTGTTGAAGTATCTATATGACGACATAGTATATAAAATACCCCTCTCCTCTTTTTCGCTTGTCGCTCCATTTTATGCCTTTGCTTTTTCCTGTATCGCGCTTCAGCGAATACACGTAAAAAAAGAAAATGGAAAATAAAAATAAAAAAAAAAAACAACTACAGATGTCATCTGCTGGACGGCCGGGCGGAAGTGCTAGAAACGTTAATACATATAGTCGTTATTCTGAGAGATCGATGCTCAAATTTTTGTTTAGGAATGATCTTCCTCTCTTCCTCTCTGTTATTTGGTGCGTCTTTTTTTTTGTTCCACATTTTTTTACGTCTTTTGACTCATGTATTCCTAAGTAAAAATATAAACAAAAAAAAAGTTTAAATCAATGGCGTGTCGATGACTTGATTGACTTTGCACTCTCCGCCACTCCCTTCCCTTTGCTGTCAGACTCTATTTGTAACCAATAGTGATGCTCGTGTATCAAAATGTCGCTCTGACGACATACAAACAACTATTCAACAACGTTATCCTCCTGGTCCCATTCCCCGACGGAACGTGGAGTTTCTGCATATAAACCCCGTGTGGCTTGATTGGCTCTCATGCGCATTGAAGCGAAAAAAACAACTTTCATCCTTGCGTTTGCACAAAATTTACAAATTGGATGTTTGTAATTTTTCCATGAAAATATTGGCTTTTTTGAAGTTTTCGGTGTTGCCAAACATTTCATAAAGTGACATTCTTTAATGTATCAAAACGGTGGAAACATTTATCTATTTTTTTTTTTTTTTCTTAATATTACTTTTCGATAAAGACAAAATTGTGCACATATACTTTTCGATCTCGAAATATTTCATCGATTATTCTTTGACCGTATTTACTCGAAGTAGTGCGAATACTCGTGATATGTAGATAATTCGTTGGCCAACACTTGACATCACGAATGCCGATGGCGTTGATTTGTATAATATGTATATGTATATGTATACACATAATACACATATATATTCACCCTCTGCATATCTCTTTCCCTATCCCCTCGCATCTCGTTGATGCCGTTGAGAGATACGTGTGAATAATTCAATATCGCTCGTGAATAATAATCGAATGAACAAGATAATACACGTTGTTGCGCATATAAAAAAAAATTGTCCGTACATTTGCCTTCATTCGTGTTTTTTGCCCTTGCCAACTGAGTACTTGAATAGAGATTTTTAAAATGGAATTTCACGGTCAAATGGTTTTCAAACCTGTGGTTTGCAGCTCCATTGTTGTTGAGTGGTCCTTCGCCTGTTATATAATGGAATTGAGGGCGAAATTGGAAGACTGGATATAAATTTAGTTGAAACACGAAGAGAGTTGATGTTGTATGTATACTTCGGTAAAGCCCGTCAAGCCGAGTGACACATTTTTTTTTAATCCATTTTTCCGTTGCCTTTTTTTTAACTGCCACACTCAATTCCGTATATCGCATATAAAACGAAAGAGAAAGAGACAGAGTGTGAGTCGTCTGAATGTACGTTAGAGAAACTAACGTTTGCGTGTGCGTGAACGCTTGTGGCATCCCGTTGAAAGGTTACACATCGAGAGAACCGCGGCATTGCAAAAGCTCTCCTCTCCGGTGTGCACAATTGACTACGTGTCAACGCACGCATACTCAGCATCTACGATGTATGCTTGTGCATCCTGCAGTTATACCGGATTTTTCAAAAGTCGAACTAAAAGTTTCGCCTTCATGGTTAAGATGGCGAAATTCAGAAGAGAAAATTGTTAACTGTTATTATTCACGAAATATCTAGGATATTTTTAATGATCATGCTTTTACGAGTTTTAAGATGACCGATCTAATTGAACTGATGAGGATGGAATGGAAATAGATTCTCTCTCTCTCTCTCTCTCACTGGCGAGTAAACCTGACAACGATAATTTAAACCAGCATATTTTAGCAATAATTTAAACACAATTTGTTGTTTTATTTATTGTTTTCATGTTAGAAATATGAAAAATACAATCTTTTTGTCAATTAAACAAATCTTGCAAGTGACAGTCGAAGAACGAAAAACTAACAATGTTCGATGAGGCACCCTGTAAAAATGAAATTTCGCGGGAAATATAAAAAAGTGTAGATCCATTCTACGATTCTGCAAATCTTTACAAAAATAGACAGGAGACACTTTGCAACGTTTCCTTGTGGATATCTGTAGCGGCCTATTGTATTTCTGATCGTCATAATTATATATTATATTTCGGAATAGCCCTGCATCAAACTAATACTGCGTGAAATTGTTCAAATTGAATTAAATAGATAAATTGAATGAAATAAATTGAATAAAATGAAATGAAGCATAAAAACAAAACAAAAAGTAGAAAATTCTATTCTTTTCTAATTGCGTTCCTAATTAAAAAAGAAAAAAAATTAAACACAATCTATTAAGATTCTAGGAACTACCCGATTAAAAACGATTAAAAAATTGCTCTTCAATCGTTTTTGAATGATTATGTCTCAACGAAAAATTGAAAAATAAAAAAAAAACAATATATTCAATGAATTTTATAGTTTGAAATCTGTAGTCATTTAAGCCGGCTATAAAGGTTTTTATCCTCTGTTTTGGCGAAGTAATTTTTTTTTTTTAACCATTGAATAAAATATTATGAGATTTTTTTTTAATTTTTGAAGTGATGCGCGGAGCTAGATTTTTTCTACTGAACACAAATTGAATAGTGTTGGAGCATATACATTTCGGTTCAATTTTGTATTTGAGAGATTTCCAATTCTCATTACATGAAGATGGTAAAGGCTAATTAATGATTTTATAGCTCAATACAGGTGTCGTTACCTAAAATTGTTTAAGACACTTTTCCTTCTAGTATTCTGCGATAGTCCTTTAGCCTTTGGACGCGACTTGTGAACAACGGTGTACAAATGTGTTCGACATATTCGAGAGAATTGACGCAGCGATACCACTCGAGAGACAGCTTGTGTTTGTATGTGTATGTGAGTGGATATTTGGTGGTAGGTTGGTGACATTCACTGGGGTGCGAAGAGAACTTGTCGTCTGCGTCGTCGTCGTTGTTGTCGGTACAGAAAACGATCAGGAAGCGATTGGCCTCGATAACTGTTGGGTACGCGAACCATGCACCACAGATTCATATATGTAGGATACATAAATATATATATATATACACTAATGTGTCTCTCTGTGTCTATGCATTCGAACGAGACCATGCCTCATGTGAGAAGGTATATCAAAATCTCTATGCAGTTTGTTCACTCCACACCTCATCACTTTTTCCACTCCGCGATTCGATTCGCGTTCTTTTGTTAGCAACTCGACCAAAAATCTACTGTATCACGTATCTGCTTCGCGAGAGAGCGCCAAGTTTGCGTGTAACATGTGTATTTTTCGCTCCAAATAGTATCTGCGAGGTAGACGCTATCGTTCGACGAATGGTGTATATCGAGAATTTTATAAGTCATACAAATTTACTCGTCGGAGTCTCTAAATTGTTAAACTACTTCCAACAAATACGAAATGTAATTTTTCTTCTCTTTTTGATGCACAATCTTTGGTGTTTCTCACGAGTCTCTTCTCTCCTTGTGTTTGCCATAGAAAAAGTTGTAGCCCCTCCCCTCTGAAAAGCACGTAAATCGCAGTAGTTTTTTCTCCGCTGCTCGCGGAAATGATTCTGAGGGATTTCATCGGAGCAAGGGTTGGATGTTGGCCAGCATGATCACCCAGTACCTCTGGGCATTGCCTGCGAACTTTGGTAACTCCCGCTGGTCAATATACAACCCCCATTTCCCCACTCCCGAATCACCCTGGCCTTCCTCTCCTTAACTATAGTACGGTGAAGAAGCTTCCGCATGGCGTATATCCAGTTCTCTCTCTCTCTCTCCCCTCTCTGCCCCTCTCTCTACCCCCCTCTCTCTCTACCCCCCCCTCTCTCTCTCTCTCTCTCTCTCTCTTTCTGTGTGTGTCGCTTATTTCTCTATCCATCTCTGTTGGACGCCATTACGAGTACCACTATAACGGGCAAAGCACGATCATGGCGCTGCGACCTACCAAAGGTGAGAGAAACATTCGTATCTGTTTTCTCTCTGAATTTATACGTATACATATATATTATGTGTGTGTGTGTGTATGTGCATACATATTAAGTGGAGTGCATTCGCTTGGATGTGGTATAGCCTAGGTTCGCTCGCAGACACGTCCCATCGTCATTCTCGCCCTCTCCGTGTTGCAGTCGTCATCGTGGTCGCTATGTTACACCGAACCCCTGGGGGCTTCTTCCCCCCCTCCCCCCCGACTTCGGGAGCTTCAACCCTCCCCGAATATCTCTTAGATTGCGCACACAATATATATATATGTATATCGAAATACCATCATCAGCAGGTCTAAAACCTGCATACCTCTCTCTCTCTCATTCTCTTGAGACGATTAACAGAACCGGAATCAAGAACAGGAACTATCTCCAAATGCAGAAACTTGCTGTATATATTCTCCGTGTACGTATATATTTATATATATATATATACACGTACACACACATACATATCTGTACGTATATGTGTGTAAGTGAAAAGTCACATAGTCACGGAAAACGGCATTATTGCAAACTAGACCGACCCAAGTTGCAGCCAAAAGCGGAATGGAGGTAGATGCGATATACCTATTATTAATAATTGGTATACATGTCGTATTCCTCTCCTCTTTCCGCTCATAGCCTCGCAACCTTTCTGCAGGAATACTCATACGAATTCAATAGCTTTTCTTTGCGTTTACCAACGTATGTTAGCTATGCACATTATAAGCATTATGCACATTATAAGACGTACGTACAGCTCCTACGAGACTCAGATGCTGTTTCTCGCCATGCTACATGTTTTCCTCTCTCGCTCTCCCTCTCTCTGTCAGCCCCTAGATCCAGCACACGTAAGCTTGGGACATTTTCGTATTAAACGGCATGTTACATTTTTAGGATGACTGCTCGTAGAAAGGTTTTTCCACGTAGCGATATTCTGAAAGAGTCGTCTCTTTCAGTTAATTTGAGCCTTCTCTCACTTGGGTTGTCTGTTTATCTAGCATATTCTGGCCTCGTCAACTTGTTCACATTTATAAAATGATATGTTCTCTTTGGTACGTATGTTTATATCTTTCTGCCTATTCAGACGCATTTGTACGGTCTCTCGTCTCCGCTGACTCTATCCTCCTGCCATCCCTTAGACGGGGAAGCTTCTTCTTCTTCTTCTTCATCTTCTTCTTCTTCTTCTTCTCCTTCTTCTTCTTCTTTAGTTGACTCTGGTCTCTTAATACACTCATTGAAGATGTATCCTTGCTAAGCCTGATGAGAGATCGCACAGTTTTGATAGTTTAACCCGGCAAGTTAAATGAAGATATAGTGAAAAAGACAGAGATATAAGTAATGGTTCAAGGTTTCGTGTTTTTCGTTCTCACCCCACAGATCACATGGTTTTACACCTTCTATGAAGCATCCTCACTATAGCAGTCTCCACGAGGATGTCGTTTGCACAGCCACTCGACCCCTCACTAATTTGTCGTCCAATTAGACCACCACGTCAGCTTTGATGGTGCTCCTTGCTTGCACCCGTGCACCTCTGGACCATCTGCCCGCGTTTACGAGCTTTTTTTTTTTTGAATCTTCGAATAACACATACAAACTGGCGACTGGCGTTCTGATCTAGTCGCTAACGTGCTTGCCTCTAACGTCAGAGTGTCGAGAAGTCCTCGTTTCGAATCCCGATCTCGTAACCTTTTCACGAAATTTAAATATGAGCGTGAACAGCTCCAGATGTATATATGAAGCCTACACAAGTACCTGTACACGTGTATGTCACATGTATACAGATGTAGTTCATGTTTACATTCTCGTGATAAAGCGTGACGTAGCTCCGGCACAGTGAGGCAAACCCAGGACCGGTTGTAGTGGCATAGGTTTTCCGCAGTTTCCCTGGGCCCATGGAATCGAGTGCCATGATGAATGCGCTACAGAGGGGCAAATCGGATGTGACCGTATGATGACCTAGTTACCTATCCAAACCAGACCCCCAAGAGGGACTGGCTACTGACTCGGGCCGACCATGTAATAGGCGAAAGCCTCTACAGGAAAAAAAACACACACAAACTGACTTTTCAAAGAAAGAAAATGTTCGAGAGCATGGAAAAAATTGCTTACTGTTGATGATTGAATTAAATTTGCGCTTATGATTCTCATCCATGTGGATTAAATCGCGGCTTCCATTTATCTTATCGCTGTCGACATTGTCGTATCGAGAGACTGCCAATGGAATATCTAGGAATGCTGTGCGATCGCAACGAAGCTCGTTGAGTCAAAGGAGAGACAATCTCTGCATGATGCTCGATCGAGTTTGAAAAATGCTCCATCATGTATATCACAAAGCGTCGGAAATGCGATTCAGGGAAAGGGTCAAAGAGAGAGAGAGAGAGCGAGAGAGAGAGAGAGAGAGAGAGAGAGAGAAAATAAAAGCAGTGCGGAAAAGATAGCGATCTACATGTAGATTATTCTGAACAAGGGAATGCGTAATTCACCTCGGAATTTATGCGGAAATGGTTTTCTCGACATCCTCAAAACCCTCCTCTAACTGTACCCGGCTTCGACGCTGATAAAAAAATTATTCGAGCTACGTTTTGCGGACTGATGATTCTCTCTGCAGCTTCCACGGAGATCCATCGACGCGTATAACGAATAGTAAATGAGATGAAAAAATATACATGTCCGTCGGAAACCCGACTATATCCTTGATTCGTTTGGTCTCACGTCGTCGTCCTTTAATTCTCTTCCGTGTCACGTCGTCGTCGACGGGATCGGAAGGTTATGGCAAAGGATGAGAACGCGTTTAGTTGACAGGAAAGTCCGTGGATACGTACGTGAATAAAATTGGAATATCAGTGACACGTCGTCGAGCGAGTTTCTCTACCGAATAATGTGAAATAGCGTGGCGATAGCAAGATTGTTAAGCTCTCGTTCGCGGGATACTCCACCGATAAACTCTGAAAGCTGAATTTCCCCAGGGGCAACCTTGTCGTCTTTCTGTCGGTTTTCGAAGTGAATGCCACTCGATGGTGCCTCACATTCTTAAACAAAGATGCGAGTCCACCCAGAAGGTCCAAATAAAAATGCTTCAAGATGTAGTGCATTATTGTATTTAGAAATTCTTCGGAGAATAATCTTTATTAAAATGTTTTCCTACGATTATCGTTCACAAAATATTAAAATATCGATATTAGGTAAAACCCGATGCGCCGGTAAGAAAAAATAAGAGAGATGCGAGAGTAACCCATATCGCGGAACACCGAATTGGCTTTTATTAAAGTTTTCCAATACACCTTATGAACAGCAGGTCATAACGAAAAATCTGCCAAGCATTCATTCTAGAGATTTTTATTATCTACTGATCGCTCGAAGAATTTGAACGCCAATCTAAAGGGCACGTTTAGTCAGAAGTTAAAAAAGTGTTTTATCAGTTTTTTTTTTGAGGAAGTTGTATCGGGATTGTCATTCCCAAAAGTTCATGCCTGCTAGAGACAAGAGCGTCGTAGTATGGTCTGTTATGATTCCGATGTCAGTTGTTTGTCAAACTTTTGTGACCGTACAGTTCACACACACACATACACACAGACACACGAGCATTCTATATACCTACAGGTTAAACAACTTTGCCAAGCACAGCAGAAAATGTGGCAACGCTGCTAATTAGAAATCCTGGCTTCATGCAACGTACATGCATTTTGGCGTCGGATAGAGTAAAGATAACGCGTTTGTTACAAAAAAAAAAACCATATGAATAAAAAGTTACGAATACAAATCAAACATCAAGAACTGTGACCCTAACCTCAATTTCAAATTTTCGTGCTTTACCGTGATTTATCCTTTCTGCTATGTTGACACATTTAGGGTGGGTTGTTTGAACTTCTAGGTAGCCTATCTGGCGGTTAAAAGCATTGACCTGCAGACCTTTAACTGCCAGATAGGCTTACCTAGGTTGGAACAACTCGCCCTCAGTGTATCATGTTGTTTTCTTACCACATATTGAACATTTTTGATACTTTGTTGAATTTTTATTCTACCATTGCATCTTCTAATCCATTGTTCAATATTTCAAGAAACAGTTTTCAAATTTTAATTTCATTTTCTCTGTTTCTTCAATACGAAATTTATTCATTGGAGTCATGATACCGAGATATTTCAGATAACTCCATAAGAGACCATGCTAATTTATTAATTAATAACTTCTAAACTACCCTCCTAAATCTCAGGAAATTTTACAAGTATTTTTTTTTCTTTAATATTTCATTGCACGCAAAGTTTCATCAAAATCTCTCTATATTTTGATGTAACGATAAAACTTCCTTAAGTATAACTTACATTTTTTGCGATACAATGTATGAAAATAATGCACTCTCCGAACAATGAAATTTTTGAAATATCAATTCAATATAAAGGAGAATGGTTAGTTCAGCGAATAAGGGCTTGGACCCACACGCCGCAGTTTCGAGTTCGAATCCCGGCCAAGCACAAAAGAGAATTTGGGAAAAAAAAGTTCAAGTGTTTCTACTGCAATTCCAGGTGATTCGGACTCCACCTTCATAAATCCATGCCCAAAACACCTCTGTGTAATTCTTAATTGTTCGATATAGATACTCCATTTTATATATAACAAGCTTATCAAATTTGATGTAAATCAATGTGGCAATTTTCAAAATATATTTTAGACACCGATATTGGAAATATCGGGTTTGTAAAAAACGCACTGTCGTTCTAAACTGGCTCCTAATTCTCGCTTGAGATGTTTGAGGAGGATACCATAAGCTCTACCTTCGTCAATTCCTTTCGTGTATGTTCTCAAAATTTGCTAGAAATATTCTAGTGATATTGAAATTCAAGAAAATACAAAAATCCGAAACTTCATTTTTTTAAACCTATTTAACGGCACACGATTCGTTAATCAGTGATAACTCGATAATCGGAGGTTTTACAGTCTACTTAATTCGATTTAGTCATGCAGACATCAGTAAGGTTGTCGTATACCGTAACTGTTGCAATGACACGCAACCAGATTGATGCCCAACTTGCGTCAAACGGAATGAAAGCTCGAGGCGAAAATCGAGCATACGCGCCACTCACACAAAAACGCACGTGTTCATCTGGCTCTACAACGCAGTATTGTTATATATTTTTTCATTTTTCCGTAAACGCCCTTCTACCGCTACGTTTTTTGTTGTTTTTCGTAAAACAGACCAGCATGCTCTTTGACAGCATGATCCTGGATGAAATAGAGGCTGAGCGCGTAAATACCGCGAGTGCGCCGCGGGTGCATTTCATGTTGGTGCAGAAGGAAAAACATTTGAAAAACGTTGGACCAGCGGCGAAAGAATTTTGTTGGGGAGTATTGTCTCGGATAAGAGGAGAACACGCGTATGTACAGCGATTCAGGGGGGCAGTATACTGCATGATGTGGTGATGCTGCTGCTGCTGCTACTGCTGCTGCTGCTGCTGATGGCACTATAGATGCACGCAGGGAGAACGAGGAGGAGAGATCGAAGCAAAGCAATGCACGCGAGCGCGTGGGGAATAGAAAATGGAAGGGATCTCTCGCTTTTGTATGATAGATGGCCACGAATCGGATATGCGGAATCGAACAATGCACCCGAACAACGGCTGCTGGATGGGACTGAAAGTGGTCCGCGCAATGCCAGAAACGACCCCGATGAATTTACGAGAGATTTTCCGACGCTTCCACTTTCATCGTATAATTCGTGTGCTTCGATATTATATACCGGATTAAAAAAGGAAAGAAATAGCAGAAAGAATAAAAGAAAACACAATAAAGAGGAACAATGGACGCGTTGGACGATGATTAGGGAATATGCAATGCTGCTGCCCCTTCCCTCATCATTTCCTACTTGCTTTTTTAATCGTTTAGTTCAATTCATATTTCGCTTGTTTATCATTCAATAATTTCGGCAATCTGTGGTGAAAAAGCTTCAATGGCGATAATTTAACACATTATTGCGTCGTAAAACTCTCGTACCGAGTACCCATAGTGCTATAACAACACGTGGGACTGGGGCGAGAAGAGGGTTGAACCTTCAGGATTAATGAGGATAACAATTAATGAGTGCGAGAGGCCTCTTATCGAACGCGTACATCGACATCGAGCCATGCCATTAGTTTGGTGAAAATTTTAGGGTATCGAGCCTCCTCCCTCTCAACCTCTTCTCATCGCGTCATCCCTGCAGCCGATGTACTAATTAGCGGTCAGAGCTAATACCGTTCCAGAGGTTCGGTAATTCGTGCATCACGTACCCCGACATTTTGCTACGTAATGTATCAAGCAAAATGGTGGACGGTGTTTCATCACGAAATGTTGTGACTTCGTGCGATCAATGCCACATGATTTTCTTTTATTGTTTGGCCCCTTTGTGCAAACGAGTTAATAATTCTCATAACTTTTTGTCATTTAATTCGACTAAATATGATCCCCCTACTCCTCCTCCTCCGGAGCCAAAGAGCCAAGGCAAATGGCTACACGGTTCTTGCAGGTTTTTTTACATCCGTCTCTCGTTAACAAATTGTTCCCACTTTGTTACTCGCTTTTCTTCGTTGTTGCAGCGTTTTTTTTCGTCGTTTCGCTCATCCTTTTTCTCGCGTATACTACCGTTTCTACAACACTTCCGTTTGCATTGTTTCTTATTCGTAAATCATGCTCCAAATGCCGCGTTATTTGCTCCTGATGCTTTAAAAAGTCTATATTTATCTATACCTCTACAGTTATATAGATTTCTTCGGGTTCAAAGGGCAAGGAGCTGAGCAGCATAGGGGTTATCTACGGTGCTTAATGAAATGGTAGCAGCTCAGATAAATGATCTTTAGATATCCTACATGCAACCATCCAACAGGCTACTTGACGATGAATCCTTCAACGTAATGTCTTCTCTTTCTAGTGGCCCTCACTTCCTCATTCGATGTAATTAATCTTGGAGCGCTATTCTGCAAAGCATTCTTGATATAACCTCGGTTCGAAACGCGCCAGTCAGAGTACATACCACTGGGCTTATGACGTTCTTTAGAATCGCGAATCATTGATTTCTTATGTTAGGAATGTTTTTGAGTACTCCGAGTTGTTGGTAATACCGGGGCGCATATTGGACCGATTGTGGAAGGAATTCAACCGATGTGGATGTACGTAGTTCGTACGGACAGATTTCGATAAGTATATCCAGTGATTGAAAGACCAGGAGAATTACAGAAAAGAGACACTGGAATTAAATTCACCCCCAAGCTCCCACTTCCACTTCCAATTGTTGGCGCGTCCTTTGAACTTTTCCTATATACTGATAGTACGTGCCACTTGTAAAATTGTCTTACTCCTTATTTGAGCAAGTGGATGAGAATTAAGTTGTTCCAATCGTGTATATGCATACGGGGCAAAATTCCGAGAGACGAAGCGAGAGAATCGGAAGAAAGAGACAGACAAAGAGTGAGTGAGAGAGAGAGAGAGAGAGAGAGAGAGAGAGAGAGAGAGAGAGCCGCGAAGCGTACATCCACCATAACGTGGTAAATCGAGTGTGAGTCTTTTGGAACGAAGCTAATTTTGCAGAGACTAGGAAATTGGAGGTTGAGGGAGTGGATGAAAGTGGAGGGGAGAAGAGAGAAGATACGCTACCAGTTTCTGCTTGTAAGAGAGACCGGGAAAGAGGCCAGGGGACGAGGGAGATAAAAAGGTATGTCTTTTCCACGTCGCTGCATCCATTTCGGTTCAACTATATATACATATCTACATATATATAAGAAACTTGGCTCTATTCAAAAGTTCACCCCTTTGCCTCTCGTCCCGGCCTCTGCCGCAAAGTTGTAAGATCAAACTTGCCATTCTCGCGCTCTTTACGTTTTCTCCGTTTGGGGGCAGAGGAGGGGCTTTGACCCGCACCTAATAACCGATCTCATTCAATTACAACGCCGATTTGATTCTTGCCCAATCGCATAATTACTTTGCATAAGGGAAAAGGGACTTGCGAATAATAAATATAGCAACATATTCAAGACCGAGAAGGTTAATTAATATTTTTTTTTCCACAAACAGTAAAAAAGAAGCTTAACTAATGTACCTGTTTACCACGTGTAGAGTCCTTAAATTTTCCCGAGTTTAAGAGATACGAATAAGAATATAATGAGGTGTTGGCACAACAATTAATGTTGGCTTTATATATAAGACCATCGCGAGCTGAGCTGCAAGTCTTTAGCTGTTGGTTAACCGCAACCCCCCACTTGCTCCTCCTCCCTCTTTGCCTCAAACTGCCGGCGTAGTCTTCGGCTAAACGGAAGCATTCTAATCGCTGCTCCGCAACCCCTCCTACACATGCTTCTTTTTTTTTAAATACATACCTTCCCAGGCAAAATCTAGCTGCCACGGGTGGGTTGCTCTCTCTCTCTCTCTCTCTCTCTCTCTCTCTCTCTCTCTCTCTCTCTCTCTCTCTCTCTCTCTCTCTCTCTCTCTCTCTCTCTCTCTCTCTCTCTCTCTCTCTCTCTCTCTCTCTCTCTCTCTCTCTCTCTCTCTCTCTCTCTCTCTCTCTCTCTCTCTCTCCTCTCTGCTCTCTGCTCTCTCTGTCTCTGTCTCTGTCTCTGTCTCTGTCTCTGTCTCTGTCTCTGTCTCTGTCTCTGTCTCTGTCTCTGTCTCTGTCTCTGTCTCTGTCTCTGTCTCTGTCTCTGTCTCTGTCTCTGTCTCTGTCTCTGTCTCTGTCTCTGTCTCTGTCTCTGTCTCTGTCTCTGTCTCTGTCTCTGTCTCTGTCTCTGTCTCTGTCTCTGTCTCTGTCTCTGTCTCTGTCTCTGTCTCTGTCTCTGTCTCTGTCTCTGTCTCTGTCTCTGTCTCTGTCTCTGTCTCTGTCTCTGTCTCTGTCTCTGTCTCTGTCTCTGTCTCTGTCTCTGTCTCTGTCTCTGTCTCTGTCTCTGTCTCTGTCTCTGTCTCTGTCTCTGTCTCTGTCTCTGTCTCTGTCTCTGTCTCTGTCTCTGTCTCTGTCTCTGTCTCTCTGTCTCTGTCTCTGTCTCTGTCTCTGTCTCTGTCTCTGTCTCTGTCTCTGTCTCTGCCTCTGCTCTGCCTCTGCCTCTGCCTCTGCCTCTGCCTCTGCCTCTGCCTCTGCCTCTGCCTCTGCCTCTGCCTCTGCCTCTGCCTCTGCCTCTGCCTCTGCCTCTGCCTCTGCCTCTGCCTCTGCCTCTGCCTCTGCCTCTGCCTCTGCCTCTGCCTCTGCCTCTGCCTCTGCCTCTGCCTCTGCCTCTGCCTCTGCTCTGCCTCTGCCTCTGCCTCTGCCTCTGCCTCTGCCTCTGCCTCTGCCTCTGCCTCTGCCTCTGCCTCTGCCTCTGCCTCTGCCTCTGCCTCTGCCTCTGCCTCTGCCTCTGCCTCTGCTCTGCCTCTGCCTCGGTCTCGGTCTCGGTCTCGGTCTCGGTCTCGGTCTCTGTCTCTGTCTCTCTGTTACGTAGAAAATCCGCAAACGCCTCTGAACTTTTACTGAAAAGTCTTTCCCCTCTTGTGGTCCAGTCAAAGAAGCAAAAGTCACGGGCAAGACTGCGAATCAAACGGTGGGAGGGGGGGGGGGGAGGGGAGTACGGTTGAAAAGTTTCAGGATTTACAATCCCCGCTCTTTTTTACAATAATGGCTTTGAAGTTAATCAAAGCTCCGACTTGCAGCCCTCTCTGCCACCACCCCTCAATGCCCCATTTTACAAATTCCAATTCGATTCCCATCGTATTACGGTGTTTACACTTCCGACACTGGGTATTACACGCGCTAAACTCGCCACACGCGCTTGTAAGAAATCACTATTCGCTACACTTTTGGCACGATCAATACCAACCCCCGAGATAGAATTTCTTCATGCGTGATAAATTGCATTGCTGCGTGATTGTTCTTCCTGCACGAGGGTGCTTTGTAATTTTGTTTCAAGTAACAGAGATTTGTTTGTACTTTTGTTTGTTTTTCTTTTGACAAAATTTCCCATTTTTCGTAAATTTATAATTACGTGTAGGATTTTTGTTCGGATATATAGCCATTGTTGTAAGCGAAATTGAGGAGATTAAAAAAAGGAAGTCACAATTTTACATTTCTATTATTATTGTTAGATTTATTATTAAACTTGTATTAATTAGCTCGATTTAAATGCAATGTGACCGGAAGTGTAATGCCGAGCCAACGCGATTCGAGTTTTTCACTTATCTCAGTCTACCTTAACCCGAACAAATAGATAGAAAATATTCACAAAAAAATAGGATGGCGTGAGAATCAACAAAATGTATTCGTTGAATCCGTGCCAATGAGACATTTATTGTATTATTATTATAATTTTTTTAACGGGTGTATAAAAATATTTCTGTGATTTCTACCTCCTTTGCCTATTTTTTGGCTCCTGTAACTCGCGTAATTTTCAAAAAAAAAAAAAACTTATGTAAATGATTTCTTTTTAGAATGAGATATGAGACATTCATTTTGACGTAATTATAATTTCTTAACGAGTATAGAAAAATGTTAATGCAAATAACAGTATTTTTCTTTCTCCCTCGCATCATTTTTGGCTCACGTACACTACCGCCGAAAAGTTTCCGGACAAAATTACGAAAATGTCTCGAAGCCATTTTTGATACCATTTCGCCGGTAGTATATATAGATGAACGAATATGGTGAACCGCATTTTAAAAGGGAGGAATTCCGCTTCATTTCGCTGTTTTGGAAATTCTCTATGATATTTTTTACATCCCATCCCATTACATTTTTACATTATTTTGTACATGAACGTTTTTCGCATTTTTATTTTACCTCTACTGTTGGATCGCGTTTTCAGTAAAAATTTTTTAAGTAAGTTCCTCCAACCAAAATCTCAAAAAGGGCAGCTCAAGCTTCAATTTTATGTTTCAAAAAGTTTTGTACGATTTTTTTTCGCATAGTTATTCCGTTTTTAGCGAAAAAAGACCGAATTTAGAATAATAATGCGTAATACGAGAACTATTAGGTTTTAAAAACAACCTCAAGAGAGTAAAAAACTGCGTCCGTCTCCGTTGAATTGATTAAAAATTTTCCAGAAATTTTTTTCGATATTTTTTTTCAACCGTGTTTCGTCAAAACTCTGATGAACTAATTGCTGTAACTCAAAATCTATGATAAAATACCAATACGGAAAAAAATTGTATTTTTTCATTCCGAAAACGGTGGAATTTTTTTAGATTCTTTTTCGAAAACTTTTTTTCACCTTTCAATTTTGTTAGTCAGAAAAAATTTTTGAAAAAAAAAATAAATTAAAAAATTTTAATGCGTTCAAAACTGAAAAGTACAACTTTTTTCTTTCTTGATATTTTATCACCAACCCCATAGTTCTCAAGGTATGACATCAATTAGTCAGAGTTTTGACCAAAAATGGTTGAAAAAAAAACAATATTCAAAAAAAATTCTGAAAAAATTCTTTCAAAATCAACGAAAACGGACGCAACTTTTCACTTTCCTGATATTTTCTTCCAAACCCACTAGTTCTTGTGTTACGCGGCATTTTTTAAATTTGGTCTTTTTTCGCCAAAAACGGAACAACTATGCAAAAAAAATCGTACAAAATTTTTTGAAAAACGAAATTGGAGCCTAAGCTGCCCTTTTTGAGATTTTGGTTGGAGAAACTCATTTAAAAAATTCCTCCTGAAAACACGGTCCAGCTGCAGAGGGTAAAATGAAAAAGGCGAACAACATTCATGTTAGAAATAACGTACCGAATGTAAAAAAAATCATAAAAAATTTCCCAAAAAAGCCAAGTAGAGCTGAATTCATCTCCTTTCAAATACCGTTCACTAAATGTGAATATGTAGACTGCCGTCGAAATGGCATAAAAATGGCTCCGAGACATTTTCGTAATTTTGTCCGGAAACTTTTTATCCGTAGTGTACACGTTTCAAAAAAAATTTTTTATGTGCATTATTTAAACAAACTAATAGATTTCCTTTTTCGAACTCACTGAAACAACATGATGATCGCGATATACAATTAATCTTGATGAGACGAGTGATTCGGTAAATCGCGAGAAACACCAGGAGAGAAGCAGGTTTTTTATTACATCATACATAGAGAGAAAGAGAGAGGGTGGAGGGGGGGGGGGAGAAACAGAGGGGAGGGAAGAAGAGATGAACGATATGATGTGGATATTTTATTGCGGCAATTTGTTTCATTTCTACGATGGTTATCGCATCGTTTACTCGTCTCACGGGGCTGTAATAATTTTTCTCCGATAGCAAATCCCAAGATATCACATATATAGATATATATAAATAAATATATGATTGTGAATAGTGGGAAGCAATATGACGAGAAATCGATATAGGAGAAAACAAGATTTAATCTCGAATAAGAAATATAGGTATATTTAATATGTATCTATAAAGTTTAAAAAAATATATATATTGTTTGAAAAAAACAACAAGAATATGAAATAATTAAAAAATCACAATCATTCTAAGTCATTCAAAGTTTCCGTAAAATCGGTGTACATACTCTGGTGATCTTTTATAAATGGGGATTAACGAGGATATATATGCATGGGTGAGAGAGAAAGAGAGAAAGATAGAGCGAGATTGTCCGAACTAGCCATTTGGGAACAAGGACAAGAACTGGGCTTGTCCCGCAATCTGCATCGATTCGTGTGTTTTACGCTGGATGTACGGTGTTTAGTGTGTACACCGAACATGCCGTATAAACCTTGTTCTCCCTCGCGTACGATCGTTCTATGCATCCTCCCCCTCCCCGCTCCAATTTCCTCATTTTCCCTTTGGCATTTGTAAAACACGAGTCCAACTCGTGTTTCCTTCCAAGAGCTTCTCCAATATTATTTTGACCGTTATGGTTTCTAGCTACCTTTTCCAAGACATTTTCAATCGTGAAAAAACGTTACTCAAATAACTGTCCGAATTTATCGCTTAAATTGGATTCAGATAGAATGAAGAAAAAGTTTAGAAAAAATGTGGGTTTTAAAAGTTTTACAAGCGAGTGTTTTTATTCCAGAAATTTTTTTATATGCAATAATTAAACTCGGGGAGTACGAAAAATAAAATCCGCTTGATTCGATGTTCGTTTCTTACTCGCGCGTATACCTAGAAAAACTTTTGCGGAGACCAGAGTAGTAAAGCAGTGAAAGACTGCCCGCTTTAATTTGATTGACAAAAAGTTTTCGCCGGTCCTTTTTTACTCGCATGTGCAGAAGGATGTTCTCATGAAATTCACGAACATTTCGACTTTTGCCACGAGCAAATATACACTCGAATGTCGTCTTTTCTCGTGTGTGTAATGTTTTACCTACGTCGCAACGAAATTTCGCAACCTCCTCGAACTAGATGGAATGGTAAATTTTTTATACACCGTTGGACACCTTGCTACTTGTCAATGACGACACTATATTCCCTCTTACCTACTCTCTTTCTCCGTACTCATTTCAACGGTACGAAACTCACGAAAGAGATAAAGAGAGAGCGAAAGAGTGAGTTCGTACTTTGCGGAGTAACTCTTAGGGAAGTTGATGGTTCAATCTTCATGAGCATAAATTTGATTCGGCACAGCCGTACTCCTTTCTCCCCCTCCCCACCCCCCCACCCCCCTCTTCTTTTCTTCTTGTGTCATTCGTCGAGAGAAAGGGAAAGAGAGCAACAGAGAAGAAAATTAGATGCCGAATGAAGGAAACTTCCTCCCTCCTTCGTTCTCTTATACACAGTCTTTACTTATTTCGTCGTGTATTCCTCGGTCCGTGTACCCTTCCATCTCTTTCAGCCTGAAGTTGCAACGAGTCGTGCATACTTCTTAATTAATAACCCGATTTGCATGGCCTTTGCGTGCGTGCAAAGTGCGAGCACAGACACTTCTCTCTTTCTTTCTTGGGAAGCTTCGAGAGCTGTATGTAAATTGAAAATTAAACTTTTCCGACGGTCCCGCGGCCACGAAAGTAACGAACCGACTATTTCAACATGAGCAATACGCTCGTTTATATATAATATATATATAAAGTATATACGTGTATACATTATTATACAACCCCCAGTATTTCGTCAACACTTTCTCCGTTCCTCTCTTTCCTTCTTTTTTGCATGGAGAAAAAAAAATTAACTTAAATAAAACAAAAAGGTGCGATTCAATCAAATCTGCCATTACGGGACATCACCGAAAAGTATGATCATTACACTGCAATAACAAACGCGTTGTTTCAACGCGTTTTAGGCGTGTAAATGTTGAAGCCGATTTCTACACGCTTCTTGCCGTGTTACTGTGCAAAATTACACGTTTGAGGCGTGTTGTAACAATATGGGCTAAGTGCGTTTCATCAACGCGGAGCTCCATGTTGCATCAACGCGGTTCTCCGTGTTGCATCAACACGTTTCAAGCGTGTTTGACGTTGATATACATGGTTCCAGCCGTGTTGCTGTTCAATTGACACGCTTCACGCGTATTGTTGATATATGTTTGTAAAAAGGCCAAAAATCCGTTGAAAAAAAATTTATTTTTCAAGTATTTATTCTATTTCTGCCACATGTGATCGTTTCAAGATCATTTCGCATGCTCCTCAGATTAATTGTATTGAAGAAAAATTGCTACCTATATCCGGGGATTTGAACTGCTCTACCTACCTATCTTCATGTTCTAACGCACGCACACTACCTATTACACTACCACGACCTTATGACTTTTTCGACGAAAAAGAATTTATATCATGCCTACTTTGTTGCTGGCTTGGTGGACTACCCATACCATAATCATATTTGGTATTCCCTGCTGCGTTTGATGTAAACATAAACACTGCGCGCCAGTTTGTGGTGGAATAAAAAATCCTTCGACGTGCTCACAAAATAACACATTTCACATTTAAAATTATCCATGATGATGATTCTAAGAGTGCTACCGGAACAAAACATATGCCATCTTGTATAAAACAACACGTATGCAACCACGTTGTTTTCTAGCGTATACCGTGTAGGTGAAAATTAACGTGTAGATTACGTAGTGTGTAGTTGTCCTGAAAGTACTATCTGTGTTGAATCAACACACATGAAAGGTGCTGAAAAATGAAAAAAACGGAATGTACCGTGTTGTCAAAAAGAACACGGCTCAGCGCGTTGTTTCAATGCGCCAAATCAAGCAACACGTGTTGTTGCAACACGATTCAGTTAAACTACACACGTATTAGGTGTGTTACGTGTTGATTCAATGCATTTAACAACACGCTTGTTTTTACAGTGTACATTACTATATAAACTGTTGAAATGTAATTTAATTGAACATCACGTTTTCTTTCGTAATCATACCTTCTCCGTTTATTTGCGTTGTTATATCAATAGTGTATTATTTTGCATCATATCCGCATTCGAATCCAGATATGTTATTTGAAACTTGATATCCAATTTATTCAACTGCATGAATATTCTGCAACCACCAACGTTTCTAATTGGGTTAAAATAGTATTTTACTCGAAAATAATAATCGCATTTATTTGATTCAATTCAAAGTGTTTAAGCCTGCAAAAAGATCCGAATAAATGCAGTCCTTTCAAAAATTATGAAGCCCTCAAAAAATGTTGGTACCCCCGAACAAAATGATCAAGTAAATTCGAATTGAGCAAAAAGTAATGATTCAATCCTCGCAATAAATGAAGTTCAAAGTTTACAAAAAGTTACTAAATAAATAGAGATCCACTACAGCATATATGGCCAAGTATGTAAAGCTTTGTAATATTTTATGAAAGGTCCAAAAAATGTTGAAATACATTCCAATCGTCTAGGTAACGTCTTATAACATGAGAAATTATCTCACGATTGTAAAGTATAGTATAGTATAATTTGATTGGTAACAATTTTATAAAAGCTTACCATTATATGTTGAGCGGATATGCACAGAGTACTTGTCCGGCCCGAATTTTTTTATCGAAATAGGTAATATCCGTGAAAATTGACATAGCAGAAAGTTGTATCTTAGAAATCATCTTATAAAATGAAAGGACACGCAATTGGTTCAGCAAAATCTTGCGAATATCTGTTTTTTTTAAACTTTTGGAATAGCTAAAACAGCTATCTCTCTCGCACGCATTGCGGCTCAGTCGGTGTATCATTTCACTTTATTTGGTAACTAATTGTTATCAACGAATTTACGCTGGTATAAAACGTTGTGCACGCAATGTCTGATTTCGTGATTTTGAACAAATCGCATTACGAGTCGGGTGAGAGCTTCGAATGTTCACGGGATGCTTCGAATGATACGATGACTTCATGTCATGATTTGAATCTGTTTTTTTTAAGTTCACCGAGGAAAGTACAGCATATTTTCAGCCTCAACCATTCGAAAAATTTTCGGGCCGCGAACGTCATCTAATATTTAAATGAGATCTCCACACTGCATATAGGTACGACATTGATTTTTTTTTTTTTTTTCAAAGAGAAAAAAAGTAATTGCCAGCATTACATTCGTCAAGACGGAACAATTTATGTAGAATACTAATTTAAAATTTAAAATATAGGGTTAAATAACGATCCTAGCTGTACAGAGATCGCGGTAGCTGTCTTTGTTTTTTTCGAACTTTCTCGAAAATGTACTTTCCCCGATTCGCTACCGCGAGTCTAAATGCAATAAGTGCGGAAAACGACGAATTACATCGCGCGTGAAGTTGCCGCATGAGCCGAAGGCTTATGATGTATATTCGCACAAGTACGAGTGCGAATATGCATCATAAGTCGAGCCGAATACGGCATACGCGCGATTTAATTTCAGATTAAAAAAAGCAATTGTAGTTATGTTCAATTCGTCAATCCGTGGGGCAAATTGATCATTTTTGTTACCACACTGCGCGTGGTAAAGTAAAACAAAAGACGAATCGTTGAGAAATAAGCCACTTTCTCCACGCTATGGGCTGTGTGTGTATGGACGGAGTCAAACATTTTTCGACTGTAACGCTCGCGGTGGCGAAATGAGAAAATAGCTGCAACTCTGTCTCATATGTTTAAACACGGTTTCTGTCTCCATTTTTATAAATATCCTGTCTAATCGTGGTAAAAAATATTATTATTGGAATCAACGAAGTTCACCAATTGTTAACATTTTTATGCGAGTATTTTGTTAATGAAAACATTCTGGCATGCAGTCGAGCGGTCACAATCGTAGCGAAACTAGTACATGCCATAACCAAAAAGCACATCAAATCGGAGCGTCAGCAATGTCGAAAAAGTCGGATGGAAACAAGTGTTGCGTAAACAAAATTTGACGTATGAAGAAAAAGGAAGGTTGGTCTGTCACATATCATCTTATAATTTAAATTTGCGACAATCTAGATTAAGTAACGCCTGATTAAAATTGACATTAAAAAATAATGGAAACTTACCTTGCATCTATAAAAAGGGTTCAATCAATTACTAATAATTCACTGGGTTATTAAATAATATATTATTTACACCGTAAGGCACCGTATACAAAGAAAGAGGCAGCCATTTTGAAACACGGCCACCCAGCGGCGCCACGAGGACAGTTGCACATAGCCCATACATCAATCCAAAATTAAACTTTCGAGGCAGGTATCATAAAAAATAAATGAACGAACGAAATATTTCGGCTCGTATTATGAATTCTCATACTTCTAAGGATCGCGAGAAAAAAATAATCCTACTGTTGGACCGTACTTGGTCACATTAGATTGGTAAAATCTCATTACAATTTCGATAAGTCACCGCGTTTTCGAGTGGCGTCGACTTGAAGTTTGAGCGTAACGGATTAGAGCCAAATTTCGAGTATACAGTGGCGTGCAAAAGTTTTGGGCCACCCTATTTTTTATGCACATTGAACAGAAATATAGTGGTGGGAGAAAAACAAACGAGTAATGATAACACGTAATCATTTATATTTAGAAACAATATGTTGTATACATTGATATCGATCTTAAATCATTAATTGTTCAATAATTTTTTATGACTGGCTGTGCAAAAGTATTGGGCCGCGTACTTTTGGGTATGAAAAAAATAACAAAAAACTTGAAAAATAAGGAAGCATGTCTTGGTCTTCTCCACTCGACTTAATACTTCGTTGCCATGCCCTTAGCAGCGATGACTGCAGCGCACCGACGAGGCATAGACCCAATTAGTTGTTTGATTCGTTCTGGTGACAATTTTTCCCATTCACTTCGCAAATGGTTCCACAATTCCGTTTTGTTGGAGTAATTTTTCGTTCCAACGCGATACTTGAGGTCTTGCCACAGGTGTTCAATAGGATTTAAATCCGGTGACTGCGATGGCCAGTCAAGAAGGCGGACTTTCCGGTTTTGAAGAAAATTTTTAACAAGACGTGAAGCGTGTTTCGGATCATTATCGTGTTGAAAAACCCAACCACGCGGCAAATTTTTCGTTGCAAATGGGAGCATATGATCTTGTAGTATGTCCCTGTACATTGCAGCGTCCATATTGCCATGAATTTCCACCAGCGGACAAACGCCATCATCAGAAAATGCTCCCCAAACTTTAATGTTTCCGCCACCGTGTTTTACGGTAGGAATTTGGTACCTTACATTATACCTGGTACCTGCTGGACGTCTTACGTACTTCTGACCATCACTTCCGAATAATTGAAATTTCAATTCATCGGAAAAAAGTACTTTCCGCCAATCTGATACCGTCCAGCGCTGATATTTTTTTGCAAAGTCTAATCTGGTCTTCTTATTCTTTTTGCTAATCAATGGTTTTTTTTACACCAACACGTCCAATCAGCCCCGCAGCTTTGAGACGTCGAGATACCGTACTCCGACTAATATCAGCTAGATTTTCACTTCGCAATTCCCGGGGAACATCTGCAGCACTTTTTCGTGGATCTACAATGCACTTCCTTTTTATAATTTTGTCGACGCGATTCAAAGTTTTTTGCGGTCTACCGTTCCGATTTTTGTCACACAGTGAGTTTGTTAATTTATATTTAGTAATAATATGATTAACGATACTTTTGCCAATAGATAAAGTCTCCGCAACATCACGATAATTTTTTCCTTCTGACGAAAGTTTCAACAAGATTTCACGAAGCTGAATATTCGTGTGTTTCGGCATTGTGGTAGAAAGGATTTTCCATTGTAGGACATGTTTTGAAACTAATGAGGAAAAAAATGTAAACAAACCGTGCGTACGAAGCCGCATCGATATAGTGACCCGATATTTTTGTATACCGACCAAAGTCATTCCACGTAGTACACGAAAAATACGCCATAATTAAATATAATATACGACGTTGTTACCTTCATTCTAACTCTCTTGAATATTTTGAACAATGAACGAGTGGAGAAATAAAATATTTTATCAATTAACTGGAAAAAATGGGGTGGCCCGAAACTTTTGCACGCCACTGTAGATACGCGGCACGACTTGCCTTTAACGTTTAAACCCTTTCTTTTCAATGCTTGGCGGCAAGATGCTGCCGTGTCTCTAGATATTTAATATCGTCATGACATTAAAAACAATCATGCTGTTTTTAATCCATACTTCTTGTTTATTTTGGCCGCGCGAAACTTACGGTTGAATCAACGAAATGTCTCTCAATCGCAGCAACATACTATTAAATCAATCTTTTTTCTCAGTCCAAATTATATCTGCGCGTAAGTGTTTTTATTGTTGATAGATAATTTGGCATTTCTCACACACGGCGAGTGTCAGCCTAATACGATATTATACGCATTATTCAAGCGCATGTAATACGCGATTGATCGGCACGTAGCCTGTAGAATATATATAGATTGTATATGCGGGCAAGTATCCATGGACCCCGATCATCACGGTATATTCTCTTGGTTACCGATGAATCGCATCGCGTTGCCCGGAAACTCGATATGCACGCTTCACTCCCTGCGCGATATCTAATATGGTCTTTTATACATTTACCTATATACATATACCAATCGTCTATGTATAATGAATCGCAGTACAAACATTGATTAAAACAAAAAAAATGAATAATTCTTTTTACATTGGAAAAAAAAAAAAAAATTCGGCACCCAATTATCAAATAGTACAAAGAAATCGTTTTGTTATATACGCGAGCATGTAAATAAGAAAATCGATATCAATTGGGTTTTTCAATGGCGAATTTTCGTCAATATAAAGAGGCTGCAGGTATGTTCGAAGCCCCATATACTTTCTTTCTATAATAGCCTCCGTTACCGTTAAATACATTCCGATAACTCTTGTCTCTTTATGTTTTTTTTAACTCTTCGCTTTTAATACCCATTCTTGGTTACTCGCTTTCTATTCTGGGTTTGTGTGTGTGTGTGTGTGTGTGTGTGTGTGTGTGTGTGTGTGTGTGTGTGTGTGTGTGTGTGTGTGTGTGTGTGTGTGTGTGTGTTTGTGTGTGTTTGTGTGTGTGTGTGCGTGTGCGTGGGCGTGTATTCACCTTAGGGAACTTTGGGATTGCTTTTGTACGACGTCGTTGTCGTCGTCGATTCAGCATGAGATTTGGTGCCCAACAATCGAGAGAATCTTTTTACTGGCTCTCTCTTTCTCTCTCTCTCTCTCTCTCTCTCTCTCTCTCTCTCTCTCTCGCGTTCTCCTTCTTGGAAAGGTGAAAAAAAAATGAAAAGAAAAAAGTATAAAAGGGGAGGGGGGTTACAAAGAATCCGTATTAAGGATAGAAAAGGGTGGTGAAGCGAAGGCAAATGGAATGAGGAACTCGCGGGAGAGCGAAGTATTGAGAAAAGATGGGATCACTTATCTTTCATCGAGACTTTATCTCTCTCCCTCTCTCTATTTGCCTCTCGCTCGTTTTCTCCCTGTCGGAATTTCTCTCGAAGCCCACGGGAGGATACAAGAGGAAGAAATAGAGGAAGAAAGAAAAAGAGAGGGACAGAGAAGAATAAGAGATCCTCGAAACTCTCCTAGCGGCCGTCGCGGTCACCCCCCTCCCCCCTTTCCTCTATCCATCGAACTCTGTCGTTTTATCTGCTTTTTCGCGGTGTCGCCACCTTGTCAGTGCCAGAAAGATTTAAAGCTCTATTTCTCCGTTCGAATCTCACTTTCTCCGTCTTTCCTATCAATATTGTTTGAAAACAAATTTCTTATCATCAGTTAATTTATTTAATTATTATCTTATTATTATTATTGTTGTTATTGTTGTTGTTATTATTATTATTATTATTATTATTATTATTATTATTATTATTAATCTTATTCATTGGATATCGGAGAGAGGGAGAGATTTGATTTCATTTATTTCTTATTACGCCTTGGTTAAACCGTGGGACAAAGGTAGAATTATAGTAGAGTGAACAACAAAATCACCCTACCATACCAACATAGAATGCATCGAAAATAACATAAGCGCAAAAGCTACACAATGCTTGAAAATAGAAATAATAAACATACAAATAAAGATACGAATAATAATATAATATAGAGTCGGCGATCTCCAAAGTCAAGCCGCCTCGAGTGAAGTCAATGCTTGGTTGGGTGACAGCTTACTCATGCTGATGGCTCCATGCTGATGGCTGAACCATGATAGCTCGTGCATCAGTCGCTGAGGGAGGGGGCAGATTTTCTGAGTTTCTGGTGGTGCTAACCAACTGGAACTTATTAATAATAATAATATAGCGGCCTATATTGACTATAGGTTTTCCAGAGTTTGCCTTGGCCCTCGTGCAAATGCGATACAGTAGTGCATTAGGAAAAAGTGACTATGGGCAGCACTCTTTAAGGATCTGACAAGAATGTGGAAATTAGTGAAGCGGGGGACATGTGGGGCAAAGAGATGGAATGAGCTAGTAAAAACTCACAAGGGTGTACGCAGGAACAATAAAAATAAGAAATATATATACACTGTAAAAAATTTCCGTATGAAAACTAATACACATGTATAGGAAGCTTTTATGCGGATACCGTATATTAAAATTCAGATACGCTGAGGAAAATTGAGAGACGCGGTATTTTAATGATACGAGCACTGTTCAGTAAAATTTATATACTTGTGTATTTGAAAAATCATATACATGTAAGAAATGTTGACCTTGTGCATATTAAAAACATGAAACATCTACTAATATTACTATACAGGTATATTAAACTTCATGTTACCAGCATAGTAATTTTCAGATTCAAGATTACTAAATTTCAGGCACCGTATAACGTTTTCGCATTACATATGTCTACGATATTTCTAGAGATGTATCATAAAATTGGGTGATCCTTTTTGAATATTAATATACGAATGAATATTAAATAAATTCAGCTATTATGAGTTTTTAAGGGGAATACATTAATTGGCGTACTGTTGTGTCCGATTTTTTAAAGTTGAAGGTTGAAATCATGCAGACATCTCAAGAAATTAGTTAGAGTGACTGACTTATCACCACTTGATGCCGTGGCAATCAAGTCGAGCAATTGTCGCCGTAAAAATTTTTATTATAATCTCAACATCTTGTGTTAAGTTTGGTGTTTACCATTTTCATGTTTTACACAATTTTCTTAGAATCGAGCTCTGCTCTGCGCCATGCTGTGGCCAGAGCGCGAAGCACGGTGCCCACAAAGCGTTACGAATTTCCTATAGTCCAGGAACCGGGTATGAAAAAGGCCCTTTTCATGATACCGAGCCAGAACTATTCTAACCGACGGATTCGTGTAGGGCTGATGTCCCTGATGAAGGCCTACCACTTTCCAACCACAGATTTTGGGGGGCTTTTTTTTTGCCACGCGGTCAAAGTTGGCAAAACCATGTTTTTGGGAGATAGCGTCGAAACTATTAATCGGAGAAAAAAAAAGTTCAGTAACTATTTGTAGATATTAGAAAAACGAACAATTTGGCGAGTCGCAAATTAAAATCGGTTCATTAGTTCGCCCGCAAAAAAATATAAACCAGCTAAAATGGCCATTTCTATCATAGCCTATTATTAGTTTAAAAATGCGTATACAGCCTCCAAAATCTCAGGATATTTGCCCCTCGGTACACTAAATTAGTGTGTAAAATTTGGACTTGATCAGAAAAATAGTTTTTGAGAAAAGCCATTTGTTATTAAAAAACCGACTGTTTTTGCGAGGAATTTCTACACCGGGAGAGTATCGCAGTGCAATAAAACCAAAACGAAATTGATCCGAAAGAGTCGTACTATCATGTACACTTTGGGGCAAATCGATTTTTTATAATTAAAAGGGTGTAAAACGGCTCCAAAAATAGGGTACGATTTTTACTCATAAACAAATGGAATTCCATCGCGAATTTTTAAGTCACAGAGTCGGAATTGACATATTTCGAAAGCGTTTATTTTTCTACGAATTTAGAAAAAAAAATTTGCAAAAAGTTTATTAGGGGGAGATAAAAAAATTTGTTTTTCAATAATTATCGCAGCTGCTCATTTCAACATAGAGAGCTAAAAATTGGACAGCATACAGAGAAAGGCTTGTGCTAACTGGAGAAAAATCGGCGGAAAAATCCCATATAAATTTATTGTTTATTTCAGCGGTTTTATGAGAGGCCAAATGTGACGTCGCGTTTGGCGGCAGAATGGGGGTAGCCGTCTCGGGCTCGCGCGCGCTCGCGTGAAAAGTTAATCCGCGCGTTCAAATTCGACAAACATGGAATATCTCGGGAACAAATTAACTTATCGAGTTGTTTTTTTTTTTAATCTGGGCTAACTTTTTCCGCTGATCATAATTTCGTTATTAAAAATTCTGAAAAATTGAAAATTCACCTCCAAATTTATTGATCATTTTTTATTTGTTTATTTTACCCTATTTTGTACTTAACTTTTGGGTGAAATCAGATTCAAATGTTATTTTTGTGTTGTTCTCCAACTACTAAACGGAGGAAAAAAAAATTCAATGCAAAATGTTTTGTTAGCAGAGCACGTGTAATTTCGTTTTTACAATAAATGAACGAATTGAGGCCATTACAACTACGAAACACACCACATATTCTCAAAATTAAAGAATATATATTTTTTTAGTTTAAATTATTATGCACAAGGTTCAGGGTACAAGCAAATAAAAAAATATTAACGCAGGAAGAGGTTGAAATGATGGTATATTTTTCACCATGTCACGAAGCTTACAAATATTCAAGAATTTTGTATGAATTAAAAGACGTTTCCCTCTTTGGATTTCAATATTCTCCTCGATCTTTTCGATGAAATGGCCATGAAATGGCCATGAATTAAAAAAATATATATTCTTTAATTTTGAGAACATATGGTGTGTTTCGTAGTTGTAATGGCCTCAATTCGTTCATTTATTGTAAAAACAAAATGACACGTGCTCTGCTAACAAAACATTTTGCATTGATTTTTTTTTTCCTCCGTTCAGTAGTTAGAGAACAACACAAAAATAACATTTGAATCTGATTTCACCCAAAAGTTAAGTACAAAATAGGGTAAAATAAACAAATAAAAAATGATCAATAAATTTGGAAGTGAATTTTCAATTTTTCAGAATTTTTAATAACAAAATTATGATCAGCGGAAAAAGTTAGCCCAGATAAAAAAAAAAAAACAACTCGATAAGTTAATTTGTTCCCGAGATATTCCATGTTTGTCGAATTTGAACGCGCGGATTAACTTTTCACGCGAGCGCGCGCGAGCCCGAGACGGCTACCCCCACTCTGCCGCCAAACGCGACGTCACATTTGGCCTCTCATAAAACCGCTGAAATAAACAATAAATTTATATGGGATTTTTCCGCCGATTTTTCTCCAGTTAGCACAAGCCTTTCTCTGTACGCTGTCCAATTTTTAGCTCTCTATGTTGAAATGAGCAGCTGCGATAATTATTGAAAAACAAATTTTTTTATCTCCCCCTAATAAACTTTTTGCAAATTTTTTTTTTTCTAAATCCGTAGAAAAATAAACGCTTTCGAAATATGTCAATTCCGACTCTGTGACTTAAAAATTCGCGATGGAATTCCATTTGTTTATGAGTAAAAATCGTACCCTATTTTTGGAGCCGTTTTTCACCCTTTTAATTATAAAAAATCGATTTGCCCCAAAGTGTACATGATAGTACGACTCTTTCGGATCAATTTCGTTTTGGTTTTATTGCACTGCGACACTCTCCCGGTGTAGAAATTCCTCGCAAAAACAGTCGGTTTTTTAATAACAAATGGCTTTTCTCAAAAATTATTTTTCCGATCAAGCCCAAATTTTGCACACTAATTCAGTGTACCGAGGGGCAAATATCCTGAGATTTTGGAGGCTGTATACGCATTTTTAAACTAATAATAGGCTATGATAGAAATGGCCATTTTAGCTGGTTTATATTTTTTTGCGGGCGAACTAATGAATCGATTTTAATTTGCGACTCGCCAAATTGGTCGTTTTTCTAATATCTACAAATAGTTACTGAACTTTTTTTTTCTCCGATTAATAGTTTCGACGCTATCTCCCAAAAACATGGTTTTGCCAACTTTGACCGCGTGGCAAAAAAAAGCCCTCCAAAATCTGTGGTTGGAAAGTGGTAGGCCTTCATCAGGGACATCAGCCCTACACGAATCCGTCGGTTTGAATCGTTCTGGCTCGGTGTCACGTAAAAATACCCAGTTCCTGGACTACTATACTTGTGTATTAATTTTAATATTGAGATTCTTATAATTAATACATAGGTAAATGAATTTTAATACACGGATTTTTTTTTTATACTGCAGGGTATATTAATTTTCATTCCCATTTTTATACCATATTTTTAAGAGATAGAGTTATGATGGGAAATAACATGTATCGTATTATTAACATTCATGTGTATCTTATGTTTCAGTCAACTGTCAAGAATAGTGAAGATCATACTGTAATTTTAATACATTGTTGATAGTAGATGAATTCATATACATTTGTATTAATTATCAATCAAACATATGATTTATTTCAATGCATGTCCACAAAATTTTCAGATTTCATATGAATATTCAATGTTATGTATCTTAAATTCCACATCAGTAACCAAAATTTATGTTCATATTTCAATTTTGGCATACGAGTGTAATAATTTTCATTTCATACACCCGATTTGTAAATTTCATTTACCGTTGTATTGTAAAAGTATTGTAAATTTCATATATTTTTTAACAGTGTATATAATAGGGTAAAAATGAATGAACAATCGGAAATTCTGATTATCGCTATTACGTCCCACTCTCAAGCTGTAAATAGAAGATGCGTAGTTTGTGTTTGATAATGCAAAACGAAGACGCCTAAGTGATCTTAATCGGTAACGAGTATCATACAGCGATAACACGTGAATATTGAAAAAGCATTTGGTCATGTAAATGTGCAATGAGTAGGTGTAGTAAATGCGGTATCGTGCATTCTAAGGGGTTTATAATCATATTGATATAATGAGAGAGCGGAAGAGAGAAAGGGAGAGAAATATCTACTTTGATTTGATTTCTCATCAGTTATGTCCGATTAAACTTTGGGGCAATTAGAATGAAGCAAAAGCAACCCGAATATTTCAACAAAAACATTATGAAGAACGAATAACACAAATCAAATAATGTAAAAAAATAATAATCAGATAAAAAATATCACAATATAATATAAAACAAACAAGGCCGAATAAAGAATGAATAAATAATAAATACTGTATTAATAGTACAGAGGAAAATGACGAATGAAAAAAGAATAAAATAATTAGGACCAGAAAATAAAATGAAATAATCCAAATTAAGCAGTGCCAAAAAACAGTATAAAGGGAAATAAAATGAGAAAGGAGTTAAATAATATATGAACCATAAAATAAACACTAGCTCAGTGGAGCCTGAGAGAGAGAGAGAGAGAGAGAGAGAGAGAGAGAGAGAGAGAGAGAGAGAGAGAGAGAGAGAGAGAGAGAGAGAGAGAGAGAGAGAGAGAGAGCGACTTACGAATCCCCGTATTTTACGTAGACTGTCCGAATCACAGCTTCGCATGCCCGGATACATGAGACTGAATGAATATTGGCGGCTGTCGGGTGAGAGAGTTTTTTTTTCATGCCCGTGCTCCCGTCGCTCCCGATTGTCATTCCATAACCAATTGACCTGTCGGCACGAGTCTCGCTTCGATCTATTACGTATGCGTGTATTCTTTGCCTGTATGAGCATGAGAGTTAAACGCCGAGAAACCGAAGCCGCTTTTGCAGGATTTAATTGTTCCCTCAAGAGACAATCTCGATAATTAGTATGGGCATGTACGCATATATATAGTGGCAAATTCATTCATTTTATATATATAATAGAATAAATAATATTGCACAGTTTATTAAATAATCGAATATTACAGTGCACCAAATGAGAATTGTGGAATAATTTCATTTGTGTAATTACTTGTTGGATTATCATTCAAATTGAAAACCATTTTCGGAGCACCGTTGGTTCATTATATTGGCGGAGGAAAAAGCATGGGCAATTGAACCCTCAACGATCACACTTCGGTAGAATATCATTGCAGTCACATACTGGGGTAACTTCCAGTGACCGTTGAGGGTTAAAAATTAATTCATATAATGCAGAATGAGAAAGCACTTTTGTAAATAGTAAACAGAATTTCTTTCGTTACTTGGAATAATATGTTCATTAAATTAATCTAAATATTTCTAATGTATCATGTATCAGGTTCATTATTTATCATTCTGACTAAGGCTGCCAAAAAAGCAAAAATATTAAATTTCCGCTAGAGTATAACATAGAGTGTCCATTTTCCGAGTTACCTACAAAAATTCTCATATATTTGAAAAAAGAAGGCACACCACATGGCTAATTGACCTAAATTTTTTAAATTGGTTAAACAGTTTTTTTCGCAATAGTGTCCTATTTTACTCTGGTTTATTCTAATTATTTACAAACCCGTCCGACGCTAGTTGAGGAGTTTATTTTGTCGTTTAGGGAGTAAAAAAGCAAATGGTGTCACGGAGAGACGATGATACGCGATATGTAAAAATATAATTTTTATCAGGAAAAGCGTTTGTCAAACGCTCTACTGTTGCTTTGCATATATATATATATACGTAATGCGGCTCAACAACGTGCCAACGAGCGAGAACTCAGCGGAGTTTTCCTCCTCGCTTAATTATCGCGTTTAACACTGCATACCTTCGCTCGTTCCATCCTCTTCGCGTGATATATGCATCACATATTTTTGACGCCAAGCGTGTAAAGCTTGGCGGAACGAACGCAGCCATTTGTCCCATGCCGAAAGAGACTAAAGAGCGAGAAAGTATTTATCTCCGGTGCGAATTTTCTCACGCTGGGATATACGAGAACACGTGACGCGAAAGAATTTTTCTCGCATTACAAGATTAAATTAAACAAGGATACTGGCGTGTTTGCGAAAATAAAAAAATTAGTAAACGCGACGTATGCTTTGATCTGCGGTCGATTATAAAAAAATACTATAATTTTCGTCACTTTACGTCTCTCATTATTGTATTAATCATCAACGTCGCGCGATTCCGCGTGTAAGTTAACGTTCCGGAGAGCCACGCACAATTCTCCCCAAAATAAGTTTTATCTTTCATGTTCTCAGCAGTCGATCTTCTTGATGAAGAATCGAAAGAGAAAGAACCGATAGAATTGTGTAACAGCTTCCCTTCAGTGTAATCCCTTCAGCTTAGGATGAAAAAGAAAGAAGCGCTTAACTTTTCTCCCTTCAGGCTAAACAACCTCATGCTTGACAATAAGAACAGCCCTTCAGGTACATTCTAATTATCTCCTTTTGTCTTATGGTTTCTCATCGTACTCTTTATTTGCTTCCAAGTAGATGTAGGCCATTCCAACAAGCTGCCTACTGAAAATGACACAAAATTGTTCTCCTTGGAAAATTGCGATCCAACTGTCGACAAAAGCTTCTTCTATATTTATGGTAAAGCCCGATGTACATACGATTCTTTTTGATAGTCGCACAGCAACTCGGCTATGCGATGCTAAACAATTTTCTATCGTCTATGGCAGTTCTTCCATCGCTGGCAAACTGAATTCCCGATTTTACAAGAGAGACGACCGAAATTCACATTGTACTTCCACACCTTTCCGCGGGATGGAAAGATGCCCGCGGCGAATCTCATTAGCCCGCTACACGTTTCACCTCTTTATTCGCTTCATTATACATTCGCGTTTCGCATTTGCGGCTGCTGGCATAAAAGAAAAAAAATGCTTTCGACTATCGACGTTTCATGAAAAAGATAAAAAAAATACGCGCGCCCTCGTGACCAAGAAATTGAGTGGCTGGTAACATCATTCTTCAAAAAATTGTAACCGACCTTTTCAGAAATTATCCTTTCGCAATTCGAGACTCGATTCTAACGAAATTTTTTTATTTTTCTCTATGAATTATTCAAATTATTAATTTGGCGCAATGCGCAGCGCGAAAAAAAAAACTCGTTCCATTTTTGGTACAAGCCCAAATAAATTCTAGAAGTAAATTTACAAAAATCTTCGGTTCAAAAAGAAAACGAATATGTGCGCTTTTGAACGAATTAAAATTAGGAGAAAATCTGTTAATCAGTGGTGTGTTCCAATCGAATTGTTATGTACAATAAAGAACTAAAAGTGTCAATAGGTTATATTAAATGATCCTGGAGAATGGTTGATCCATTGATTTGGAAAATCGATGCCTTGATTGTTCCATGCGTGATATTACAGTCTTGCAATACACCGCTGCGATTGTGCAATTAAGCTAGAGTGACGCGTGAATTCTACAATACTCCCAAAGCTGCAGAGAGTAATCGTAGGAAGGTAACATGCGCAGCAGTCTGTGAGTGCGTGGGTGTACTTGACACAGGGAATCTCAAATGCCTCCATGTCGTACGCTTGGACGAACGTGCTTCACCCAATCCTCACGAACAATTATAGATGACGAGCCTTGTCTCGTCCATCACACGTAATCCACCCCTCTTTGGAGACTTCGCTCTGTCGGGAGACACGATTATATATCAAGATTACCCGTTTATCAGAGTTTAGTAAACTCCCGCATTAAAAGTGCAGGCAAATAGGTGAGCAAATATCAGCGAAAGAACGAAAACGAAATAAATTTTGCACAAAAAACGCGAAAAATGGCAAAATAACGTAGAGGCGACCAAGGCAAAATGGCTACTGGGGTAAAATGAGACACCTAACAAATGCCTGGCTAAAATAGCGAAATGAAATACTGCGCAGAAACGAACCATTTCATCATACACTTAAAAAAATGTATTCATTACTTGATATTGTTTTTTATTGTATAAAAAGAAAAGCCCAAGAACCGTCATATTAGAGTATATAAGAGTGCGACAGGACTCGCGCTAGCTTTTTTTTAAATACTTGACGTCAAGCCGCTACCGGAGCTCTTGGTTCTCACTCCAAGAAACGTAATATCCCGGAACATTCGATTGCAATGCACAAAATTATCACATCGTGAGATTAGATGGGCGGATCGACTTGTAACAAAGACTAATGGAAAGATAAAAATTTAACGGGGTCATCCCATGTGACAGCTATTTTTTTTCGCTTTTTCGGGAATTTTTTTTTATGAACCATTAAAACACAATATCTTTGAATTTTTACCACACATTTATTAAAATTTTTACAGTTCCTCAGAATTTTATCAAACAAAAATAACGAGTTGAATCGACTTTACACCGTTCGGAAGACGCTCATGTGTTGGTTGACGGCTGCAAATGATTCCAGAGGTTTCCAAAAAATCAAACGGCATTTTAATTTGTAGACCTGAAACTATCGCTGGAACTAGAGTACAGTAAAAATATCGAAAATTGAATTTTTGGCACGGTTTTAAAAGTCGAAAGAAACGACGAAACTTGGAACTTAACATTTAAAACTGTGCCAAAAATTTAATTTTCGATATTTTTACTTTATTCTAGTTCCAGCGGTAGCCTCAGATCTACAAATTAAAATGCCGTTTGATTTTTTGATTTTAGATGAGCAAAACCTCCGGAATCATGGCAGCCGTCAACCAACACACGAGTGTCTTCCAAACGGTGTAAAGTTGATTCAGCTCGTTATTTTGGTTTGATAAAATTCTGAGGGACTGTAAAAATGTTAATAAATGTGTGGTAAAAATTCAAAGGTAGTGTGTTTTAATGGTTCATCAAAAAAAATTCCCAAAAAAAGCGAAAAAAAATAGCTGTCATGGGATGACCCCGTTAAAAAAATGGTCCTCCACTTTCAGATTTTTTTACTCAACCCGTTCCTCCGTAAAAGCGGTTTGAAAAAAAGAAAAGCCCGAAAACCCTCATATTCGAGTATATAAGAGTACGGCAGAGCTCGCGCCGGTTTTTTTTTAATACTTGGCGTCGAGCGGCTGCCGCGGCTCTTGATGTGTCTGGCGTACGATTTTCCTCAATTTTCAAGGAAATCTGTTGGTTAGTCACCCAGTGGCTCAAATTTACAGATGCTGCTAGTATATAAAAATCGATATAAAAGAATATTTTTATAATAATTTTAATTTATGATATGTGACCGTTTTTATCTATTTTAAATTTAACAAATACATTTTTTCAAGACAAAAAATATTTTTGTTTTTTCAAACGTGGTATCTCAGTTGTCCCGTAGTCTCCACTATAGGAAACATACCGAATATATATATATTGTATTTCCATTGTTGCAATTCAAAATTGGAATTAACTGTCTCGCCTCGAGGGATCCAAAGATTGCTGGAAATTGGAGCAGCCACGATCAAGCAGTTTCTCAATTTCGATCCTCGTGCGAAAGAGAAACTGTGATCAACATGCACTCAGCGAGCATGCAACGAATCTCTCTCCCTCTCTATCTCTCTCTCTCTTTGTATTTATCGTTCATTTTGTCAAAATCAGAACTACTCATCGAAACATTTCTACAAGCGCGAATTAAATATGTCTTCAATTTGAACATTGATATCATAAAGATGTTAAAAGTCTAAATAATATTCCAGTGAGCATATAAATAAAACTGTTACATCGTATTAGAAATGATACCGTTAAATGTTACATCGAATACAAAATATGATAAAACAGTTATTACCTTTCTAATCCAATCCTAAATAAAAGTCACCAAAATATTTGCAACTCCGAAATATGAAATTTCTAATTATTGTAATATTCCTAGATTTGATTGTGCAACATGTGCGTACAATATATCCAGGAGATGAACAACCCTCTGCAACGTCGATTCAGAACTCAACCGATAAAGGCAGCTTGAGAGAGCGGTTAATTCTCGCTCCTTCCTTTCCAAATCCTTTTGTCCCAACCCTTCTAGTATCCAGACACACGTTTCGTCCGTTAATAGACCTTGCCTTCTCGATCCTTCTCTCTCTCTCTCTCTCTCTCTCTCTCTCTCTCTCTCTCTCCTCTCTCTCTCTCTCTCTCTCTCTCTCTCTCTCTCTCTCTCTCTCTCTCTCTCTCTCTCCCCTCTCTCTCTCTCTCTCTCTCTCTCTCTCTCTCTCTCTCTCTCTCTCTCTCTCTCTCCCCCCTCTCTCTCGCGTGCGCGCTCGCTCTCTCTTCCTCTCTGTCAATTAGGTACATGTGTGCTTCCTACCGTTTTACCTTGGACGCGTGTATTTGACAAGACTCTCGGCATGAGCAACGCCCTGCAGCAATAACCATCAACATATATATTAGAATTAACGCTCCATCGAGAGCAGCCACCGTATGCTCTCCATTATATAAAGTAATAAAAAATAAAAAAATAAAATAAAAATTTAATTATTTCACTATTACCGATCTCTTCGAATGAGACACGATTCAGAAGAAATCTTTCTCACCTTGCTCGACGAAGCAAATAAACGATAAATTAGCCCTTACTTCTAGATTCCACAGGGGTGTTTTTGTGGCAAGTGTGGTTTGAACCCGTCAAAGACGAGAAAAAGTGTGGTGAAAGGAACGAGCTTAGAGAGAAGAACGGCTGTATAACCGAGATCTATATAAGACGTGAAAGGCGAAGGTATCATATCGCA
Source organism: Rhimphoctona megacephalus (assembly GCA_963989365.1). NCBI lineage: Eukaryota > Metazoa > Arthropoda > Insecta > Hymenoptera > Ichneumonidae > Rhimphoctona > Rhimphoctona megacephalus. The sequence continues at coordinate 16,800,310 of OZ022420.1, read as the reverse complement.
AGATTTACCCGAAACGAGCTTATCGCGATTCCATCCACTTTGGTGGCAGCTGTCGCACTCTTCGTGTCCAATATATACATTCAAAAAGAAGTAAAACGAAAAAACATAAATAGAGAAGAACGCGAAGGCAGGGGAAAGAATAGCGAGTTTTGGGGTTGAGGGAAGCAAGTGAACACAAGGAGAGCTCTTTTGGAATGTGGTGTGCAAAGTGAACGGGAATACAAACGCGCTGAAGGGATATAAGTTTTAGTACATGCTATATGTATCTACATATATGCTAAGGTTCTCTCAGAGCAAGTACTAACTCCCCGCGTATAGTCACGTAAATCCTCCCTCGGAGCTTCTCATACACAGAAACCCCAGTAACAATGAGAGCATTTCTCTACTCTATATCTATGTACATTCAAATATTCGTGTGTGTAAGTGTATATTGGTGGGAGAGAAAGAGAAAGAAAAAGACAAGTTACAGGCTTCAACCCTTAGAGTCTTTGCCCAAAGTACGTCGATTCTCACCTTTCCCCTCTCGTCTCACGTAAAATCCACCTTATCTCCGCCGGTATTTCCGACAAATACATGCTCTTCTGTTGTTGTTGTTTTGTTTTCTTTTTTTTCTCTCTTTTCTGTAACCTCGTACAGAGGGCAACATAATATTGATTGAGCGTTGAGAAAGAGCATCGAAATTAAAGCGGTTGAGAAAGAAAAGAAGCTTTTGGCAATTGAACGGCGTTGGAATAGCTTACTTAATAAATATAAATGGCCTGACTCACTTTGGAATCCGAAATACTGAAATTTACAAGCTAAATAAGATGGCGAATTTCCAAAAGAACGAAACTTTTGGCCACCTTGTATAATTTAAATAAGACCGGGGTAAAATGGGATACTGAAAAAACTCCAGGCTGGAGAAACAAAATGCGACAACACTGCGCGAATAAACATTTCCACAAAAGTTTTTGCTTGGAAACATTTGTTTGTTACAATTACTGCTATAGCGTATCATTTATTCGGCGTTCCTTTTGTCCCTTAGTTAAAAAAAATCATATCCATTCATTCAAAAGTCATGCTGGCTCATTTTGCCCCTTGGTCTCATTTTGCCCCGGCCTACTGTATGCATGTACCTCGTGCTTATAGTTTCTTCAGTATGAAACTCGAACCTTTGGAAACCTTGTTGGCACGCGTTTTCACGCTTCGCCCCGTACTTAAAATTCTTGGGTTGAGGAGTAAAAGGGGGTTCAAATATGAGTCAACCCCGAGAACCGTATAGAGGAGAAGAGAATGTATAAAACGAGTCACACGGCTCGTTTAGTTCCGTGGCTCCCGCCTCGGACTCACTTGGCAAAGAAATTTATCGTCCAAGGGGGTTAACCCCATCTTTTACGCTCTCCTCTCCCCCTGCCCCTCTCCCTGGCCTCTACCCCTCAACGCATTAACAGAGGCAGCGGAATATGGTCTGGAGAATCGCGAAGGTGGAAATGATGGATAAAACTCTGTTATACACTCGAGGATAAAGAGCCAAGACTTTATTTTCCAGTCGAAATCTTTTAATTCAAAACGTATATCAATCAGAAAATTTATTATTTTAATTGACATTTACATTTTCTCACTTATATTATAAAAAAGAAAAGAAGTAAAATGAAATATTACTATTTGGAAGTTTTGTATTTGCCGACTGAAGAATTTAAAAATCTCGTTGATGACGAATAAGAATGAAGGAATGATAAAGAGAATAGAAGTGGAAGAAATTTATCACGAGAGGAATTAAATCGTCGTGGAGACAGGCGTGTTAATACCCCAAGGGGCATGGTTCCTGATCCCCCGTGCAAAGAGAGATCTTGCGATGTTCAAGTCTCGTATTCTTCTTCTTTTTCTTATTCTTCACTCTCTACTTCATACCCCTGTATTCTGTCTACGTTCATAACGCCGACAGTAGCAGCACAGTGGTAAAAGGCTCTGCGAGAGGAAAAAATAAAGCATCAAAATGAGAAAAAACAAAACATAAAAACGAAGCAAGAGGAATAAGAGAAAAAGTGCAAAAGTCCAATGCCAGGCGTATAGCGAAGAAAAGAAGTGTTGGACCCTCCTTCTCTCTTTTTTTCTCGCTCTCGTCCTTCGCCCGTGGTGCGCATGAAGCCCATAAAGTATCTCGTACTTCGGCCAGAGAGAAATATTTCATCCAGTATCCGGAGTATGGCCTCGACAATGGACCACCAACTATATATATAATATTATATCGATTTTACACGCTCTCACACTGACCACAGTTATCCAGCCGTAGCGAAATTCTCTCTCCTTCCTCTTTCTCTTCTATCCACTTTCTTGTATTCTCTTTTCTCTCCTCAACGATATAACCTGCCACAGACTTTTCCATGTTCTTTCGTTTTTCGATTTTTCTATACTTTTCTCCCTCCCCGCCCCTCTCTCTCTCTTTCCTACATTCTCTCATTCTCTCCCTCCTTTTTGTCGTACATCTTTGCTCCGTTGCGTGAAGCTTTAACCTTTCATCCCGTAACCCATCCCTTCCTCATCTTTATCGTTCGATACTCCCTGCCGAGATGGGCTCGTACCAAAAGAGCCACGAGGGTCGTGTGTGCGGTCACACTTGAACGACGGTAGAGCGAAGCGATGTTCGAGAATTTCTCGCATTCCCGTGTTTCAACCTCTTCTACCTTCTCCCTCTTTCTCTTGTGTATATACATAGACAAAAACATACACATATATGGTCCTACTCTGTCGAACGGTTTGTTGCGCGACTCGTAGAACCTAGACAGTGTCTCCCTGTGCCATAGACATACATATATATATATATATATATATATATATATTCAGTGGACACGAGTATAGTGGATGTCGGACTCTCGTTGCAGTGCTCTCCCATACAGGAGAGATGTCGCGTAGCTATGCCATTTCTCTCCACCGCACCGCCATCTCCACTTCCTCCCGACGTGTGTTTGTACTCTCGAGAGTTGGACAATTTTCCACCCGCAGAAATTTACACGTTTCTGGTGTACCTCCGTATGCGGTCGAGCCAAAAACGATAAAATCACCAGAATACTCATCAAATATGTATATATATATATATATATTTACTACATCTATAGACTCGTTCATGATTCGTACGTTTAATGTTGGGACTCTATTGTTTTTTTCGTGTAGTGGTACAACCTCTACGAATTTGAGGAACGTTTCTCCGGAAAAGAGACTCTGTGGTCTTTTATCCCGTTAGCTTTTTTCGCTCGATTCACTTGTTCCCGTCGTGATCTCGTTTACTTTCTACAGATACCGCACATTCTGTAGAAATCAAGCCCATAGAGAGAGAGAGAGAGAGAGAGAGAGAGAGAGAGAGAGAGAGAGAGAAAGAGGGTGAGGTAAAGATAGCCTTTTATCACAGTGCGATTCAGCCAATTTCCTTCGTGGGCATATACACTGCCTATATGTGTGTCAGTGTATCCGATAATTCCTGCAGATTTTTTTTATTTCGTTCTACCCATCCGACTATATTCTCGGCGCACCATGCTATCAAGATAAAAAAAACACGTATTGAAGCCTCGGACGAGATGACATAGAAAAAAGAAGGTAAAAGAAGAAGCTTCCGCGAAATCCCTCTTCGCTTTTCGTTTCTCGTCTTCTTATTTTTTTCAGCCTTCTCTCTCTCTCTCTCTCTCTCTCTCTCTCACTCTCACTCTCACTCTCCATCTTTCTCTCTCATCAAACTCGCTTCTCTCATCTCTTTCAGTACCTACTCGGATCTCGACCTGTAAAATTTCTATTTCACTGAACGTTTTCGTTCGTCTATAATCCCACCTTTCATCCATTTCCAAAGATCGAGATTTCCTTTCGTTCTCTTTTTTCCTTTCTGCCCTTCTCTTTATCCCTTGCACTTCTTAATCGAATCTTACACACCTCTCCTTCTCTTTGGAATACATTCACCGCGGCTCAACCTCCGATATGTCTTCTGCCCAACCATGGATTATCAGCCTTTCGTATAATGGTCTAATCGATATTTAATCCAACTTTTCTCCACTTCTCAGTTCTTATACTTATGTCTCTCGATTCCTTGAATATGCGATGTCATCTTTTGACGCCTATTTTTTAGTGTTTACATTTTTTTCCCAAATGCCTCACTTTGATACTGAATCTCAACTTATCCGTTTCGCGTATTATAACGCTTCTCATGTTATATCAAAAAGAAAAAGAAAAACATTTTGTGTACCCACGAGAATTCAGCGTTATCTGTTTTATATCCTCGTTCGCAGGTTCAAAGTGGCCCATCCCTCTTGCTCCAACCCGAGCAGTCTCGCCTTGACGATCACCGTTCGTAAATACAGGATAACTCAAAACTCCTGTGCATAAAACTCTATGAAGGATCGTTGGCGGATACGAAATTTTAATGAGAAAAGTGTCGCTGGATTTTTGGCCTTTGGGGGATACTTCGCAAACCTACGACTTTAGAAACCCTCTGTATCCGGTATACGTATACTTAGGTATCTCGCCCAACTCTCTATGGAGAGTGGCTGACCCGTAACGCTCCTTCACTACTTTACTCGACACTTCAACCTTCTCTGCTCTCTCTCTCTCTCCCCCCCCCCCCCTCTCTCACTCTCTCTCTTTTTCTCGGTCTTCGTTTCTCCAAACAGACACAAATATACAGAGGCATTTCATGTCATATTTCCATTCCGATACCTTGATCATTTTTAATTGCCTCGAATTTTTAATATATTTAAGGCACGGATTTTAGCATTCTTTAATTTGGCCATTATTTCCAATTTTTACTACCTATTGGATTTTTCAATTTTTCCTCTATCTCTATAGATTCAAGATACGATAACTCGGAAGCTATTACGACAAAAAAGACTAATAGAATTTTGATTTAATTGTTAAAATAATGAACTAAATATAGATTCAGTCGTTAAACAAAATTTGTACACGGTTTGAGACACTTTGAAAAATATAAAATTTTATTAAAAAACGTTATTTTTATTTTTAGATTTCAATTCTTTTCAAAAATTACTTTACGCAATACCAGAATATTGAAATTTTCACAAGTTTAACTAAATGAACTTAAATCTTGACCGTATTTGAATCGTTTAATTTCAACTTTTAGAACTTCAAATATTCGCATCCGGAATAAAACTTTCACGTGAAATGTCTCATATATATTTTTACCGACAATATTTTATCTTGTTCATACGAACGCTTATAAAGAGACGCTTGAGGACGAAAAAAAAGAAATCCTAGTCTCTTGAAAGTGTGTCAAGGGACTTGCAAAAAATAGTATTAAGCTTAGTGAAGAAAACGTCTTGAGGAAAAAACTCGTAAATACGCGATTAACAAGGAACGTTCTTCATTACGTACTTTAAGCTGAATAAAAATAATATAAAAAAATAAATAAAATTAGTCGAACGGGTTTTCAAATATTTATATACTGACATACGTACAATAGTGCGAAACTGTTATACGATATACCACATGAAGAATACATTCGCAATTCGCGTCAACAGCATTCGTACATAATAATACGCGAAAAGCAGCGGGACTCTGAAAGCATTTCTCTCACTGTTGAAAATTCGAAATGGTGCTATTACATCTTGCTTGGTTGAATCACAATTTCGCGTGTGTTGCGAAACTAACGTATATTTTATATACGTAGATATATTTGCTATATTTGTTCAACCACCGAGACATTTCCCAAAGTGTGTGCAGACTGTGCACTATTCTCTCTCTCTCTCTCTCTCTCTCTCACACACACACACACGCACACGCACACAAACACACACACACACACACACACACACACACGTATACAATGTGCGCGCGCGCGCGCGCACATTGTATACGTGTCTCTCTCTCTCTGTCCCTGTCAGAAGCAATCCAAACCCGTTTCTCCAACAGCTCTCGCGCACAAGCTTTGTAATTATTTAGTTGGGATCTCCTGCAGGCCTCGGCAAACAGTGTGGATGTCGTAATAGCAATAGACAAGAGACGATGCATGGTCTCTCCTCGGTCTCGCTTATATCTATATTTATATGTATATGCATATATATAAGGATATATGAAGGGTAATAGGATGAGTAGATACGATGTATATAATACGTATCCTTCTTGAAGTCCTTAAAGTCCAAGCAATAGCGAATAATCCTTCGCTATTCTCCTATATATACAGTCGCGAGGCCCATCTCGGAGTATAAATACATAGCTGCAGGCGATCTTTACAGACGCTCGAGCTCTGCACAACTAGTAACAGGATGTGTCGCGTGCTCAACCGTATATCTTCACCCATTTATACGTATATATATATATCAAAGTATTGGCTTTCGCATTCAAAGTTTACTAACGGGAGGCAAAGACGATTGTCGTGTAATTGACATTCTAGTGGTATGTACTGATAAATTGAAATTTCCTCATGAATGTCTTGTGTGACAAAATGGACCGAGATAATAGTCTTTTTTTTTTTTCTCTAATATTAACTCAGACCTTCTTCAAGGGTGCTAATTAATTGCAATTAGCGGAACTCTTTTCCTCTATATCTTTAATCTTGTCAGTGTCGTGCTTTCTACTTGAGATCAAATTCTTTTGTCTCTCTTTCTTTTTTCTACGGGTTTCTCTTGCTACAAGTATTAAGAGGTTTCGCGCGCGCACGCGCGCTCGAAAATTCATTTTAATTATGACAATTAGTCACGTTCAGTCTTATCCGTCAGTACATTATTGAGAGAATGAAAAGACACGAAGCAAGAAAGGGAAAGAGAGAGAGAGAGAGAGAGAGAGAGAGAGAGAGAGAGAGAGAGAAAGAGAGAGAGAGAGAGGCAAAGTGAGAGATGTAGATAGTGAGTGAGACAAGAGGGGACGAGATGTGAATTATTTTCGTGCGAATAATCCGTACTCACAGATATCTATATGGCGTATCAAGAGATTCAAGCACGAATGTATGAGAGAAAGGTAAATTTACGAAGGCTAGATAACGTTCACTGCTGGCTCTATCTTGCGCACATGTATGTACCCTAATATTCTATATAGCTACGACAGATAGTTATCTCCCTTCCTGGGGTAATTCCTGATTCTCTCCCCTTCGCTTCTCACTGCATTTCTCTCTCTCTCTCTCTCTCTCTCTCTCTCTCTCTCTCTCTCTCTCTCTCTCTCTCTCTCTCTCTCTCTCTCTCTCTCTCTCTCTCCCTCGCCCTTCCATTCTCTCTGCCTCCCTTCCACCGTCTTTGTTTCTCCTTCTCTCTTTGACGGGGTGGTATAGCCGAGGAGCTATACAACGTCCAGAATCAGAGACGTAGGTATCCTTAATTAAATTAGTACTAGCCCGTCGCCTGCTATCCTCTGGACTGCCCCCGCCGCCACTCCATGTATGCCCCACACTCCACATACATGTATATATATAATATATACAAGCAAGTACGAGTGGATGCGCATATACGGAGCACCCTTCGACTATCTCGTTCAATACCATACGATAGTATGCTCTCGTACTCGAGAATATAGATGTCGTTGTACTACATGTATACATTGGAAGCTACAGAGGTTCTGGGTAGGTCGCGAACGCGTCGCTCGCTCGATATAACCAACGAGATATCGCATCCACATTAATGATGCCGTGTTTCAGTAATTGAGTCGAGACACGCGTGATTAGGAGGAGAATCTTCCTCTGATCTCTATCCAAAGTTATCTCCTCGATATTAACGCCTATCTTATTTGCCATAATTCTCGTATCCTCCCACACATACGACAGTAATATTTATTTTAGTTTTCTTGGGTAACAATGGGAAGAGGCTCACTTGCTTATTATTCAATTCGGGTGGAACAACCCGAGGAGGAATAGTCGGTACTAATAGTGGGGGGGGGGGGGGGGGGGGAATAGATAAACAAGCTTGTTGCAGGGTTCATTCCGGATTATGATCGAGAAGCCGCATCCACACTGTTCGCCAGAGTTATTGTCTCGTCAACCGCGTTTCAATGGATCGCGAGCCCTCAATGAACAATGAACCATCGAAGCGTCATACGCATACCTCTACCTATTTCTCACTGGTGTTGATTTTCATGCTGTATAGAATGAGCTTCGCGGATGCTTTTGTCATCGACTTCTCGCCATCCTGTTATAACCAAATGTATATCTATGTATACGGACGAATTATATAGTGGTGAGGAATTAAAATAAACAAGAGTTTGTCGAGTCAATTATACCCTCTAAAGAGCGATTGGATAATTCTACTTTCGTCCAAACATGAATACACAGCCGCCATATTACAAAAGGCTTGTGGATGGTTACATGCACTGCACATAATCGACTGTAGTTTTGTTTCAAAGATATATCTATGCGCTTTACAGGATCGCAAAATTCTTAAAGAGATCGTATCCAAAGGGTCATTATTAAACAAAATTATATATTCAAAATATTTTGTACATTCACTGTTGTATTTAGATACATTAGAAATAAATTATAATCCTAATTTTTTGTTTTCTTTTTTCTTTCTTCTCTCCAATTCTTGATTTGATCACGCGTTACCTACAATCACTGATAATGCATGACTCAACTCCTCTTATTCATCAAACAACGAAATGTCCAATTGGATTGAAGAATATTTACAACAATCGCACTGTTATTTGGACGAAACTTCTCATTTATTTTGGCCGAGAACATTCTAGTTAATTCAACGAAACATCTTTTAATTACCACACAGTACTACAGACTCAATTATTTTTTTCTGTACGCACTACTCCCGCCTCGTCATCTCGTTAGCTACTATTATTGCTTAATAAATTAATGAATATCGAAGAAAATGCATAGAGACTTATTTTATCATAGATATTTCGCCATCCACAATTATCCCGTAAAGGTTGAAAGCTTTTCGAGACTTTTCCACAAGCATGATTATTTTCAAAAATGAAAAGCGAAGCATGAATGTCGCATTTATGAGGAGAAAAGTGATATGCGCGCTTATATACACATTCTATTGAAACAATCGTGTGTATATATAGCGAATGAGACTGCTTGGGCGAGAAGATCTCTTTTACGTCAAAAGCTCATTCCTCGATGGGCGAGACGCCGCGCGATGCATTCTTCGCAGAGTCTCGCCCTAAGACTATACTATATCGCTAGGGAATATGTATTCGGTGTGGAAACTCGACGGTTCTTGTACTCAGCCTCGGGCGAATTTCGTCGGTAGACGGTCACGTACAGTGACGCGCCGAGGGTGTACGTGCTCCTTAATTACCGACACGGGTAATTACGGTTATTCAAGGAAACGCACGGGCACGGGCGCGAAGGGCAAAGGGCGTGTGCATATATATGTATATATATATCTGCGTTTGTGTATATATCCGTGTGTGTGCATGTATGTGAGAGAGTGTGCCTGGATTATTGCGTCATGGCATTTGAGACCGAAGTACGAGTCTCTATATATGCCTCATCTCTTTCTCCCGACTCATTTATCCTTACGAATCTTCCGCCATGCCGAGATATCCCCGCGGAGAAGAATGTAGTAAAGCCATTGTGCCGCAGCATGGAAAGACCATCGAGAATAAATCCCTCGCGGAAACTTGAACTCGTAGGATTATAATCGCTGAAAAAATTCATCGTACTATTCTAGACATTGCTCATATTTATTTTTATAATAAAAATGTAGGACAAGGGAAAAAGAGAGGAGGATTTTTTCTCTGAATACCCGCCACATTCAACATAAAAAAAAAGAGTTCATTCTCTCTCGACAAAACGAACCCCTCGTAACGGGTGGTGAATGAGCTTGTCTAATTACACTGAATTTAGTTAAGTCCTCACCTAGCCTTGAAGGACTCGAAAAATAAATAGTAATTTTATAATTGAAAAAGAAAAAGTGAAACGCGTTAAGGGAATGGGATGGAGGAAGATCGTTTTGGAACGGGAATAATGCAGTCTTGCTACTCCTGCACGATTATGTGTGCATACGTACACGTGGAGGAAGCACATAGGTGCATGTAATGG